>WNGS01169498.1:4504638-4565821 GCA_020271785.1 Procambarus virginalis
AAATACATAGCATAGTATTTACAATCTTGTAAAGCCACTAGTATGCGCAGCGTTTCCGGCAGGTCCTTAATCTAACAGATAATTTTAAGTAGGTAAATTCTAGCAGAATTAATAAAATGATAACAAATACATTGCAAGAAAAAAATGAGATGAGAGAGTCTATTGTCAAGTCTATTGTGATGAGGAGGTAGAGGCAGGCAATAAATAGGCAAGAGAGAGCTGAGGAGCAGAGTAAAAGCTCTGATTGATTACATTGACAGCTTGATTGGTAATTTAAACAAGATTAATAGATTAATTAGTAAGTATATTAAAGCTCTGATTGATTACATTGACAGCTTGATTGGTAATTTAAACAAGATTAATAGACACCGTACAGCAGATTAACAGCATATATAAGAAGACAGCAATGATCACAATGGTAAAGATGCTTGGATTGGGTACATAAAGATTGGGAGATTGGGTAGCAATAGATACAGTGCAATTTTAAAGCAAAAGGTAAAAAACTATGAAGATGAAATTAGGTACTTTTTAGTATTGTTTTTGAATGACGTAAAAGTTGGACAGCTTTTCAATTCAATAGGGAGTGAATTCCATAGACTGGGTCCCTTTATTTGCATAGAGTGTTTACACAGATTAAGTTTACTCTGGGGATATCAAAGAGCTATTTATTTCTGGTGTGGTGATAATGGGTCCTATTACATCTGTCCAGGGAGAGTTTCAGAGCAGGATTTGCATTTAAGAACAGGGTTTTGTAAATGTAATTGACACAAGAGAATTTGTGGAGATTATGTTTAGCATGTTTAGGGAGTTAAACAAGGGTGCTGAGTGTTGTCTAAAAGCAGAATTTGTTATTATTCTGATAGCAGATTTTTGCTGGGTGATGATGGACTTGAGGTGGTTTGAAGTGGTTGAACCCCATGCACAGATACCATAGTTAAGATAGGGATACATTAGTGCATAATATAGAGAGATCAGAGCAGAGTTAGGTACATAATATCTGATTTTATTTGGCACATCTTGATATCATGTGATACGTCTTGATCTCTGCTGAAACATCTTGACCTCTGCTGATGCATCCTGACCTCTGCTGACACATATTGACCTCTGCTGATCCATCTTGACCTCTTCTGACATATCTTGACCCAAGCCAACACATTTTGACCCAATAGTAAATAAGATTTTAACAGCTAGGAAAAAAAAAGAGCTTTGATTTGACAGTATCCCATTATTGTCATCATCATGTAAAAAACATATAAATTAATAAATTAGCTTCATTTAGTGTATTACAAGATAAAATTAATGATTTTGCAAATGATGTTAGTTTTATTAATCTTTTGTGTTATAAATTCTGGTGTTGTGCTATTTCACATGAACGCTGCTATATGGATAGTGTAATTGATTTTCCATTGTCGAGGACAGTGGACCCCCCCCCCCCCCCCCACCCCACCCATCCCAAAGGGCAACAACTGGACCACATTTTCATGCAGTCACTGTTAGGTAACCACTGACCTATCCTAAAATAGAGTTGCCTCTTTTGTGGACATTGAGAGCAGCAGATCTGAGAAGTGCTCATCTAATTAAGTCAATTTTTTTTTTTTTTTTTTTACTATGCCACACCTTAGTATCATCTCTCTTATGCCTAACAATGCACAAATAACATAGGTGTCTGAACGATCATTTCATTTCTACACAACCAAACTATTAGGGGGCTATTATTAAACTATAAACTATTAGATTCAAATATGCCAAAAATAAAAACTGGTTCAATTTCAATCAAACTTTTTTAACCGAGTTGTATATGAAAAGGGTTTCATCTGGTCCAAGTCTCAGAATCGTAGAATATATAGGAAGGGAGAAACAAAATATTGAATTATGTGTCCAAATTTTCCAAAATGGTCAAAAACGATTACCAAATACAAGTGACAACTGAAATCCATGTGCAGGCGATGAGTCACAATAACGTGGCTAAAGTATTTAGACCAGACCACACACTAGAAGGTGAAGGGACGACGACGTTTCGGTCCGTCCTGGACCATTCTCAAGTCTATTGTGATGAGGAGGTAGAGACAGGCAATAAATAGGCAAGAGAGAGCTGAGGAGCAGAGTAAGGTGTAGTAAAGGGGATAGTAATAATAATAAGAGCTGCAGAAGGCCTATTGGCCCATATGAGGTAGCTCCTATTATAACCACCGAATGAGAAGAAGATAGGAATAAGAAGAGGATAGCAAGGAAGCGTAGAAGAGAGAAAGAAAAGGAAAGAGAAAGAAAGAAAATAGAAGGGGTAGACTTAACTGAACTTTAGGCTTAGCTCAACTGAAATCATGTCTATGACTCTCAGCTATCACAATAGCATATACTGTATTAAAAAATATATATAATTAGTTTTATTAAAAATAAATTAAGTTAAATTTTTTTTTTATCGGACGATTTGCATGAAACTTATACACCTGACTGCACGTAAGTCTATCTGTAAGGGTACCAATTTTGGAGGAAATTGGTTGATGTCAACCTCAGTCACAGATGGCAGCACCTTAGACTATTATTTCTTATTTATTTTCAATTAACACAAAAATTCTTATAACTTTCATTTTTTATTAAATTTACAAGAAACTTACACCTTAAATGTAGAATGTATGTCTAAAATCTGCTGCCAGCTTTGCTTCTTAAGTTCATTTAATGATTTTATAATAGGAATAAACATGATATGTTTGCATAATTTTTTTTTTTTTTGGGGGGGGGGAACTTTGGCTATTTGTATTAGGAAAAGTAAAGATGTTTTGGAAAATATCTGGAGCTATATCCTTTATTATATGCTAATGTGACAGAAAAGTGTCATAGAATGATTATATCTGAAAGGTTTGGTTGTTTATAAACACTTGAAATGTGTAATATTCGTTGAAAAAAATAAAAAATTTAAAAGTCTCCCTTTCTATTTAGGCTGCAGTACTGAATCTTGGAACAATTGCAGCCATTTTCATATACAACTAGTCTCTAAAAGTCTCTGTGGTGTAGTGGTAAGACACTCACTCGCCTGGCGTTCTGCGAGCGCTTTGTCATGGGTTCATATCCTGGCCAGGGAGGATTTACTGGGTGTAAATCCTTAACTGTAGCCTCTGTTTAACTCAACAGTAAAATGGGTACTTGGTTGTAACTACAATTCTTCGTGGGGGTCGTATTCCAGGGACCTGCCCGCAACGCTACGCATACTAGTGGCTGTACAAGAATGTAACAACTCTTGTATATATCTAAAAAAAAAAAACTAGTAAAAAAATATTAGTTGACATTGAACAACTTTTAAAAAACTATCTATTGGCCCCTTAAAGCACAAAAATCCTGACCTAACCACCAAACTGACCTGATCACCAGCACCCAAAATATACGGTACTGTATCTTCAGCTAATGTATTCACTTCCCGTCAGCCTCCATTGAAGATGAAGTATTTAGCCTCGGTAGAGTGAAACCTTTTTTCCAATGATTTTAAATTGATTCAACCACTTCAAATCCATTATGTTTGTGCATAATTAAAATTTAAAATCAACTTCAGTACCTGTAGTATTATCAGGCTATATTAATATTGATCTCTGCCAGCCTGATAATGCTCAAGCTGCTAGTTTCCTCAACTTTATGAACTCCTGCATGCTCATACCCTTTCTCACTAAACATACCTAAATATTATTCCCAAAGAATAATAAAGAAACAACTGCCTTTACTCGTGACCACATCTGAACAAACATAACCACTTCACTTCAAGGATAATCACTGATGGAACGGCAGAGCATTGCCATTGCTTTCAACCAGCATTAATAAACTACCTTTAGACAAAACGAAGGTTAACTTTAGGCTGCACAATAAAACTTATATAAGCAACTTTATTGCTGTTGCTATTAACAGTAACTGAGAGACTGAACTAAGTGGTAATATGGCAAACATCACCAAGCTGCACAAACATTTCTTCAAAAAACTCTGAGCCTGAATAATACCCACTGTCCAACATTAACAAAACAAGTTACAACCAAAAGGATAAACAATCCAAGACTTATTAAAGGTATTCTGTACTTAATCAACAAAAAGCATTAATTGTGAGAAGTATAGATTAAGGGTCATTTCCAAAGAACTGCCTAGTAGGTTCAGTGCTGTCTAAGATAATTAGGAGAGCCAAAACAAAAATTATGAATTTAAATTGAATCAAATAATGGGTACTGTAACATGGAGCACTATTTCCCAGATGTTAGGTTCAAAGAAGAAATCGAATATGAAACCAATATTCCTAGCCTGTGACAATGGAGTGCTATCAACCTCTGGCACTGCTATTAAATTTAATAATTTCTTTTCATCCATTGGCACATTCCTTGCAAATGAAATCCCAGCATCCCAAACCAGTGTTCATGACTACCTTACAGTCAGCTATTCTGAGTCTTGTTACTAACTCCTACTAATTCCTCGGATGTTAATGATGTAATCCTCGCTCTCAAAACTAAATCAAGTAACCCTTTTGAGATACCAACCCTAACCTATAAAAAAAGCTTCAAGGTTTTTAGCTCCTGCCATAACATTGCTCTACAATAAATCACTTGAGCTCCAAGCCTGCCTAGATAGTGTATTCTTAAAATGGCTATAGTCATCCCAGTCCGTAAGAGTTGGTGATCGCATTGAAATCAACAATTTTATGCCAATATCAATCCTTCCCACCTTGTTCAAAATATTTGAGGACCGCATATACAAACAGCTCTACCTTCCTAGACAAACATAATATTCTTAATTACATTATATTATAATTAGCCAATATGGCTTCAGGGCCCATAAAAATACCAATGATCCTTTAATTAATATGCTTGACTTGATACATGCAGCTCTTGATAAAAATGAGAACCCCATAAGTATATATTTTGACCTATGCAAGGCTTTTGACACCAAAAGTCAAAAGGCTTTTGACTATAATAACCTCAAACTCCAACATTATGGAATCAAAGGCTTCAATACATCTAATCACCTCAGTGATAGGCACAAGTGTATTTGTGAATAATGCCACTTCTCCCATTCTGCAATTAACACTGGTGTTCCACAGGGCAGTGTACTTGGTCTTTCTCATTTACATCAATAATCTTCTAAATGCCACTAAACACTTGAAGCCAATTCTATTTGCTGATGACAAAACCTTAATTTTCTCCCATGCTAATCCAATTATTGTAAATGACAGTGAATACTGAACTAAATAAAGATCATTTATGGTTGACTGCTGACAAACTTACCCTTAACAGTGCTAAAATGTTTTATATATTGTTTGGTAACAAGTCCAACAATAAAATTAACCTAAAAATTAACAATACCAAAATTGTGACCAGGGTACAGGAAAAGTTTCTTGGTGTTTGCACAGACAATCCATTTCTATATACAGTACAGAATATAACAAAATAAGTTTCTAAAATAGTATGCAGTCTGTCCAAAATAAGATACTATGTGCCTTGCCCCACTTTGGTAATTACCCAAGTGTAGTTACAGGATGAGAGCTATGCTCATGGTGTTCTGTCTTCCCAGCACTCTTAACTTACCTTTGTGTCTACCTTGTGGAGGTTCCGGGGATTAAAGGCCCAGTTTCCAAACAGGCCTCCCAGTTGGTTGTCTGGTCAACCAGGCTGTTGGAAGCGGCTGCTTGTAGTCTGACGTATGAATCCCAGCCTGGTTGATCAGGTGTTCTTTGGAGGTGTTTGTCAAGTTCTCCCTTGAACACTGCAAGAGGCTGGTTAGTTATGCCCATTATGTGTAGTGGGAGAGTGTTGAAAGGTCTTGGGCTATTGATATTGACAATTCTCCCTCAGTGTACCTATTGCACCTCTGCTTTTCATTGGGGCTATTTTGATCATCCTGCCATGTCAATTGGTTTTATGTGATGTAATCTCCATGTTGTTTTATTTTATTTTATTTTATATATATATATATATATATATATATATATATATATATATATATATATATATATATATATATATATATATATATATATATACAAGAAGGTACATTGGGATTGTGAGGATACACAGCATAGTAATTACATTCTTGTAAAGCCACTAGTACGCGCAGCGTTTCGGGCAGAAATGTTCAAATTTGGAACCAGTGGTAGCAAAGTATAATTTGCTTATCATTCGCTCATTCACTCACGAATATATTGCTTATTTATCTCTATCTCGCCTATGGTATGATCAGGATATTAATAGAGTATTAAAAGTATCAACACAAGACAGAGCACGAAACAATGGGTATAAATTGGATAAGTTTAGATTTAGGAAAGTCTTGGGTAAATACTGGTTCGGTAACAGGGTTGTTGATTTGTGGAACCAATTACCGCGTAATGTGGTGTAGGTGGGGTCCCTCGATTGTTTCAAGCGTGGGTTGGACATGTATATGAGTGGTATTGGGTGGTTATAGATAGGAGCTGCCTCGTATGGGCCAATAGGCCTTCTGCAGTTACCTTTGTTCTTATGTTCTTATGTATCTGTTCCTGGGGATCTACCACCCTTAAATAATTACCTCTGACCCCTTATTACTCTACAAAAATCAGTAATTAGGACAATAACACACTCCAGTCCCAGACACCACTGCTTCCTTACTAAATAAAATCTTTGAAAATGAAAATGTAATATTAGGTCACTGCTCATCCTCTCAAGTGTACCTTACATTATATCTTTAAAGCTCTGAACTGCAATGCTGATCCTGAGCTTATGCGCTTCGTTGAAGGTTGTAATAGGCACCACAAGAGAAACAAATTTCTTTTTAATATCTCTAGAGTGAGACTCAACCAGAGCAAATTCTAAGCAAATCAAGGGTCCCAAATTGTGAAATGACTTCCCAAATGTAATTAAAAACTACATCTTCCAACCAATTTAAGAGGGAGACTAAGTAATATTTACTCAATATCACTTACCTAATTACACTAACATTTCCCCACCAAAATATGACATTTTTGTGACTATCTTAAATTTTATTTATTAATAATGTGTGCCTTTCTTCATTAAGTGCCATCTGATTAAAGTTTCTATTTGTATAAAATTACTTACACAAGTCATAAGTATTATCTTCCTGTTTATTAGGTATTTACAACTTTAAACCTTTAAATTTTACTAATTTACTTTGCTATGTGCTTTGTAGCTTTACTAAACACACCTTATTACAAAAATTTTTATAATCTGTTTAATCTCTTCTTCAAATTAAAAGTTTAAGAAACTAAATCTTCTTAGTTTAGTTTATTTCTAATAAGATGTATATAAAGGGGGGTACCACCTCTGTTGTTTGTAGGGAGCCTTGAAGAGGAAGATATGCAGCACCCGGGGGAGTCTTGTCAGGCTCCCACGTGCGCTGGCACATATTGTCTTCTCCTACCACTCCCTTATATATGTAAGTGTTAGTTTTATTTAAACTTTATTACAAAAAAGAAGTTACATATAAGGTAGAAAGTTGATTATCATAAGCTGTTAAGTTCCTCCAGCTCCTCAGATAGCGGGCAGGAACCATGGATGCAGTGTGCATTTCTCCTCTGTATCGCCATGCTGAGGTGCTGGAAAAGGAAGCTTAAGGCTCTAGGGTCTTTTGTTGTTTCAATTAGCCTAAATCCAGTTCCTTCAAAAAAACTGGTGGCACTCTTACCCCAGGTATCAAGTGTTTCGGAAGCAATGGGGACAAAATTGTAGTGGTGATCCAGTTCTCCATGTGTAATTACGGGACTTGGCTTATTTCCTGTAAGTGGTAGCGTCACCCGGATATGCAACACTGAAGTCAATGTAGATGTTAGCCAGGGTTGATACACGTGTAGTCCCTCACCAACTGCTTGCCATACTTCCAGGGGTTCATTGTGATACCATTTAGGCGACCAATAAGAGCAGCAGAGTTACGGGGTGCTAGGAATCGGGGCTCTATCTCAGCTGGGCATCCAGCTGTGGAGAGGCTCCTCTTGATGATGTCATTAACTGTGCCTCGAGTGCCATATATAATATATATATTTACTGTCGAGGGAAGTTGAAAAATTAAGTCTCCAAAGTTAATTTTCACACTTTATTATGGTCTGATGCCTAGGGATGTGTTTTGCAAGGTACTCCTTACATTTTAAAAAACAAATTTACCATGCTTTTATAAAGGCTTATATTATCTTGGGGTGAGGTGGGTAGAAGTGTTAACTGGTTGTTGAGTGCTAGTCTTGACTTTTTGATGTGTAGGGCCTCGTTGATGTCTAGTCTTCTGTTATTTTTATACCTGTCTATTATTTCAGTGTTGCTTTCTCTTGATTTCTCTGTGGGTACTTAGCTTCAAGGACCCAATGGGGCTTTCCCCAGAAAACAGCATTTAATGTAATGAAATACCAGTTTCTGGGCGAGTCCTGGAGGCTCCCTATTGAGACCGACTAAAATTCCTAAATCTGCATTCTCTAGAATGCAGGCGGGAGAGATACATGCGGGAGAGATACATAATAATTTACACATGGAAAATATTAGAGGGGCTGGTCCCAAACCTGCCAACTGAAATAACGCTACATGAGACCAGAAGTTATGGCAGGATGTGCAGAATACTCCCGTTGAAAAGCAGAGGTGCAATAGGTACTCTGAGAGAGAGAACTCTATCAACATCAGAGGCCCGAGACTGTTCAACACACTTCCACTACACATAAGGGGCATAACTGGCCGACCCCTCACAGTGTTTAAGAGAGAATTTGATAAAACACCTCCAAAAGATACTTAATCAACCAGGCTGTGGTTCATTTGTCAGACTGTGAACAGCCACATCCAACAGCCTGGTTGACCAGTCCAGCAACCAGGAGGCCTGGTCGGGGACCGGGCCGCAGGGACGTTAAGCCCTGAAATCATCGCAAGGTATCCCTGAGACGCCCCCTTCCCTAGGGCGTCAGTGTCTTTCATCATCTTAGAACCGAGGATGGGACGAACAGCTGAACCGGTACACCTTCTTCCATCCTTCCCCAAAATGAGGGGAGGGGTCGGCCGAGCGGACAGCACACTGGACTTGTGATCCTATGGTCCTGGGTTCGATCCCAGGCGCCGGTGAGAAACAATGAGCAGAGTTTCTTTCACCCTATGCCCCTGTTACCTAGCAGTAAAATAGGGACCTGGGTGTTAGTCAGCTGTCACTGGCTGCTTCCTAGGGGTGGAGGCCTGGTCGAGGACTGGGCTGCGGGGACACTAAAGCCCCGAAATCATCTCAAGATAACCTCAAGATAAGGGGTGGGCAAACTAGGTGCTAGTTTCACAAAATTTTGGTGGTTTGTTTTCATTGTTGAGGGAGTTTTTTTTTTTTTCTTTAGCAATTTTGAGAATGCAGTCTCATTTTTTAACAATGCAGTAGTATGTTTTGGTTCGCCTAACTTTCTAAGTGTTTCCCTGGTGATGGCAAGTCTGATTAACTTTAAATGTAAAGTGTTCATAGGCCATTTCTCCTTGCACCTCTCTGAGGGGGAGCAGGTTCTGGCTCATGGTCCCAGGTAGGCAATAGAACTCTACGACTGATGACACTGATCAGTGATTGATAGCTTCAGGGAGCCAGTGGGACTCTCCCAAAAAATGGCTTTTCATTACATTCAATGCTGGCTTCTTGTTCTTTTTTTAATGTTTGTACTCTTGCCTAATATACATTAATATTATCATTATAAAATTCTCACTCTACTTAGGAGCTTCTTCAAACTTCACCTGATTCATTTAAATGGCATCTAAGTGTCCTGGGATAATTTAGGCTGTGTATTTAAGGTACTTAACCATATATTCTATTACAAAGATTTTTTTAGTGTAACAAATGTAAATATAAAAAAATGTATTTTGCAACATTTAGTCTTAAGTTGGGAACAGGGGCCAAAACTGAGGTGCAGCAGCAAGAGAGATGATGGTCCAGAGAGTTTAAATGATCCCAGCTGAATCAGGTAGTCAAGTTGAATGGATTTCATTGGTGTTTGCACTTTTGTGAGAGTGAAATACTGTATTAGAGTGGCCGAGTCTCTTATTCAAAGTAACTTTTTTATTTACACTAGAAGACTTTTTTTCTCAATGGAGGCCCCCCCCCCAATGTCTTCCTGAAGGTATCTTGATGAGATTGCTACATACTAAAGGCTGACATCAGTTGCAGAAGTTTGGATGACCAGAGCCACACCCTGCCTCCCTTACAAAGGAGCAGGGAGTGAGTGACAATCTGCTACCCTACCGACCTCCAGAAAGTCAGCAAAGCTTTACAGATAGCTGGAGGATTCACAGAACACAATCTCAAAACTGCCAAAGAACTTCACAAAAGATTCATGCATCACATGGGATCCACCAAAATTAGCTCAAAATGCATTAGTGTCAATTAACACCGCCACAGCACCATTTCACAATTTGTCTCATGCATTTTTTACCTCTACCCTGCTTATGCTCCTCTTGAGCCAGCTCGGTCTGTTGACTGGGTTTCATGTTTTGAGATATGATGACCTGTGGAGGTTTCTTTTGATGTGCTACAGTCAAAGCATATCTAGTTGATAGTCCCTCATGTTAAAATGGTTAAAGGGTTTTGGAATCTATACAGTAGCATGCTTTTTATCAAAAGTAAATGAGGAACTAAGTACTAAATCAAAGAACACATCAATTCATATTATATGTGTATAAAGGTAATACATATACAGCATTTTTGTATTATACAGCATTACACTGTATTGTATTTTTAATTTTACTGTATACTGTAATTACATTTTTCATTATTAAAATGATTAATTTTAGGAAAATTAGTAGAAGATGAGAAAATGCATGCTTGGGTGTACCCAGTGTGCAGGTTCTAATCCTCATCATGGTTTCTACTGATTTTCTCATTGATACATCATGTTAATTTGATTTCTTTGTGCATTATTATATTGTAGCTAAAAATGTTGTGCCATTAAGTGCTCTTACTATTTATTTATTTCTAGGCTATGCTCCATTGAAAACTCCAAACATCATAATTCAAGCGAGTTTGATGGTAGGATGAAAAGAAGGCGGCGCCGAAAGATGTGCAGATATGGTGAGTGGGGTGAGAAAAGTTAGTATTGTACTGTATGTATGGGAAGAACACATAGAGTAAGGTAGTTTGGTGGGTATCAATGCTTAAGATTTGTTTGTGGCAAATAACATGGGGTATTTAACATCCAGTCTATAAAGCAGCCAAAATATTGCTGTAAATGCAATATTTTGCGGAAAATAAGTCACACTGTTCGCAAGATGGTTCATTTAAACCAGAACCCAATCCAATCCAATGCATCCTAACCTAAAAAAATATACTATTTTGGCAATTATAAAATGACCTTTGTCAAAATATCTGAGTATGATTTGACAGTACCTAGTACAAGTGTACTAAGTAATTATTACCCAAGTGTAGTTATAGGATGAGAGCTACGCTCGTGGTGTCCCATCTTCCCAGCACTCTGTCATATAACGCTTTGAAACTACTGACGGTCTTGGCCTCCACCACCTTCTCACCTAACTTGTTCCAACCATCTACCACTCTGTTTGCGAAAGTGAATTTTCTTATATTTCTTCGGCATCTGTGTCTAGCTAGTTTAAATCTATGACCTCTTGTTCTTAAAGTTCCAGGTCTCAGGAAATCTTCCCTATCAATTTTATCAATTCCTGTTACTATTTTGTATGTAGTGATCATATCACCTCTTTTTCTTCTGTCTTCTAGTTTTGGCATATTTAATGCCTCTAACCTCTCCTCGTAGCTCTTGCCCTTCAGTGTGGGAGCACCAGTGTTTTATATTGGTCCCGAGTGTGGTGGTACCAGTGTACAGTGATGGTCCCATGCACACAGTGTTCCATAGAGGGTCCCGAGTATCCGTGTTCCATGGTGGTACCATTGTACAGTGGTGGTTCCAAGTAATTACCTAAGTGTAGTTACAGGATGAGAACTATGCTCGTGGTGTCCCATTTTCCCAGCACTCTTTACATGATAAAGTTTTGAAACAACTGATGGTTTTGGCCTTCATCACTTTCTTACTTAAATTGTTCCAACCATCTGCCTCTTCATAAAAGTGAGCTTTCTAATGTTCTTTCTGCAACTTTGTTTAGTTAGCTTAAATATATGACTTCTTGTTCTTAAAGTTCCAGGTTTCAAAAATTCTTCTTTGTCAACTTTGTCAATTCCCTTTGCTATTTTGTATATACTGTAGTGATCATATTGCCTCTTTTTTCTTCTTCTAACTTCTAGCTTTAGCACATTTAATGCCTCTAACCTCTCCTCATAGCTCATGTCCTTCAGTTCCGGAAGCCATTTTGTTGCATGTCTTTGTACCTTTTCATGTTAAGGTACATAAATGGTGTCTGTTTTTTATGTGCTTCTTGAGATACGGGCACCATACAACTGCTGCTTATTCCTACTTTGGTCTCACTTAGGTCGTGAACAATTTTTTAATATTTTGCCATCCATGTACATTACAGTATTTAAAAGTAATTCTGAAATTGGAAAGTAGAGCAAAGGCTCCTTGCACAATGTTCTTGATATAGTCCTCAGGTGAGAGTTTTCTCTCCTGAACCACCCCTAGATCTCTTTCTTTATCAAAATTCTTTGGAAGAAAATGGTGAAAATTCTTTTCACATAATTTGGAGGTTGTGTGTGGTCTATATTTCTTATTCCACATTCCTTGATGTGACATTTATTCACTTTAAATTCCATTTGTCAGGTGTTGCTTCATACACATATTTTGTTCAGGTCTTATTGAAGGTCATGATAATTACTGTATCTAAGTTTCTTATCTTCCATACTATCTTAGCATCATCAGAATACATGTTCATATAATTCTGTATTCCTTCTGGTAGATCATTTATGTAGACATTTCATCCCTTTGTGTGTATTTTACCTCAATAAACTTATTTCAATTTCAATTTCAATTTATGTAGACAGTAAGTATTACTGGTGCAAGAACTGAACCCTGTGGTACTCCACAAATTACAATTCTCCAGTCTGATACATTGTCTCTGATTTCTGCCCTCATTTATTTGTCAGAACATTTTTCATCCATCCATTTTTCATCCGTCTCCCTGCCACTTGTCCAGTATGTTCCAGTTTCAAGAACAACCTCTTATGTGGGACTCTGTTGAAAGCCTTTCTCTGGTCCAGATAAATGCAGTCAAAACAACCATCTCTTTCATGTAAATCTGTGACTCAATCATAGAAACTAAGTAGATTTGTTACACAGGATCTTTCTGATTGAAAACCATACTGTCTGTTATTATCTTATTTTTCTACAGGTGTTCTATCCATTTGGTTGGTTAATTATTTTTTCTAACGTTTCGACTACTATGATTGTCAATGATACAGATCTATAATAAAGAAGGTCTTCCCTGCTTCCATTTTTGTAGATTGGCACTGTTAACCTTTTTCCATATATCTGCCACGACATATGGAAAACAAAGATGACCGAAAAATCAATTGAAGTAAAGTGCTGAACTAAGGTGTGCATTCTCTCAGAACCCAAGGTGAATCTCCATCTGGGCCAACTGCGTTGTTCCTACTTAGAGCCTTAAGCATTTTTTCAACTTTGTCTCTAGACACCTCTATGTGCTCTCTTATTTTCTGAAATTCGTATTATGCCCAGTTCTTTAAAAACTACATTTTGCACAAACACACTGGAACTTTTCATTTAGTCTTTCACACATTTTCTTTTTGTTCTCCATGAAACTGCTCCCCCATTTTCAACCTTTGAATGTTATTCTTTACCTGCAATTTGCTTTTAATAAATTTATAGAATAGGGGGCCTGGTTCTGTTTTACGTTAGTCTGCTATCTCTTTCTCAAAATTTCTTTGTTTCCCTTTTCAATGCTGTGTAATTGTTTCTTGCTTCTTTGTATTATTAGTACATTTAAGGGTTTGGCCTCTTACTACAGCATATTGATTCTATTTTTTGTTGTTTATTCTCTGGCCCTCTCGCAATTACTGTTGCACCAATCCTATTTTATAGTTCTACATCTCTTTCTTATTATAAATCTTTTTGTGCCTTTATCATATGTCTCATAAAATTTGGCATACAACTCATTTACTTCCTTGCCTAACAAGTTTTTCCAATCAAATTCATTAAAGAACTTGCAAAGTTCCCCATAGTGTCTTCTTCTGAAATCAGTTTTTCAACTGATTTTTTCTCATTCTTTTCTAGATTATAATGCATTGCATATATTATTTCCAAAAGGACATGGCCAATTGTACCCAAAGGAGGAAGGTACCAGATGTCAAATATCTCTTCTCTCCTGGTAAATATCAAATCCAGCATCGATGGAACATCCCCTTTCCTTGTTCTCATGGCATGTTTAACATGTTGGAACGTGAATGTCTCCAGGATGAAGCTTAAAGATCTTCCCTTTCAAATGTCCTCCGTTCTTGCTTTATTGTCTTCCCAGTCTATTCATTTGAAGTTGAAGTCACCCAGGTATCAACAATCATGATTTATCCTTATTTGCTCTGACCGCACTCTCTTCTTCTTTTTGATGGTAGGTGCACTCTGCATGAAGGGCTTATCCTCCCGATGACTACATGAGTACAAATGTTGGGAGAGAAATTAATGTTGAGAATGACAAGGTTTCAGAAGTGTTTGTCTTATGCTGTAGATAGAGGAGCAGTGACTAAGCAGAGGTGCGTGTTAGAGGGAGACTTGCCATACTGTAGGGTGGGATGTTGTGTTGTGGTGTAGATAGAGGAGCGACAACTACACAGAGGCTTGTGTTAGAGGGAGACCTGCCGCTCTGTAGGGTGGTATGTTGTGTTTATAGTGTCAGCTGATCCTTGGTGCTGCGGCAAAGCAGTTGTTGTCTGTGTTTGGCTGTTGGTGGTGCCAGGTATAAATGTGTCACAGGTCAAATGGACTGCACACACACTCATGATCATTATGAGGCCCTCTCGTTTGTCATCCAGCTCATCCTTTGTCCATGTGTTGCTTGCTGGTGGACTGTAGGCATTAATAAATATAAATAATAAATATAAATTTATCATCCTCATTACAAATCTCTAGGGCCATTATGTCAACTAACTGTGGGGTGTCGATTATTAATTATCTAACCTTCAGCTGTTCTTTCACCAGAACAGCAACTCCTCAACCTTTTCTAATTGTTGTATCTTGTCTCCAAACTGAGTAGCCTCTTGGAAGGGAAGGGAACTTATCAGGGAAAAGCGCCAGGTCATTACGACTATATAGCACTTAGAAGGAATCAGTATAAGGATTTGGGATGCGTCGTGGGGAAAAATGGTGTCTAACCATTTGGACGGTCGGGGATTGAATGCTGACCTGCATGAAGCGAGACTGTCGCTCTACCGTTCAGCCCAAGTGGTTGGGCTTAGCCCCTTGGAAATATAACCTTATCTAAAATATTATCATCATCAAGTTTCGTCTCTGTTAATGTGATAATCTCGGACATCTTAAGCTGTATCATATCAGCTCCAGTATTTTTTATATTTCTCCATCTATGTTTATACAGTATATGATTTTTCTGGAACATGTTTCCCCTCCCTTTGTCCTTTAATTCCCCCATGCTCTAATGATTTTGTTGTTTTGCTTTTATATACTATTTTATAGACTTCCTGATCCTTATCTCCTTGTAGAAAACAAATTTATTTCTTCCTCATTCCTACCTTCATTTATTTATTCATTTATTCGCTCATTCTTAAGTTATTCTTCCTTACAATTTAGTGTGTGTTTCTAGAAAATTTGGAGTAGACTTTGTTAATTGGATTAACCTTTAAGCTGCTAAGGGGTCCTGAGGAGCTTTACACCACTGTGTGCAAGAAAAAAATTCTAAAAAATTATTTCGTCTTCTAAAAATGTTAATTTCTGTTCCCTGAGCATGGGAAAAATAAAAAATAAATCATAGATGACATATTTTGGGTGCAATAGGCTGAGGAAGTCTGGTAAAATGTGGGTATTGGCAGAGCGGTCGTCAGAGCCGGTCAGCGTCACCCGAGCTGACAGGTGGGAGTTGCCACAAAGATTTTATTACCTCATTATTTCAATGTCTCCGATTGATTTTTTCTTAGTTTCTTGCAGTAATATTATTCAATAGTGTGTATTGTGATATATTTATATAATAAAAGGGCTGAATCATCGTTATACTCAAAAGTATGGTGTACATATTAGTGATTCAATTATTATGTTCATAAAACAATAAACAAATAGTTTTGCTGTTATTACACTCTATACACAAGTTATTTATAAGTATCTGCATGCTTTGTTCACCATAACGAATCACTAAGTTGGTATTGTGAGTGGAAAAGCAACGAGGAGTGACCGCCCCACACAGCCAGCCACTTGTTGCCACTCCCTCAACAACGCCTCACTCACCCACTTTCTCCTCCCACAATCCTGTTTTTTTATTTTGTTCACTATATACAGACATTATATATAAGTATCTACATGTTTTGTTCAACCCAACTGTACAACTAAGCTGATATAGTTAATTCAGGCACTAAGAGATTTATCACAATCCTGGTCATTTTTATCACAGTCAGGGGTCATCATTAAATAATAGCAGTTATATATTTATTTTGACATTTTTCGGCGATGCTGTGGTCACAAGCTGAACAGCAATGCTGTTCGCTCATGCTGTGTGTGCCAGCCTTGGTTGCTCCAACAACCAAGCTCTCACTCAGTGTGAGAGCTCTGTGGCTCTCACACCGGAGAATATTGCCCACGATTTTTTTTTTAAATGGCGTCTGTTTACAAGAGCCCCGAGGAAGCTAATGTGAACCCTGTGTAACCACGGGCCATTTGAATCGTGCCTGGCATTTTATGGTGTATATATACGCCATGCGCACCGTGGGACATGTTACTCATGGTGTATATATATATGCCATGCACAGTTTAAGGGTTAATAGTAGTAGACTCAAAGTAGACTTTGAGTTGGGTAAGTGGGTATCTGAAAAATAAAAAAGAAAGTTGACTGAGTTTGTTGAATGGGTATTTCCTTCCTGACAAAATTATATAATTCATTTGTAAATTATTTCTTCAAGTGTTGGTGTGGACATCAGACCAGGGAGGAGATTGCATTGGGTGTGAGGATGAACTCCCAAGATACGTCTTGAACATTTCCTCCATTCACAATTAAGCTTGCTAAGGTTAGCATTTTGTTGGTCCCATAGTTCACATCAATATAAGCTTAGGCATTGTTAAAATACTTTAAATATATATATAATATACCCCAGATACCTTTTCTGGAATTTCTCTACCTAGTTTGGCCTGGGTTCGTATCCTGGCCGGAGAGGAGTGACCAGGTGCCAATCCTTAATTGTAGCCTCTGTTCACCCAGCAGAGAATGGGTACCTGGTTGTTAAATGATTTGTATTTGTTAAATGGTTGTATTTTTGGGAAAATTAGGATTTAACAATCTGCCCAAAATGCTGTGTGCGCTAGTGGCTTTACAAGAATGTAAAAACTCTTGTATATATATACAGTGGTACCATGGTTTACGAATTTAATCCGTTCTCAGAGATGGGTTGTAACCCGAAACGAATTTTCCAATAAGAATTAATGTAAATTGAATTAATCCGTTCCATACTCCCAAAATATTAACTTCAAAATGCATTTCATACATAATACACACACATATTTTGTACTATTATATGTACAAGTTATAGGTTACCTTTATTAATGACTCTTGTTGGGGTATGGAAGAAAGTGAGGAGAGGGGGGGAGGAGAGGTGTTACTGTTTGGAAGGGGAATCCCCTTCCATTATAACATCAGGCAGTGATGACTTCTCTGGGGTACTCTCTCTCCTACATTTTGCCTGCATACCACTAGGACCTGATTGCAGCTCAGTGCTTGTTTTCTCACTAAGAACCTTTCAAGAACCTATATCAACAACCCGCACACCATCTTCGTGTTTACGAATGATCTCTTGTTTTTTCTCTATGGTCATCCTCACATATGTTTTCTTAGGTTGAACCCTACTACTG
The DNA here is from genome assembly GCA_020271785.1 of Procambarus virginalis. Lineage (NCBI taxonomy): Eukaryota > Metazoa > Arthropoda > Malacostraca > Decapoda > Cambaridae > Procambarus > Procambarus virginalis. Next base: position 4,522,559 of record WNGS01169498.1, read on the forward strand.
ACTTTCGTGAAACACATGACATGATATATAACAATTACTTGTATGTTCAAAAAACAAAAAAGCACAAAAACAATGAAATTCTATACAAAGAATTCAAGCGCAATTGTCACTAAGCGGGCGGTCTGGTAAACTGAAGCAGAGTTGCCCATGCCACCAGAAAGCACACGCTCGGTTGACACTTACATGTACAGTATCAACAAAGTCGTAACCCGATTCAAATTTTACGACGAAATTTGGGCTGTAACTGTTATGAAGTGCGATGTGATTAAGGCTCGAGAGTAATTAGTCATCCAATAGAAATCCCCCAGCTCTGTACTTTGGCACGGAAAATGGGGTACTATTAAAACACTGACTCCACACTATCCAGTATAAACACCAAAACTCCACATATATATAAATAAAATAAGCTCACCCACAATCAACACTTAATGAACATCACTAGAGAAAACCATGTGACCAGCTCAGGAATGGAGACAGTCTCTCGAGCAATAGGCTATCTATCTGATAAACACAATAAGAATGTCCCACTCAACCGGGAACTCTACATAAATTGCACAACCCTGCACTAGTATTTTACACATCAACAAGTCCTATATCCTAACTTAAAGAGGCCAAGGCTACTTAGAGATCACCAGTCCATCCCTCACCACCAGCTCCTAGGATGCAACTGACTAAAAAACCTGTACAACTGCCTGCATGCAGCCTGCATTCGGACAAATGTGTTCGAGCGCCCTAGGCCTTATAATTTTCTTACTAAGCTATCTCTGCAAAGCTAACCTTCATTTACTTAGAAATGGTAAAGCAAAATCAGCTGATTATTACTGGGCCAACATCTAAGTAAATGAAACAGTATTAACTCATTACATAGTATCTAACACTAGGCCTCCACACAGGCTGGGGTGGCAGGCCTGTTCTGGCTCTGACTGCTGCCACATGTACACAGGACTGAGTGTAGCATGACTATTACACAAGACTACTAACTTAATATACCCTCACAGGTGAAACATATAGATAACACAGCTTTCATAATGTAAGCCTATAACTGAAATACTGACATATACAAGAAGTAAAGTAACTGACATGCATAAACATGGCTGAGGACCGCATGTACAACATGTGTGGAAGGTGACTCACTCTCTTCCCCTCAGTAACTGGTAAATCACTATAACCAAACAATACACAGAATGCAAAAACATATTTGGCAAGTCACCAAATCTTCCACACTGTGGGGGTTTTCTTTTTTGCTTTCATGACTGCAATGCGTACGTTGCCAATGTACATGTGGCAGACGCTTCACGAAACTGTCGGAATTAGCAGAATAGAAAATACGAAAGCAACCGTACAGGGCCTGGGAGCAAGGTTGAGTTAGAGTCCATGAGGGTCTCTTCTCAGACTAGCCTCACCTGGTCCTGCTCCACGTTGATCGTTGGAATCTCCTCAATGATTTAACACTTTAAGGGACTCCTAGAGTCCTCATCACATTTATAGTTTAGTGAATTAGGCAACTCGGTGTTGAAGACACCTAGAGCTGAAAGCTTGAGTAATTAATTGGCAGTATTCAGAAGTGGTTCAACGGAAACACCGCATAAAGCTTAACAGTAGTTTATTTACTAACTTAACCACTAATACAAAGCGTGTTTGATTTTCTTTAGATTGGCGTCAGAAAGGCTATGGATGTATTAGCGAGACTCTTGACGTCTGGCTAAATGACTCGTATCCACTCGTGGAGAAACACCTAACTTAACACAGTTGACAGCCAATCATTAACATGGCAATCTAACTGCCGGTATGCAAAGGGATCACAAGAGTTCCAACCGGATACTTGGGTAATGATGATATGCAATAAATCACTAATACACTGTCAATGGGACAGGCAATAACATGCACAATAATATTGTCACACAAGTGACAATATTGTCACACAAGTGACAATATTGTCACACAGACCATGGAAAGCCCCTGCGGGTTTGGTGGCCCAATGAATTTCCCTTCCGAACCCGCTCTCACTTGTTCACCGTACGTTACTCTCCTTACAAACCCTCCTGGTAATGTTCAGGGTTTTCATGCAGTGACCGCTTTGCACTTGAGGTTTTCTGTTTTGCTGCTATCTAGGTTGTATGTTCGGTTGGATGCCCCGCAGCTGCCCCGGTTGGTGTTTAGGGACTCGGATTTGGAAGTGTTGGTTAATTGAACTGTGGTTATGTCTGCACCTTCTCTTTCTTTCCCATCAGGCATGGTGTCCCCTCCCTCTGGTCTTTTTCCCTCACTTTCAGTTCTGAAGCATCTAAGGGTTTCTGGGTTACTACTTACATTATGCGCTATATTACTTTGCCATTCCTTTATAAACCTATTTGAATAAACTTGTTTTTGTATATGTTGACATTTATTTATCTTTTTTCTAGATCTGTGGTAGTCAGAAGATATAATCAAAATCAACTTTAAAATCCCACATCAAGTTACAAGAGGAAAGTAGCCATGGATCAACTTAGCGGGCAATCTATATCTCAGGCAACAGTTCAGCCAACTGTTTGGTATAACTATAGTAGTTACAACGACTTAATTGTCAACCATCCAGTTCAAGTACAGGTGGCTGTGCCTACAGTTCAGATGGTTGCTGCACCATCGCAGACTCCCACACCTGCTCCCACTCCAGTTCAGACTCCTCTACCACAAGATCCATTAGCTCTGACTGTCACTATGATTCCAGCAAAGTCCAAAAAATCCAAAAAACCTCATCCTGAAAATCAAGAGCGAAATTTTCATTGTGAACAGTGTGGGTCTTCATTTACCAACAGTTCTAATCTTCGAAGTCATATGCGCATCCATTCTGGTGTTAGACCCTATGTTTGTGTAGAATGTGGAAAATCATTCATTCAAAGCTCGAATTTAAAAGCGCATAAGCGTGTACATACAGGTGAACGGCCTTATCAGTGCTCAGAATGTGGCCAGACATTTTCTAGATCTTCTCATCTGGTAGGTCATAAACGCACTCACACAGGAGAAAGACCATACATCTGTGGTATCTGTGGAGAAGCATTTTTCACTTCATCACATTTAAGAAATCATGTGCGACGCCACACTGGAGAAAAACCATATGTGTGCCAATTTTGTGGAGATTCATTTGGACAGAGTGTTGAGCTCAGAGTTCACATCCGACATCACACAGGAGAGAAACCCTTTAATTGTCGTGAATGTAATACAGCATTTGTATCTGCTCGTGACCTTAAGGCACATCGTAAAGTTCATCATTTGGGATCTAAACCATTCAAGTGTGAGCAATGTGAAAGATGTTTTCGTACACCTACATTTTTAAATAAACATCAGGTACGCTGTAAAGGACCAAGACCTAAGCGGCCCAAAGGAAGGCCTCGAAAATACCCAAGAATAGATGGAGAAGAACCTCCCTGGAAAAAGCCTAAAAAGCGGAAGAACAAAAGGCCAGCTGCTCCAACTGACAGAGTGTCTCGCTCTAGAACTCGAGCAATTAGAAATGCACAATTAAAGCAGGAAGAAGAAGAAGAACAGCAAGAAGAAACAGAGATAGAAAATACCATTGATCTGCAAGAACAAGAACAAGTGGAAGTGGAAGTGCATTTACATGAAACTTCTCATATGAAGCGTGAAGGACTGGTGTCAGAAGAGCACATCACACAACTTCCTATGGTTCCTATGGTACAAGTAATGTTAGAGAATCTGGGGCATGGAGTAGATGGTCTGGATCACACACATCCACAAACGTTAGTGATTCAATCAGCGTCATCTGCAGTACATGCACTCCATGGTTTATCAGAACAAAGCCAGCAGCAAATTGGAGTAATAGATCTTTCTGGTCAGCATTTACATCAAGATGACCAGGTTGATTCTGTTCACCAAAGCCTAACTATGGTTTCAGCCCATCAACCATTGTCAACAATAACAGGTGGCCATCAGCAGCTTCCGGTGATCACTGCTCATGAAGCTGTTACTGCACACCAGCAATTAGCAACTGTTACAGCTCATCAACAGATGCCAACTGTAACAGCACATCAACAAGTACAAGCTTTAACAGCACATAAGCAATTGGCTGCTGTAACTACTCATAAGCAAGTTCTTGGTGGCCATCTGTTACCAGCAGTGACTGCGCATCAACAAACAGTTAATGCCCATCAGCAATTGACAATAACAGCTCACCAGCAAACAGTGAATGCCCATCACCAGTTGCCAGTAGTATCTGCTCATCAACAGGTTATTGGCAACCATCAGCAGTTGCCTGTTGTTACAGCTCATCAACAGGCTGTAAGTGCCCATCAACAGATTGTTGTTTCTGCCCATCAGCCTGTTCCAGTTGTAGCAGCTCATCAACAGGGCTTAGTTGTCTCAGCCCATCACCAAGTGCCTGCTGTGTCTGCACCTAAGCAGAGTGTTGATGGTACAAGTGAGAGCTCCCAGGTGATGTATGGGTCAGGACAGCCATTTGTGGTAGATCTCTCCAGCCCGGCTCTTACCACACAAGTTCCCATCATCAACCAGGCTGTTACTACTACTCACTACACCAGACCATAGTATATTCTTGTTTAAAAAAAATGAAATTTTAATTAGTTTTAATGATTGACAGTGTGAAAGTAAAATGGGTAAATTGATTACTTGTCTGAATCACATCGGCTCAAGTGAAAAACTTGTTTAGTTGTAGGGTGAACTATATTCAAACAATGGGTAGAAGAGAAGCCATACTCCTCTGTAAACCTGGGGCCTTTGTATACCCAACACATGACTTGTGGTCATGTTGTAATTTAGAATGCTAGAACTTGATATGTGTATATACAGTGGCTCACATTTTTGTAACCATTCTCACATTGGTGTTTTTTGCATTTGTAAGTCCACATCATATGTGGTAAAAGCTATAAATATGTCTCCATTAGATTTAATATAGCAATTTGGGACACTTGACAAATGTAGCTAGTATGCATTTTTAACATATTGTTATTATCTGATATTTCGAACTTATAAAAGTTTTAAATATTTGCAAGCATAAGAAGACAATTGAAGTGATTGCAAATAGTTTTGTAACAAGTAAGAGCATCATCTCTAAGTTAGTTTTTATTATAATTTAAGGTCATATGTAAGGACTTTGTTCCTACTTTGAGTGATGAGCCAAAAGGAATTGTGTACATTTTCCTTTGGAGGATACAGAAAGTTCATATTGCTCATCAGTGCAGCACTGAATTCAGTTGTAGACAGATCTTGTTAAAGTTGTAATGTTTTGCAAAAAGGAGAAAAGTTAGTTAAATTATAATTTTAAATTTTTCCTGTTTTAATATTGTATGGTTGTACAGTATAATTGATAGATTTGTAATATGATTTTGATAGGTGGGGGTAATCAGGGAAAGAATTGATGCATTTTAGGAAATATTTGAAATCCTACATTAACTAAGTGAACATCTTGTATTCTGTATCAGGATATTTTTTCCGTAACTAAAGGGTTTCACTGGAACTTAATGCCAGGCTCTAATATATCCCAGTCTCCTGATTTGCTACAAAAGCAGCACACATGCATGCACACTCCCATACCTGAAAGAAATGCAGTAAAAATGTACAGACAGTTTTTGAATGGTAAGATTCTTCATAATGAATTTTATTGGATTTTGCAATAGAATCTCAGATCTTGCAAGAAAGAGAGACCTTGGCTGAATGCATGTCCCTGGACCTGAAGAAGGCCTTTGACAGTACTGTACCACACAGAGACTACTGACTTGGATGAAAATGTTTCTGATGAACAGAAAATTGAGAGCAGTGACCAGATGCAGTGAATCACAATGGAGAAATGTCACTAACAATAAAAGTCACAAGGTTCAGTTCTTACGATAGTAAAGTTCATTGTCTATGTGGATGATCTATTAGAAGTTATTCAGAGTTACACAAGTATGTTTACAGATAAAGCAAAGTTACTTGGAAGAGTCGAAGACTTGAATGTCTGCCTTGCCCTTCATAATAACTTGGACAAAAAACTGATCTAGACAAAATAAATGAATAGAGCAATAAATGACAGATGGAATTTAATATTGATAATTGTCATGTAATGAAATGTGGAATAGAAAGAAAACGGACCAATATGTAATGCAAGTTAAGTGAAGACATTAAAGAGCGTGGACAAAGATCTAGGGATGGTTCTGGATAGTAAACTTTCACTTGAGGACCCCGTCAAAGGCACTGCGAGAGGAGCCAACTCCACACTTAAAAATTATAAATTGCTTTTAAATACAAAGATATAGAGATGCTAACAGTATTCACAACATTGGTGAGACTGAAGGTGTAGTATTTGACAGATGTATGGTGTCCATATCTATAAAAACAAAAAACGTGCAAACATGCTACCAAGTGGCTTCCATGCATTGGGGACAGTAGCACTAAGGAAAGACTGGAGGCATTAACATTTAGTGTCATTCAACACTAGACCTCTAGTAATCATTTGCAATACAGTATTGGGAAAACTGAAAACCTTGGTAAAAACATCACCTGTTTAGTACATCACCATCCATTTACTGGAACCCATGCTAGGAACAATTAATGCCATGCAAAATTGCAAGGACTTTTATAGACCTGACAGAATATGACATTGTTTCTTCACCTCACTATGGCCAAATTAAGTAAAACTATTACTTCTTAGATTGTTTTTCTTTTATGTGCATCAGAATGCCTAACTAATTTGAGGGTGTTTAAAATGCAAACAATAGTAGATAGGAAAAAGAAGAAATATAATCATAGTACCTTGAGGTTACCTTGAAGTGCTTCCGGGGCTTAGCGTCCCTGCGGCCCGGTCGTCGACCAGGCCTCCTGGTTGCTGGACAATCATGTACAAAATTGTGACAGGGATCAATGAAGTTGACAGAGAAATTGTAAAACCTGCAACATCTAAAACAAGAAGGCAACAGACTTGAGCTTAGAAAGCAAAGGTGTCAAAAATATGTCCAAAAGTTTTTTTTTTTTTTTTTTTTTTTTTTTTTTTTTTTTTTTTTTTTTTTTTTTTTTTTTTTGCAAACAGTTGTAAATGATAGGAATAATTTAAGTGAGAAAGTGTTGGATGCCAAAACCATCAGTAGTTTCCAGAGTCATATAAGATGATAGGGAAGATGGGACACCATGAGTATCTCTCTCATCCTGTAACTATACTTGGGTAATTACACACACACACTTGCACTTTCTCTATCTCTCACACACACGCACGCTCATTAGTTTTCCTTCCCCTTTAAATAGTCTTCCTGGCATGGTGCCTTCTTTTGATAATTACTTCCCCTCTCCTCCACTTCCTGCCAAATTAAAAAATATATATATAATACAGTACAGTATATATATTATCTTCAATTATCATAAATATAGAGGTGTATTTTTCTATTATCAATTGACATATCACGCAAGCCAAAACATTTTGCTTAAATAAGGTTGGAAAGTTTCCAAAATCATTAAATTAATATATATAATGTATCCCCAAGATAATTGTTATGAGATCTTGCAGTAGCAAGAATATAAGGGCTGAGGTAAATCAAGAAAACACAAAATGTTATTGTCAGTATCATTCAAAAAGTCTTTGATTTACAATGGCAGTTGCAGCAGAGATATACAGTATGTATGTATATTGTATATTTTGTTAGCCTAGATGTTCAGTGTTGCACTTTATATTAATTTTGCATTTAAAATATAAAGCACCACCACACCAAACTTTCTACCAGATATTTAAGCAGTGTTGCTTGTTTACAGTTGTCTGAGTGTTTTGATTTGCCCATTTTAACCTACCTCTAAAGACAGCCAGAGTGTTTTACTCCTGTTATAACCCATACTTTTGTGTCCGCTCTGTAATCCAGGATGGAGAGTTGTAAGTAATTATACTGACACATTACAAAAGTATAGATATTTTATGTTATGCAACTTGCATGAGTTATGTTAAATATTAAGATAACTAGTCTATGGATTACATAAAAAAACATTGTCAGTAGGTCATATTATTTCAGAATCTCTTTTATACCATATGGGTGCAAACTTTTTGAATTCATCAAATGGAGAGAGAGAGAGAGAGAGAGAGAGGTCCTTCAAAAACAAAGTGCCTCATGTTTCATATATTACCCATCAGTGGTACAGTGATATTATTATACAGTGGAACCTTGAGTGACGAGCGGCTCCAATTACGAGCATTTTGAGTAACAAGCAAGCTACTCGCAGAAAATACTGTATGTCTTGACTGACGAGCTTTCGCTCGAGTAACGAGCATTCCCGCTGGTTCTCAGACACCTCCAACAACAGTTTTGTTGTTGTTTCACAAGACGAGTTTTCCACATGACGAGCTCGGTGCTGGAATGGATTAAACTCGTTAATCGAGGCGCCACTGTATATATTTATTGACGTATGTGTACATTTTAACTGCATTGAACCTGTAGATCCTATGCACTAACATCCTGGTGGGAGTCAAATAATGCATCATACATATAAAATATTAAGTGCATTGTTGGTTCTAGCATAAAGAATGGCCAAAATGCTGTACAGAGTTTGATAATAATTGTTGTGATTTAACACAACTGCTATTTGGCTGGCTATTTTTAGTGCTAGGTACCCCAATTTACAGCATTGGTTGACACCCACAGATTAAGGTATGTCATCATGATTTGTATTTTTCCTACTTTGAAAATAATTATTGGATATATTAAAAGATGTAATACTGAAAATGAAAATTTAGAAAGTGAGTGGTGTTGAAATGTTAGGATTCTAAGATGGAAAATTTCTAGTATTGAACATGCATTATTCATAAAGAACAAACTGCTGAGTAATGTGCTTGTTGTACCCTTCAAACACAATATAATTCTTATTACAGCTAAACAAATTTGCATTTCACATCAGCTACAATAGATCAGTAAGCATAAATCTCTCCCTTCTAAGCTTAAAACCTGTTTTCTATAGTCATGTACAGGTAATTTATTGAAGAACAATACCTGCAGCACTTTCCAGAGCTGGGACCATCATCTTGCTTAAGTAGAGTTGAAGGGGTTTTAGTGATCAGATTAATTGTCTGAAATTTATCCTGCATTGTTTTACACTTCAGATATCTGCATACTGTATCACTATAGTTTCATTTACATGAAAATTATTTTGTTCACTTTTGTAAGTTTAGGGTTATTTGATTTGTAATGCTGTAAGTGCATTAATTTATTGGGTTGGAAAGGAGAATACTTTCTATGATCGCTAATCTGAATAATATGGGACCCACCTCTATTGTGATTCAGCCAACTTTTTTACTGGGAAAGTTCAAAATTGAACATTCATAATTTTTGTACTACAACCAATATAATTTATATTTCCACATGCAATAAACAAATTTACATGGTTAAGAGAGGATCTTCATTTATATAATGAAGATTTATATAATATATAAGATATATATTATATAAATAAAGTACTCAAATAATTTACTGTATTGACAGTAACAGAAATTTCAAATTGCTGGTCAGTTTTTTTTATTTTTTATGAAGGGCTTCAAATGATCATTTAACACAACACTAAACTTACTGTACTGTATGTGAGCTTGTCAAGGTCAGTTTTGACAGCCAGCTCTTGAGGTCTAAATAGTTGAAGGCCCTTACTCTTTGGTGAGGCTTCGCTAATTGAAGGGCCGTATATCAGTGACGGTACTTGCTCCTGTACCAAAATTCTTGGAGACACTTGCAGCAGACCGGCCATTTTCACAGGTCAATCAAACGTAACTTATCTTTAATAGAGTAACATTCTTCTTCTTAGCCGTGATTGTCGCTGCTACCAGACATGGCTTTGGCGAAAATTATCAAAGTTATTATTAGAACAAAGAAAGGAAAAAATAATTCACTAAGAGCAGCACTACAGAATCACACTAGGGAAGAGAGCACATGACTAGGTAGGTTGTCCAGGCTTGGACAGGTCTGCTTGGGGCAGTTACGTGGGCTGCCATACAGAAAAAAAAAATCCCTATTTTAGCAGGGAAATTGTACTTTATAGCCTGTTCACGGTTTTTATCCATTATTATTTGTCCTAATATTAGATATTATATTTCTTTATTTTATTTTATTTCATTAGTGCATTCTTTATGTAATTTGTATTATGAGTACAGTATAGGTCACCACATTTCGTTCAGGAGCTCGACAACAAAATTACGGTAAACAAAGTTGGCTTCGAGCTAAAGCACTCAAACCCAAATGTGTTCGGGTGTCTTGTCCAACAGAAATCACGGTACAGTAACCCTAAACATCCTTCGTGATAGTACTAAAAAAAATTATTTGTGTTGCTGGACTGTGAATTACCGGAATTACCGTACTATTTAAGTACAGTACTACTAAAGTTCTTTTTATTCAAAATTATATTTAAATATTGACAATAGTGTAAATTAATGTGGTGTATGAAAATTAATATATTACAATGAATCTTATTAGGCTAAAGAATTCTTTGTCAACTTTCTTGTTAAAAAAATGATCATATTTGGCATTTATTTCTCATATGAAGCGATGAAGCATAGCCTACACATATGAGTGTGGCAGTGAGTGTGGGCAACTCTGCTGGAACAAGATGCAGTATGAGTGCTCCTGCTCTCTCTCTTATTTAACTTTACACATAGCAAATATACTTGTCTAAGTTGATTTGTCTTCCTCCTCTTGTTTCCTTCCAACTTTACACTAATTTCCTTTCTTGATAGATTTTACATCATGGTTGCCATACCTTGTTACACTATGCAAACAACTTGCATATTGTGAAATAAAAAATATATTACTCTTTCTTTTATGTTTTTATTTCCACAGATATAGACATCAGAATAAATATTTATTAATAAAAATAATCTTGAAATAAGCTCATTGATTATAAATATGCTGATGGTATTTTTTGATAAGTGAGTCTGAGAAGTGTGCTTTTCCAATATGTTGTGCATATAGTTGCTGACAACTAGACTTGTGTAACAAACACGTGGAATAAATGAGTAGGAAGATGTCAACTGTTAAAGGTAGAATTTCCAAGAAAAATTTATAATTAAGGTTGGTATGCATTTTGTTTTTGTCTAAATGCCTTCCAGTGAATCTTTTGATGGTATTACTCCTCTCATTCTGATGTGTCTCTTACCTTTGAATATGATGTACTGTACAGTAATTACAATCTCTGGTTTTGAACTTGTAAGTATCTACACTGAAAATATTTAGTGTTTAAATGTAATATAAAAGTAAGACATGTAAGGCTTTCATTTAAAAAGAAAATTGAAAGTAAAAGGCAAGTGTAATAGTAGCAAATCTGTTACATGTATAATGTGAGTTCTTGATTTTTCTAGAAGCTGGCACTTCATCACACTCCCAGGCTTGTCTCAGCCCTTTGATAAATACCAGCATCTAAGTTACCATCTAAACATCCCTTTTAGTGTTCCTAATGCCCTTTGGATCCATTTCCTTTATGCAGAGGAATTGGCTTAGGAAATCTTATTTAACTTCCACACTTTGTTTCTTATTTGCTAGTATGCTGACCACTTTTTTTATATTTATTTATTTTCTGTCACAAACGTGGCCACACATTTACAATGCTAACCAGCATATATGCATTTTTTTCTGTCCTCCATGGACAGGGTGAGAGATCTGTTAAACATATAGTCCAGGGATTTATTGAACAACTATAGAAGCTTTCTTGCTGTCAATCCTCCTTTGTGGTTGTAGTTGACTTTCCCAGTGCCCTCATGGCTCTGGAGCCCTTTAATCCAGTCCATCCAGTGGTATTCAAGATTCAACATTGGCTGTTCCTTATCTCCAGTAGATTTAAGACAGTTGAGTTTTGCTGGGTTCCCAGCCATATTGGTGTCTTTAAATGAGCATGCTGACATTGCCACTAAGGAAGCTATCTGCACTTGTTCCATCTCCTGTAAAAGTATTCCTTGATACATGGTTGATGGGGTTCTGGGAGTTCTACTCCCCAAGCCCGGCCCGAGGCCAGACTTGACTTGTGAGAGTTTGGTCCACCAGGCTGTTGCTTGGAGTGGCCCGCAGGCCAAGCAACAGCCTGGTGGACCAAACTCACAAGTCAAGTCTGGCCTTCCTTATTCCGACTTTTACCCAGTTATTCATTCCTCCACCCTTGCCCGTTGGCAGGGTTGTTAGTCTTCTATTACTGGTAGCAAACTTTGTACTCTTAAGAGTAGTGTCCCTGTGGCCTTCCTCCTATCACCGTAACCAGCGGTGGGAAACGGCTCTGGCAAGGTTGCGTATTCACCATATGCGCTTAACTCACGGACACTTAATGGAGCGCCGCCCTGGTCCTTATTGTCCTAACTGCATTGTGTCTCTTACAATTGTGCATAACCTTGTTGAATGTCCTGCCTTCCAGGACGAGCGTGTGTCTTGCTTTCTGACCGTCCCCCGCGGCCACTTGTCCCTCGATCAAGTTCTTGGTGAATCGGATACCTTTGATATCGTTCGCCTTATGCGTTTCTGTTCTCATATTGGCATCCTCATCCTCGCTCAGGTTATATAGTTACATCACATACATTGTATAATTGATACATTACATGGTCAGTCTTGGGTACAAGTTCAATATATCGTCAGGTGTTCCCGTATTCATATAGTAGTTACAGAATTCAGCATGCCTCAGCCCAGGAGTGTGAAAGTCAGTCAATATGGGACATTCTATAATATAATGTTCAAGGGAGTGCATGTTTTCTCTTTCACAAAGTTGACACATTGGGTACTGGACATTTGGGTTTTGAGAAAGCTGCCAGGTCCGTCTATATCCCAGGCTGACCACTACAAGGTGTATCTGAACACTATTTGTAGCTGGCCAGATTTACCTGTGGGCAACTAACACTAGTAAGTGTTACTGGTCCTCAGCCTCGACTAGGACAGAAAGCCGGCGGCTTGTCGAAGGTCCCCCCCCATTTGCCTTGATTCTTTCCAGGAGGATTTTAAAACCTAACAGTTTTGGCATTTGCGGCTTTGATGGGTACAGTATGCGGTTGATGGGATTATAACCTTGTGAGTGAAAAAGCATTTCCTGTTCTCAGTCCTACATTGAGGTTTGTTGACCTTGAAGCCGTTGCTTGTTTGTTGCATCTGACCTTTTGAAGAAATTGTCAGGATCAACATCCAACTTTTTAAGTTTTTTTTATTAACAAGCTTAGGTATATACAGCAATGTGCTGTTATACCCTATTCTATATGAAAGATTACACAGTGTAGATAAAAAACTAAGTTCATGTAATTTTCCCATCTCACAGGATGGCTAGTCATACATGGAATCAGGGGAGAAAATATCAGCCTCAATAAAAAAATCAAATCAACTCTGACTAAAAAATCAGAAGAGAACATAAAATGTAAGGCCTCGACTAGCAAATTTCTGGGTACAGCACAAGAATATCTTCCAATATTCCTGAGTGTATGAAGTAATTACAGAGCTCGAAGTATCTCATACCATTTGGTCTGAAGTCGCTTATAACAGGGCAATCACAGATATAGTATTGGAGAGTATGTCCTAGCCCTTGTTCACATCGATCTCCGGCCCATAGGACTAATAACCCTGAGCGCTGACCACTCAGCCACAGCCCCCCCCCCCCCACCCGTGACAGAGTGTAATCACCTCTGTGAACTTACGTTGTAGTTATTTGTTGATACAAAATCTTGCTATAATGTTCCTTTTCATCTTACCTGATATACTTACCTTACCTTTTGACTTACCTGGGTCCATGAGAAAAGATGAGGATGAACATCAAGAAACGTTCCATAGGCTCACAGCCATTAATGTATCGGACAGTAAATGTCAGTTGATCTGTGTGTGAGATGTCTGGACATCATCTTGCTGCAATTGTCGAGGCATCCACAATGCCTGACATATCCCATGAAGCCCCACGTGAGAGAATCCAATTAAGCCGGCGCCCATAAGTAGGGTAAACGAATTCCCGAAGGAAGCCAATATCGTACAACAAGAACAAGGAAGAAACAGTGGAGAGATAACGATAACCTCAGTGACCAACGTTTGAGAGAAAAGAACAGCGATTAAGGCTAGTCTAGTAGCAGTAGGAAACGAAGCCGAAAAAGTATATCCTTGTGTTCTCGCACATGCTTACAGTCAATATTGGCTTATTTAATAAGTGCATATGTGACATACTAATTGATTGTGAATATTTTAGTTTACCTTGAAAAGCTTCATAGAAAACACCGACCTCACCTAACCTTCTTAGTATGTTAAGATAATCATCTTAAAGATAAGATAAGATATAAGAATAAGATAAGACTAAGATAAGCACCTTGTGGTGATGAGGTGCAAGGCAACGTCGTGGACTCTGTGGTCAGTACACACATCTTGGAATACCCAAAAAAGTTGGACAAGAGGATTGAAGCTCTAGAAAAATTAGCTATGGCAAACAGATGAGGTGTAGCTAGTGGGGGTGAAGTGGGAAATGAAACGGAGGAAATAAGTACTATGTAATTTCAATCTACCTTTCTTTAAAAGATCAGATGTAACACGAACGAGAAGCAACTGGTTCATGATCAACATGCCACAATGTAGAGCAGAAAACATGAGATGCTTTTTCACCCATAGGGTTGTAAACCCGTGGAACCGCCTACCCACCGAAGCCGTAAACACCAAAACTGTTGTGTTTTAAAATACAGAAAGAAAAGATCATCCGGGCAAATAGGGGACCTTTGACAAGCCGCCAGCTTCCTGTCCTCGTCGAGGCCACTAGTATTAGTGGCGCTCAGGTAAATAATCATTACCTCAGTAATAGTATTTCTTGGACATCCCAAGATTATTATCATGGCTTCATTTTGTACCTTCTCCAACTTGCTTATTCTACCTTTATCAAATTCGCACAGTATGCCGTGTGATTACCACTGGAATGTGAAATGTAAAATATGATTAATAATTGTATACTGTATGGGTTTGTGAGCCCCTTGAGGTACCGTATATAGACGAGGGTAGAAATAACCTAAGCTACTCTACTCCTTTAGTTTAGTTCATTTATTATGCACCCCATACCCATCTTATGGGCGGTAGTGGAAAGGGTTACAGAGGCACATAATGGGCTCAGGGACTGAACCCCACAATTCATTTAGCTAAGCAAGTTACAGTTTTGATGAGCTAGTTACAAAATTCAGTATAAGTTGTCACATCAACAATGGGTTCGAGATCGACCACAAGTACAGTTTCTAAATTAAGCAACTGACATATGTGGAGAGCTAGTGTCACAGTTGATATGTTTGTCCTGCACACCGCCTCCCATCCAGTGGGCAGCGGTGGATAGGTTACAATCACTCAGTTACTACCTACAGTTAGCAAACTGGGGATATTTGGCTGAGATTTCTGGTAGTAGATCATTTTGAATGAAATATTTACACATCGCTGGAACATTGGTTATAGAATTATCTTTGAATTCATGTATCTTTTCGCACTCCATCTTTTAAGATGCAATTCAGCAATTCAAATGCAATTCAAAATGCAATTCAAAATGCAATTCAGCAAAACAAATGCAATTCAGCTTCAGACAGACAATGTTAACATTAGCAGTAAAAATGATGGAAAGTTCCTTGGCCTATACTTAGAGAAGAGACTCAACTTCAGCACCCATATACAACACATAACTAAAAAGGTTTCTAAGCCAATTGGTATACTCTCTAAGATCAGATATTATGTACCCTACACTGCTCTCCTCTTACTCTATTATGCACTTATCTATCCCTATCTTACTTATGGTATCTGTGCATGGGGTTCAACCTATGCAAACCACCTCAAGCCCATCATGACCCAACAAAAATCTGCTATCAGAAGAATAATAAACTCTGCTTTCAGACAACACACAGCTTCCCTGTTTAAATCCGTAAACATACTAAACATAAATTCGCTCCATACATTTTTTTGTGTCAATTACATTTATAAAACCCTTTTCCTAAGTGCAAACCCTGTTCTGAACCTCTTCCTGAACAGATGTAATAGAACACATACTCACCACACCGGACATAAATATCTCTTTGATATCCCCAGAGTCAAACTTAATCTGTGTAAACGCTCTTTGCAAATAAAGGGACATTGTCTATGGAACTCACTCCCTAATGAATTGAAAAGCTGTCCAACTTTTGCCTTATTCAAAAATAAAACCAAAAAGTACTTAATTTCACCATCATAGTTTCCTACCTAGTGCTTTAACTCGCACTGTATCTAGTGCTACCCAATCCCGCAATATTTGTATCTAAGCCATATTACTTTACCATTGTAATCTTAGATATTATCTGATATCATGGTTGTTATATTGAGTGCATATTCTACTGCATTATTCCTTGAAATGATCCTCAACTTGTGCTTCAGTGAACCAATGTATAACCCTGAAAAGTTATTCTAATGTACCTAGTAATCCTTGTTCATTATAGTGTATTGTTATTATTGTGTATTATTCTAATCTTTGTTCTTGTGTCTAAATTTCTTACAATGTACCTGTAAACATTTTTTGTCATTTTTACTGTAATTTATCTACTTAAAATTATCTGTGCCTGTAAAGTAAAGCTGTAAAATACGTGTAAACTTTTTTTGTAACTTTTACTGTGAATTATCTACTTAAAATTACCTGTCAGTTTAAGGACTTGCCCGAAATCCTATGCATGCTAATGGCTTTACAAGAATGTAAAATCAACTTCATTTCTATGATCTCTCTTAACCCCCAATGTAACTTTTTGTATATAAATAAATAAATAAATAAGTAAATATAAATGTAGGTCATGTGATTACCATTGGACTGTGAAATGTAAAATATGATTAATAAATTGTGTACTGTATGGGTTTGTGAGTCCCTTGAGGGACCTTATATAGACGAGGGTAGAAATAGCCCAAGCTACTCTATCTTTTTAACATATATTTCCTTTTCTCAATAAACTTGAACTTGTCAAAGTTCCCGCCATTTGTTCTGAAGATTTTTTTCAAGCTGGGTTTAATTTTTATTTGTTTTGGTACCTTTTGCAGATATTACGAGTATCATTGTTATTATTGATATTATAAAAATATTTTTCTATATTGATCATTATTTTATATTAATATTAATGAGAATGTGGTAGGAAGGATAATATTGGTGTGTGGATGTGCGTGTGATAGAGGCGTCGGTGGCGGCCGCTGCTCCTCCTTCACTCCTCCATAACACTCGGGGATCATGGTAAGTTCCTCCCTCCATCATATCTTCAATCATCCGCCTCTATGTTGCCTTTGGCAGACTTTACTGTGAATATCATGATATAGAGGGACCTTCCGCACCCATAAGTTGTGGTATTATATTGTATTCGCAACAATTGGAAGGTTAATTGTCTTTGAAAAAATTACATTGCGAGTGTGGGATTGTTTACAATCATCGCTCCTGATCCCGTAATTTTGGTCTTCCTCAGGCTAAGAGAACGAAGAAGGCCGGCATCGTGGGCAAGTATGGCACCCGTTATGGCGCCTCTTTACGTAAGATGGTGAAAAAGATGGAGATAACGCAACACAAGAGACACGTTTGCACGTTCTGTGGAAAGGTAAGATTGTTGACCAAGAGTGGTGTGTTGACCAGGCAGCCACAGGGAGTAACTGCTGGGGAGCGGATAACTTGGCTCTGTAAACAGTTAAGCAATAATAATAATAATAAAACTACATATTCGGCACATTAAACTCTTAGCTTTATTTTCAAGGCTCGTCTTGTGTTAGGAGTAACTTTATTAGGCTTGGAAAGGTGTAGCCGAGCTTGGCTTTCTTACTGGCCGCCTATTGCTCTTCTTCACAACACAACGCCACAAACACAAGCACTAAGAACATAACTGCAGAAGGCCTATTGGCTCTTGCCAGGCAGCTGCTATATATTCCATACTAAGCTTTGATGCCTTATGGGCTATTCCTGCCCGTGCCACCTCTTGGGTGGCTTAATCTTAATCAGTCTTTGATGTCTTATTTTACCTACTATTTGTAATTTGTCAATTCATTCCTCTTTATACCCAACCATAACTATTGCCTTTTGAACCCATCTGAAAACTAGAATTTTTTAGTTCTCAGTTGTCCTCAATTTTAAGCTTGGTTAAACAATTTAGAATGCCATAATAGGTTATAAGAGGTCATAAGAACATAAGAACAAAGGCAACTGCAGAAGGCCTATTGGCCCATACGAGGCAGCTCCTATTTATAACCACCCAATCCCACTCATATACATGTCCAACCCATGCTTGAAACAATCGAGGGACCCCACCTCCACAATGTTACGCGGCAATTGGTTCCACAAATCAACAACCCTGTTACTGAACCAGTATTTACCCAAGTCTTTCCTAAATCTAAACTTATCCAATTTATACCCATTGTTTCGCGTTCTGTCCTGTGTTGATACTTTTAATACCCTATTAATATCCCCTTTGTTATGTCCATTCATCCACTTGTAAACCTCTATCACGTCACCCCTAACTCTTCGCCTTTCCAGTGAATGCAATTTTAGCTTTGTTAATCTTTCTTCATATGAAAGATTTCTAATTTGGGGAATTAACTTAGTCATCCTACGCTGGACACGTTCAAGTGAATTTATATCCATTCTATAATATGGCGACCAAAACTGAACTGCATAATCTAAATGGGGCCTAACGAGAGCAAGATATAGCTTGAGAACCACACCAGGTGTCTTGTTACTAACGCTGCGATTAATAAATCCGAGTGTCCGATTTGCCTTATTACGAACATTCATGCATTGATCCTTTTGTTTTAAATTCTTACTAATTATAACTCCCAGATCCCTTTCGCAATCCGACTTCGCAATCTCAACACCATCTAGCTCGTATCTTGTAACTCTATCATCATTACCTAGCCTCAGAACTTTACATTTATCAGCATTAAACTGCATCTGCCAGTCCTTTGACCATTTCAAAACCCTCCAACATAGCTAGGAGGTGGGTCCTAGAGCTAGACCTTGCTTCCCCGTAGTCACTAAGTTGGATGATACCAGGCAGCATTGAGACTGTTGAAACAGGTCACAATGAAAGTTTGGTGTATGGGTTGGGGGGGAGGGGGAGTTGCATAAACTAGGCCTATGGATCCATTGTGGTGCTCCCTAATTTTTATATTTAATCCTAGGGTTAGAGTCTCGGTTGTAAATGTTCAGAAAGTCTTGGAAATGTGGCCAATTGTCATTGGGTATGTGGGCCTGCGAGCTGCTCCAAGCAACAGCCTGGTGGACCAAACTCTCACAAGTCAAGTCTGGCCTCAGGCTGGGCTTGGAGTAGAACAACTCTCAGAACCCCATCAAGCAGGTGGCGTATTGGCAGATGCAACGTCACAGTGCTTACACATTGTTTATACTAGAGTTTGGGCTAGATTTTCAGTAGGTGTGTACACTAAATAGGAAGTTTTAATGTTTTTTCTCTAGAAGTTAGATATGAAAATGATAGAATTTACCAAGTCTTACCAGAGTTTACAGTCATGCTCGGAAGCAAAGGTTGCTGCATTTTCCTGTACGAAGACAAAAGCAGTAAGATCTAAAAACCTGGCGAGCAATTTGAAATATGCTTTATTAGTCTTGTTACAACTACTAGCAAACCTAGCATTATATGGACCAGGCATTTTACACACTCAGTGTGTAAAACGTAAAGTTGGGTTGGAAGAAGAAAAGCGGTTTAACCTGAAGAGGCCTATACTTGTTAATCAGTGTCAAAATTATACTTTTTAATTTCACTAAGCACAGTTAAAATTACGTGTCAACATTGCAGTGAATTAGGTGAAATGGTCAGTTCTCCCCTGGAGAAAAGAAAGTATTTTTATATAGCATATACCAAAACAAATATTGTAATATTAGAACTAAAGATCCAATTTTGGCCAAGAAAATAGATAAGTTTTTTTTTAGTTTTTAGTTAATATATTATGCACCCCTCTTGTGGGCAGTAGTGGAAAGGGTTGCAGAGGCATGTAATGGGTTTGGGGACTGAACCCCACAATTCATTTAGCTGAGCACATTAGTCTTGAGCTAGTTGCAAATTCAATGCACATTGTCACAACAACAGTGGCCTAGAGACCGACCAAGTTTCTAAATTAAGAAATGGACATACAGTATGTGGAGAGCTGGTGTCACAGTTCAGGTTTATCCTGCACACTGCTTCTCCCCCCTCCCCCCCCCCTCATCCATAGGCAGCTGTAGATAGGCAAAAATAGATACTTTTTATTTGTGCTTTGTCCAACAACTTTGCTCTTTGCCAGTGTAGTTTCCACCTGCTGAGAGGCAGATAGTAGGTTTGATCCCATTGCATGTCAGTGTTGCTCATTTTGTCTACTCCTCTGCCCTTGACCTGGAAAAACATACCATAGCTCTACTAGTTGTCTCAGGAGCAGAAGGCCTACCCAAATGAGTGATCAAATCATACATGGACATTTTGACAAATCTTAGTTTTAAAGTTAAAATGGTACTATTGTACATGTATCATTAAATTAGGTAGATTTTAAAATCTGTTGGCTAGCAGTTTTGAATTTGAAGTGACCTGTATCCTGTCCATGTAATGACTTGGAATCTCCAGCAATCAATATCCTCTTGCCTTTTTTGTGATGATTGTTACTTTCTTAAAGTCAGCCCCTCTTGCAGATATGGATAAGGGGGTTTAGACAGCAACCACTCTGGTTTGCCATTCTTTGCCGTGGACTTGATCCAATACCTTGCCGTCTTTTCTTGTTTCCCTCAGCCTGTTAATCTCCACCCCAAGTGTTGGATAGATTTCATACCGTACTTTAGATTAGGTCATAAATTTTGTCTTGTTGAATCTCAGAATTTTCCACCAGCTAGATAATCGTCTCTAGATACATTCATACACTTGAAGAGTGGATCTTTGAGTATTGGCAGATGCAGTTTGTTAATGTATGTAGGGTTTTAATTCTAGGTATTTATCAGTTACCAAATATTACTCGACAGTGTTGAAATGCCAAGTTGACAGCTATAAGATCAATCATGATTAGTAGGGATCTTAAAGATAAAAAGAACCAATCTAGAAGCCTTAAGTGTTATTTTAATTAATCATGCTCATGTTAGGCCACATTTAGATTATGCATTTCAATTTTGGTTACCGTACTATAGCATTCAGAGAAAAATGATTTAATCACAGGAACCCTATTAGAAACTTGTGTAGAAATATTAAAAAGAGCATAGTATAATTTATGAAAGGTGAATAGCAAGGGGTGATACGATCAAGGTACAGGTACTGTATACAAATGGATAAGAGTATATTGAGAAAATCAGTAGAGCCATGAGGAGGGTTTGCATCCGCTCACTTTGTACTCCCAAACAAATGCCCTTGACCACTACACCATGACATGGTAAAAGCAGTGCAACTGGAATCCACTGAATCCTCTAGGTCTTGAGGCTTCCAACTGAAGCTCAATCAGGGTTTCATGCATTGCTCCCATACACTCTGGCTTATGGTTTGGTAGTTTTATCTCCAACGCTGCTCATCAAATGCACAATGAGGATACACGACACTACCATAAGTCAGAGCACATGGGGGCACTGTGAAACTGATTGAACAGGAACCCTAGAGGATTCAGTGGAATTCCAGGTTACATTGCTTGTACCATATCATGTAAAGGTGAAGTAATCTAGAGCATTTGTGTTCTAGTGATTTGTGTTTTTTCATTGTACCAGGGAGTACAGTACAACCTCGATTCAACGTACAGTACTATATGGGACCAACCCAGTTCGTTCGTTGGATTCGTTGCAGGAGGTGACCTTCAGGAGGCATTTGTGTCAGTGTCCTTTTTTTTTTTGTACACAATAAAAATGCATTATCATATTACATACTGTACCTATATATTACTTCTCTACTAAAAATACTGTAATTCGTAAATTTACCTTATTGTTGGAGTTATGTCCATCTTGAAGTTTCGTGAAGTTGTGAATGCTCTACAGTAAATACGTGCTGTAGTTCATTATGCCGTTAGCACTGTGTTGATTAAAATTAGTTCTGCTGTATGTTGAGTACTACAATACAGTTTATGAAAACTATTGTACACTAAAATTACTGCAACTTTAATTTTAACACCGTATACTCACTTAAATTTAACACTTGTTCTAACTGTTCACGCCACACACGATGTTTTTAGATGTTTTCATCAGCTTTACTGGTGCTCGCTGCTGCTGTGGGTTCAGCTGCTTCTGAGCTGGTGCTGGCTGCTGTTGTACCAGTGCTGGGTACGGCTGTGCTCGTGCTGGGTACGGCTGTGCTCGTGCTGGGTACGGCTGTGCTCGTGCTGGGTACGGCTGTGCTCGTGCTGGGTACGGCTGTGCTCGTGCTGGGTACGGCTGTGCTCGTGCTGGGTACGGCTGTGCTCGTGCTGGGTACGGCTGTGCTCGTGCTGGGTACGCCTGTTCTCGTGCAGGGTACGCCTGTTCTCGTGCAGGGCACGGCTGTGCTCGTGCTGTTTGATTCTCTGCTACTAGTTCTTGCAAAATATTGCTTCATTTTTGGCATTTATAAGGCACTATTAGTAAGCCCCTGAGACATTTTGTTTTATAACCAAAGAGCTGTAGTAAAAAATGGTCAATTCCACAATTATTATTCCACCGGTGGATAAATACTGTACGTCAATTGCAGACAAAGCTAAGGGCACTGGGTGCATACTGTACGAACGCAGGTTACGTCTATACGTACACCCTTCAGTAGGCTGGTGTTTAAGCCAGATCCAGTAACATAAATCTCACTTATATAAAGATTTACATCAAATTATATAGTTTTGGGATATATTTTTAGTTTAGCAACATTATTACGGTAATAAGAGCTATAAAAAATACTTATTTTGGAACCGATTTATTAATTTTATTATTTCGAAGCCATAGGTCACTGAACTGTGGCGACAAAATCGAACAAAACACGCCTGGTGTTGTGTTCGATTTCCAGTAACAAATTTCTCAAATATTCGATTTAATCAAATTATATATTTTTGGGTTACATGTTTAGTGTAGCAACATTATTACAGTAATAAGAGCTATAAAAATACTTTGGAACTGATTTATTAATTTTATTATTTCGAAGCCGTAGATCACTGAACTGTTGCGACAAAATCGAACAAAACAAGCATGGTGTTGTGTGGACAGGGATTAAACCCGTCCACTTGTGCTGGAGTTGTGCCGCCAATAACGTGAATAATTTCTCAAATAGCAGATATCTATCATATTACAGTATATTTTTGGTTTTATTTAGTTTAGTTAGGATAAGTTATTAAAACACCAGTTTTAGAAATGATTTATTAATGTGAAACGTTCAAAGTCATGGGTCACTGAACTATGACAACACTGACGAAAGTGAGTGAAACCTCACTGTAAAGTGAGGTTTACTGTACAGTATTTCCTTATCTATCCACCCTCACTCGTCTTGTTTCATCACAGAAAATGTATATAAGAAGATTTCAACACATTAGCTAGCTATTCACGCTTCAGCCTTTAAATTAATTTACAATTAGTTTTGCCTTAGTTTTGGCATATTTAATGCCTCTAACCTCTCCTCGTAGCTCTTGCCCTTCAGTTCTGGGAGCCACTTAGTAGCATGTCTTTGCACCTTTTCCAGTTTGTTGATGTGCTTCTTAAGATATGGGCACCACACAACCGCTGCATATTCTAGCTTTGGCCTAACAAAAGTCGTGAACAATATACTAAAGAAATTGTTCACGACTTTTGTTAGGCCAAAGCTAGAATATGCAGCGGTTGTGTGGTGCCCATATCTTAAGAAGCACATCAACAAACTGGAAAAGGTGCAAAGACATGCTACTAAGTGGCTCCCAGAACTGAAGGGCAAGAGCTACGAGGAGAGGTTAGAGGCATTAAATATGCCAAAACTAGAAGACAGAAGAAAAAGAGGTGATATGATCACTACATACAAAATAGTAACAGGAATTGATAAAATCGATAGGGAAGATTTCCTGAGACCTGGAACTTTAAGAACAAGAGATCATAGATATAAACTAGCTAAACACAGATGCCGAAGAAATATAAGAAAATTCACTTTCGCAAACAGTGGTAGACGGTTGGAACAAGTTAGGGGAGAAGGTGGTGGAGGCCAAGACCGTCAGTAGTTTCAAAGCGTTATATGACAAAGAGTGCTGGGAAGACGGGACACCACGAGCGTAGCTCTCATCCTGTAACTACACTTAGGTAATTACACTTAGGTAATTACAAAGATGTCACAAATCGGTGAACGAAAATCATTGAAACTGTCGTTTACTTGTGTGGACCACTCTGGCTGGTGTTTGGTTCATATGGTTCACTTGTTGTGTGGTCCACTTGTGTGATCCAACTTGTCTTATGAAGGAATTATTAATAGCAATCTGTGATAGAATGAGAGAGTTTTCCACCACTCTGTGAACTCTGTCCCATCATCGTAAGCTAGTGGACCACTTGTGTGATCCAACTTGTCATATGAAGGAATTATTAATTGTAATCTGTGATGGTATGGTAAAGTTTTCCACCACTCTGTGAACTCTGTCCCATCATCGTAAGCTTGTGGACCACTTGTGCAGTCCACTTGTGTGGTCGAACTTGTTATATGAAGGAATTAATAATTGTAATCTGTGATAGAATGGGAAAGTTTTCAACCAGTTTGTGAACTCTGTCTCGACTTCGTAAGCAAATCCGAACATCCCCCGCTTCGGCGAACCATTGTTCGTCGAACCGGGTGAGTAAATCCGGCCTGAAAAGTTAAGTCAAATATAATGATATATGTGGCTTTACATTTGGCAAATGAGCTTGCCTTTTGATAATTCTGAGGATCAACATCAGTGTGGCCCAGTTTCTTGACTAGGTGTTCTGGTTTGTGGTCTGGTCAACCAGGCTGTTGACCTAACCTCAAAAGTTTGATTGGGTATAAAGAGGAATTTCTGTGACTGGTCCAATAGGCTTTCAGCCGTTTCCTCAATTTCCATGTTATGTCCTTAAATTTTCAGTAGCTCATTTAAGTTTTGAGTAATCTATTGATAGCAAATTTTGTAACCTGATTGCTGTTAGCTGGCCTCTAGTGGCCTCTATAAGCTGGCCTTTATGGGCAAATGTAATTTTATGCTCTTGGCAGATTTGACTTCTTAATTTGTAATGTATTCAATACCTTGTAGCTTATGGTTAGCGAGATGCAGGTCATTTAACCCCATAACTGCGAATCACATCCTGAGATGCTTTTAGGAACTCTAAAAACATTTGAAACTCGTGCAGGTACGGTTTGGTACATCTATGCATCATGGAAGGAGATCTCATGTTCCACTGGAAAATGAACATGTAGAAATTATTTTTATTCAGGATTTAGTGACCAGAATTTTGATAATAGCATTATTTTGGCTAGTGTTTGCGATGTGCAAAGTAGGTCAGGTGGCACTGCTTCATCAGGTGTCTAGTGTGTGGGGCTGCTGTGTCTGGATTATGTTTATCACACCTACCAGAATTGCCTAGTGGTTCATAAAAGTGCATAAACATATTTAGTTGTATATAACATGTGCATACAGTGTGATAACAGGAAAAGCAGTCTTTTTATTGTTCAAAAAAATATAATGTGTGCATATTAGTGACAATGTTTGTACTGTATATTGATGTGTGTACTGTATATTGATGTTTGCCTGTTTATTTTAGGAATTTCTCTAATGCTATTGACACTACAGTACATAATATATCTACAAAAAAAGTGAAAAACAAATCGGTAACATTGAAATAAATCCAAATTTATAAATTTGTTGCAACTTCTGCTGTGTGCCTAGTCTAGGGTGGCTTCCATATGGTGCACGTTGCATGAACGTTCATAAATGGTGATGGCATTGTAAAGTTTAATCCCTTCACCACAGCCAAAGTAAGCTACACGTTTTTAATTTTCCTGTGACCAAGGAACATTTTAACTTAAAAAATAACACTTTTCTTGCATACCAGCCATTTGTCATGTACAGTAAGTAATGTGAGTGCACAGTCCAGGGATTAATGCTGTACTTGAGAGGGTTCACACGAAATGTAAAATTTTCCTTGGAAATGCAGGAAGCATAGTAGTGCAGTGTGCATAGTGTAAATTTTCAGAAGTTTAATTGTATTGTGTACAATTTTTAAAATTGGAGTTTATAGCAGAAATGACCAGTATAAAATAATTTATGGCTGTACCCAATATAAAAGTTTATAAAAGTTTGTTTAAAAGTGTTGTACTGTACGACAGTGGTGGGAAGACAGGGCAGCACGAGCATAGCTCTCATCCTGTAACTACACTTAGGTAATTACTCACTCGCATCAGAAAATTAAAAAATTACACTTTGGTCTGTACTGGACCATTATCAAGTCGTGTAATTATTACTTGACTGGTCCAGGATGGACATAAATGTTTCTTCATTTTCTGTTGTGTGGTTTGGTCATATCTTCAGCCATGTTATTGTGACTACTAATCATCTGTGTATACATTATATTGTGTATATAGTTTAAGTGACAGCAAAACACATGTTTTAGTGTTTTAAGAATATAATATTTGCCACTGGGAAAATCAATTGGAGCACTGAGGTGACTTGAATCAGTTATCAAGGGACTCTTAGCCTTACCCCTATACAATGACATGGTACAAATTATACAACCTGGGATTCCACTAAATCCACAGGAAGTCTGGAAGCTTCTACTGAAGCCAGTCCAAATTTTGCATAAAACCCCCATGCACTCTGGTGTTGATAAAGTATTCCATCAACTGTAAGCTCCAGTTTCAAAGAAATAACTAACATGATATATTTCGATATATATGCTGCTAGGATTACCCTAATCGCTGGTTTGAGTAACCTCGGTGCTCCAACTGATTGTCATTGATATATCACCTTAGTGTGATTTTGTGTATTTGTCACTAATGTGTACCATATTTTTTTAACATAACCATATTCCACTCATTTGGTTAGATAAATTTATCAAATGACAAACTGTTGAACAATATTACCCTTGAGTAATATTACTGCAAAAAAAAACCAGAAAAATCCATTCAAAGACATTAATAAAGGAAAAAATTTCTTTGGCAACTCCCACCCTTGCTGGGGCTAGGGCAAGTGCAGCCGGGCGACTGCTCGCTCAATGCCCGTGGCTTGCCAAACTTCCTTGCTCCATCATGGTCAAAGTGTCATGCAATTCTCGGGAAGCCAGGGGGGGGGAGGAATTATCGGGGAAAAGCACCAAGTCATTACGACTATACAGTATAGCACTGGGAAGGGTTCAGGATAAGGATTTGGGATGAGACAGGAGGATAGAATGGTGCCCAACCACTTGGACGGTCGGGGATTGAACGCCAACCTGCATGAAGTGAGACTCGCTTTACCGTCCAGCCCAAGTGGTTGGCAGGGGGGGTGGGGGAGCCCATGTTTAAATGCCCTCCAACCCCCTTCCCTTGATAAATAAATAGCATTTTAATTAGTTTTTAATTGCTTCTCAAGCATTGTTCCTGTCATCGTTGACTTAGTCCCCAGTGGCTTTGGAATCATTTAACCCTTTACATCCTGTAGCTCTCAAAATCCAATTCTGGTTGTTTCTTCTTTCTAGCCGATTTAAAAGTGGAATTTTGCTGGGTTTTTAGCCATATTTGTTACCCTAAATTTGTCCTATTTTTTCAAGTGATTCATTATTTGTCTTTCTGCCTAATCATTCATTACAAAATCCATGACTGTTGGCAAGGTCGTTGGTCTGGCATTACAGTTAACAACCTTAATGCATACAAGTGACATCCCTGCATTATGGCATTTTTCACTGTTAGCTAGGTGGCTATTTTTTTCCTCGTACTGTGCCTAGCGGCATTTGTAGGAAAGTAAAGTAAATCTTGAATATGTGCAACATATGACCATTCTAAAGGATGACCCACAACAGTTGACCAAGAGCCTGGGGCCAGATTCATTAAGCAGTTACGCAAGTCCTTACAAGCGTGTACATCTTTCCTCAAACTTTGACAGCTTTGGTTACATTTATTAAACAGTTTACAAGCATGAAAACTTCCCAATCAATTGTTGTTATTGTTATAAACATAGTCTCCTGGTACTTTAGAGCTCATTAACTGTTTAATAATTGTATACAAAGCTGCCAAAGATTGAGAAAAGATGTACACAAGTGCTTGCGTAACTGCTTCGTGAATCTGGCCCCAGGTTCCTAATCACTGCTAGGTAAACAGGCAATGGGTGTGGCCTTCCTCCTATCACCGTAATAGAAGGGAAACTGATCTGGCTACCTTGGTTGGTTGGCCTACCTTGGCTAGGTTGCACATTGGTCACACATGCTTAATGCATAGGCACTTAATAGAGCATTGTCCTGCTCCTTATTGTCTGAACTGCATTGTCCCCACTTAATCATTGTCCTGATTTTCAGGATGCTTGTCTTATTTCCAGATTTCCCTTGGGGTCATTTGTCTTGATAGAATCCTTGGTGGTGAATCCAGTTCCTTTGATATCCCCCTCCGTGTTTCCTTGTGTTCTCGTATTGGCATTTTTAGTAATGTAGAGCGATATAAATGGTGCTATATATTGTCTACCTGGCTTGGTGCCTTTTGATAATTACCATTACTTATTGATAATTGCTTCCTTGTTACCAAGTGTTAATCATATTTTGATATGCAAGCTAGCATGGCATTTTGTTGGCTGATAATGGTGCATGGGTGTTTGTAGTTTTGTGACTGGTCACATCATTTATTACCCATATGCATCTTTTATTAGTAATTAGAAGAAGAAAAAATTGTGATCAAAAAGTTTAATAAGCTGTAATAGGCAGGAGTCCTGTAAGACAATGTTAATTGTTATTGTCTTGCATACTGTCTTATTAATTGTATTATCTACATGTTATTGGAGTACTGTACTGTATATTTGAGAAGAGTTCTGGAGTTTTTTGTAAGTTTTTTGTAATTCTATCCAGCGATTAAAGCTTTTAAGGTGCAATTGGCCCTCTACTCATCACTCATTTTGAACACCTGTTTTTGTTCTCCCATACCAATTACATTAGCTCATTATTGCATACCCTGTAGGCCATAAAACTATCTTTGTTGAGGTGATGCCTAGTGACAGCTTTCTCAACCACTTTACAATTTATTTGCATCTAGATAACAAAAAATATTGTCACTCCACTATTCAATAATGCTTTCTTTCGCAGGAAGCAATGCGGCGTGTAGCAACGGGAATTTGGTCATGCAAGCCTTGCCGTCGGACAGTTGCTGGAGGTGCCTATGCTTATTCCACCGTTGCAGCCGCTGGTGTACGATCCTTTATTAGGAGGAACAAAGATTTGAAGGAAAAAGAGGCGGCATAAATAAAATGTCAACACTATGACTGTTTTTGAACATACCTTATTCTTAATGTTCTTAAATGTGAAGAGCATTTACTGTATGCAGGAGGTGGAGCTTATGGTCTGATGAATTATTGGTTTATAAAATTAATATAGTATGCTGTGGTTGTACCATGTACAGTACTATGGACGGATGGGGTTTGCATGTGTTAAGTGAAGAGGTAGGTAAAGGTAAGGAACGAACTATCAGGCAGCATTAAGCCAGTATAATTAGCATGTAAGAGAGGTATTAAATATATGGATACAGTATAAGAGCAGCAATGCATTAAGGTGGCATAACCACTAAAAATGCAATAAATGAAAACTGGTTCGATATCAGTCAAACTTTTTTGACTAATTGTATATGAAATTGGTTTCAACTGGTCCAAGTCTCGGCATTGTAGCATAAATAGGAAGGGAGAAAAAATATTGAATTGTCAAAATTTTTCCAAAATGGTCAAAATTAACATCAAACACAAGTGTCAACTGAAATCATGTCTGACACTAAGCTATCACAATAGCATATAATATTTAATAATTAGTTTTATGGAAAAAATTATTTAAAAACCAAAATATATTTTTTTTCAAATGTTCATTTTTTTTTATCGCGCGATTTGCATGAAACGTTTACACCTTTCAGAATGTAAGCCTATCTGTAAGTGTGCCATTTGGAGGAAATTGGTTGATGTCAACCTCAACCACAGGTGGCAGAATCTGACTTCAGTTATTGTCAAGTACCAAATTGCTTTTGCTTTCATTTTTTATTCAATATGTATGAAACGTACACCTTGTATGTAGAGTTTACCTCTACAATCTGTCAACACTTCTTAAAGAATTAAACGAAAGAGCAAATAATATTATAATAGGAGTTATATATAGGCACACCCAATTTAGACAGAATGGAAGCAAAGCATCTATGGGATGAAATATCTAGGGCATCTAGATCTAACAGTATTTGTCATGGGTGACTTTAATTTGAGTGGAATAAACTGGTTGAACAAAACAGGGAATAGTGAAGCAGAAGATTTTCTAGAATTAATTGACGATTGCTTTCTTACGCAACACATTAAGGAACCAACACGGGAAAATAATATTTTAGATTTAGTGTTAACTAACAGGGAAACACAAATTAATGACATCGAAATAGGGAGTGAGCTAGAGAACAGTGATCACAAAGAAATCAGATTTGGCATAGAATGGAATAGACCTGTAGGAGAAAATTCTGTTAAAGTGCCAGATTTTCGAAAAGCTGATTTTAATAGCCTAAGAATTTTTTGGGTCAAATTGATTGGAAAGTCTTGGGTATGGGGTGTGGGCCGGACTTGGAGCGAGACATGAACCCAGCGATAGGTGATGTAAATGGGGATTTCGATGTAGATTCAATTTATAACGTATTTAAGAATATTCTAAACAAAGCACAGGAACGTAGTATACCACAAATTGAATAGATCGATTACTAATGACCCAAAGTGGATAACAAAGAATTTGAAGAATCTTATAGGTAAAAAGAGAGCTTGGTACAAAGGATTAAAAATGGGGAGGTCACTTTAGAACAGGAATTCGTACAACTAGTTAGAAATGTTAAAAAAGAGATAAGGAAAGCAAAAAGAAACTATGAAGTTCGTATAGCAGGGCAAGCAAAGACAAATCCTAAAGGGTTTTTTCAGTTATATCGAACTAAGACTAGGGAAAGGATAGGTCCATTAAAAACTGAGACAGGTCAAATAACAGATAGTGATGAAGAGATGAGTAGTATTTTTAATAAATATTTTGTATCTGTATTTACTAAAGAGGAACTTAACAATATGCCTTCAGCCCAACCAGTCTTATGTGGGTGGGGACGAGGACAGGTTGACGAGTTTAGCAGTTACCAGGGAGGATGTTCTTAAACAAATAGTAAAACTCAAACCAAACAAATCCCCAGGGCCGGATGAAGTGTTTGCCAGAGTGCTGAAATAATGCAAAGAGGAGCTTTGTGACCCACTGTCAATCATATTTAATAAATCAATAGAGTCAGGCAGAGTGCCAGAGTTTTGGAAAGTTGCTAATGTGATACCAGTTTTTAAGGAAGGAGATAGATCACTTGCGTCTAACTATCGACCAATTAGCCTAACGTCTATTGTGGGAAAGTTACTCGAATCTATAATAGCAAATAAAATTCGTCTTCATCTTGAAAAACAAATTAATAATTGAGTCGCAACATGGTTTTATAAATGGCCGTTCATGTTTAACAAATTTGTTATCTTTTTATTCTAGCATAGTTGAGGCAGTTGATAGTGGTAAGGATTGTGATGTTGTGTACCTTGGCTTTAGCAAAGCTTTCGATACAGTGCCACATGAAAGACTGATTAAAAAGATAGAGGCTCATGGTATTGGGGGTGCTATATTAAGCTGGATTAGGGCATGGCTATACCAAAGGAAACAGAGTTAGTATAAATGGAGTCAAGTCAGAGTGGGAAAATGTTGAACGTTCCATTGAAGAATAGACATCGACGAGAAGAGAAAGGACAACAACAGAGAACAAGGAAGAAACAAAGGTGAAAGAGCAACATAGCACGTTAAAGAATATCAGGGTCGGGATCTGGGTCAGCAAAGTCAGGGTTAGGGGGCATGGGTAAACTGAGCAAAGACAGAGGGAAGGAAGCGGGAGAACAGACCAGAGGTGGGCGGGCGGGGTCCGGAGGAAGAGGAGACAACGGAGAGGAGCAGTCAAGGACAGCAGCAGGAAGAGGGGGGAGTAGAAAGAGGGGAGCGTACCTCAGCAAGGGTAGCAACCGAGAGGGAAGCAGGGGCCAAAGAAACCTCGATAGCAGGAACAGGGGGCGCAACCACTGAAATGGGAGGGGAAGGAGCAATAGAGCCAGTAGCAGGAGCCGAGGAAGAAAGCGAAGCCTTCTTACCCGCCGGGGAGGAGGAAGGAGAGAAGCCAGGCTTACGCTTCTGACGTAAAGAAACCGGTATACCAGCAACTACGTACCGGGCAACGGATTCCAGCGTCTCAACAGAAGCTGAACGAGAGCACACACGACAGCCGTTAGGAGAGCGATGGAGATCCGCCTGCACTGACAGGTGGCTGGGAGAGTCAATAGATGGAGGAGAAGGATGGGAAGGAGGAATGGAGGGAGACGAGGAAGAAAACACAGGAGACATGACAGACCGGGTAGAAAGGAGAACCCCAGACAGAGGACCAGGATGGGGACCCTTCAGGACAGAACTCAAAGGAACAGAGAAGGGAGCAGTGGGCGTATCAGGGTCCAAGGGCCGGAAACGGTTGTGAGTCTGAGGAAGGTGGGAAGGACGAGGAGAGGAAGAGCGCAACACACGAGCATAAGAGACGTTAGCATAAGGCGGGAGCCGGCGAACCTGGCACCTCGCCTCGGGAAAAGATAAACGCTCCCGGTGCTTCAAGTTGAGGACGGCTGCCTCAAGTTTGTAATGGATACAGGCACGGGAGAAGGTAGGATGGGCCTCACCGCAGTTGAGGCAGCGAGCTTGGGGAGAAGTGCACTCCGACTTAGAGTGACCTTCACCCCCACACAAAGGACAGAGAGAGACAGTCCCAGAGCAGCGGAGGGCACCATGCCCAAACCTCCAGCACTTGTTACAAAATCGAGGAGAAGGAATGTACTCCTGGACAGAGCACCTGGCACCAGCAAGAATGACAGAGGATAGAAGGCACCACACCAGAAATAAATACAGTTTTGATATTCCAAGAGTACGACTTAACCAAACTAGAAATGCTCTACAAATCAAGGGACCCAGAATGTGGAATGACCTTCCCAACCATGTTAAAGACTGTACCTCTCTCAACCAGTTTATGATTAAAACTAAACACTACCTGATAAACTCCCTGTAACCTACCTTACCCCTATTGTCAACCCATGTCTTATTTTTTTTATTCAACGCTGTTTGTCTACATATTGTATTTGTGCTGCTTTTCAGTCATGTTCCCCCCTTTTTTTGTACCTTTATTTGTATCTGTTCTCAAAACATTTTATTCTTTTTGTCCAATTAGTATTAAGTTTTAGATATTAATGTTTTCTTGCCCGAAACGCATTGCGTAATAGTGGCTTTAGGCATTGTATGTACTAGCTCTATCTATAAATTGATCCACTTATGTAAAATCTCTCTATGTATGTACCTTTCCTGAATAAACATATATATTATAAGGGTCCTACCATCAAAGGTGATCTTCACAACTCGAAGGGGTTGACGGCGACTACCACGAGGGGGACGAGTAAACGAGTCTACCTGGAGGACAGAATGGCCTTGGGCATCAAGGATATGCCGAATGTCATCGTGGCAGTCCTGCAGATTCCGAATACCGGTTGCAACATGGGGTGGGAGGAGAATAGTGCCAACACTGGCATTCAACCGAGCGTTCATGGAGACCCGAACAGGGATCTCGCCAAGGCAGCCAAGCGGGAGGCTGCATCCTGAGAAGGAGCAGCAACGACACGTGTACCGAGACGAGTGGGGTTGAAGGTAACAGAAGCATCCACGGAATCAACGAGATGCCGATGGAGGGAGAAATCATCAGGAGGTGCAGAATCAAGAGGGAGGAGATCAAAGTATTTGGCCCACGAAGCAGGACCAAACAAGGCCTGATATGCATCAGTACAGGAAGGAAACGAGCGAGTGCGGCCGTGGCGCTGATGGCGCTGAGAACCCCCAGAGAGAGAGGGGTCAAAAGGCACAGTAGTCACAACGAGAGACTTAGCCGCACCAGGGGACGAAGTGGTCACCACTGGGGGCTTGATGCTCGACCCAACCACAGAGGAGGGAGGGGAGCTGGGAGAAGAAGTCAGGACGGTCAAAGGAAGAGCAAGGTTGGGGCCCAATGCAGCGGGGACTATAGAGCCCGGTCTTCCAATACAGGCTGACTCGGGGGCTTGGTCGCCCACCCCACGAGCCTGAGAAGGTACAACAGAAACATTCAACGACATATAGACAAAGAGAAAGAAATTCATCCACAAATGTGCCCCCATACCCACCATGGAGCCACAATTAGAGGCAAGACACCCAACAGGAAGCTATTGCCGATCATGCCGGGGCCCCCAGGGGTGCGTCATGAGTATACGCCCCACAAACGCCACCTTAAGGGGTACCTGGATGTGTTGGAGTACCAGGATGTATTGGAGTACCAGGATGTGTTGGAGTACCTGGATGTGTTGGAGTACCAGGATGTGTTGGAGTACCTGGATGTGTTGGAG
This sequence comes from Procambarus virginalis, assembly GCA_020271785.1. Lineage (NCBI taxonomy): Eukaryota > Metazoa > Arthropoda > Malacostraca > Decapoda > Cambaridae > Procambarus > Procambarus virginalis. The sequence continues at coordinate 4,557,019 of WNGS01169498.1, forward strand.
TACCTGGATGTGTTGGAGTACCAGGATGTGTTGGAGTACCTGGATGTGTTGGAGTACCAGGATGTGTTGGAGTACCTTAAGAACTGCCAGTCCGTCGAGATCGGGTTCAGCGACGAAAGGGGGATTGACAATAAAAGGTTCCCCTCGCTCGAGACGTCGGGTACTACAGTTCTACGGGTGCAAGAGTATGCCTCCTCAAGCACCCGGGCGTCAAAATAGAAGAAGTCCAAAGGAATAACCAAAGCAAGCAAAATGTCGGCAGGAAACGACAAGCAGATAGGAGAAGAGGGGGGAGAAAAACGAAACAAAAGGAAAAGCGATCCGGCACAATTGGAGAAGACAGCAGCAGGAGTACAAGGCCACAAAAGGACAGAGGACTGTCCCACGGAGCATCACACTCCAGCAGCAGTCCACTAAGCCCCCCATGGCACCAACGGGCCGGATGGGGAGGGGGTACAATGCCTAAAGCCACTATTACGTAAAGCATTTCAGAGAGGAAAAACACTAAGACTAAAACTTAATACTAATTGAGATTAAAGTGTAAATTGTTTTGATAAAATAAAAGAATAAAAAAAAGAGGGGGAACATGGCAGAAAAAATAGCAAAATTACAATTTGGTCAACAGACAGCATTGTTTAAAATTGAAGTCATGGGTTGACATTTTGGGGGTGATGTAGGTTACATGGAGTTAATCAGGTAGTACTTAGATTTTATCTTAAACTGGTTGGGAGAAGTACAGTCTAACATAATTGGGAAGGTCATTCCACATTATGGATCCCTTGATTTGTAAAGCATTTCTAGTTTGATTAAGTCCTACTCTTGGAATATCAAATAGATATTTGTTTCTGGTGTGGTGCTCATGGGATCTGTTACAACCTTCAAGGAAGCTTTTAAGGTCAGGATTGGCATTACAGTTCAGCATTTTATATATATAAAACACACATGAGAGGATGTGCAGTGACTTAATATCTAACATATTAAGAGATTTGAGTAAGGGTACCGAGTGCTGTCTGGGGCCAGAGTTAGATATTGCCGTAATAACAGTTTTGTGTTGAGTAATTAGAGGACGTAAATGATTTTAGGTAGTAGAACCCCAAGCACAAATACCATAGTTGAGATAAGGATAGATAAGAGAGTAACAGTGTCTCACCAGGGCTAATTCATCATCATTCATGTTTATACCTGGTGGACTAAGCCTACTCTACAATAAGATAAGGCCTCTAAATTATCATTACTAATATAGGGGGGGGGTAGAAATAGCCTAAGCTACTCTTTGCTAAGCTACTCGCCTAAGCTAGCCTTTGAGATGTATTTCTTGCTTATCTCAATAAACATACTTGAACTTGATTACTAATATATGTAGTTTAATACTGTAGTTTGATTGGCTGCATATATATAAATTTAATATAAACCCCCTAATATGTAAGGAGTCGATTTGTGAGAATATTGCAGAAACACAGTTCGCTAAATATCATACAAATTGCTATCGACATATATAAATCAACGTAAATATAAATTCATATAAATTAAATATATATAAATCTCACGAGTCGGTTCCCCACAAGCACAACAAAGGAGAATTTGTTGTCAACTGTTTGAATTAGGGCATTAACATCATCAAAGTGTTTGATTAGAGATCTTACATTGAAGTTAATTACAGAAACATTGTGATTATGTGTTAAAACGTTGTTTACATCATGTGCTGTATACCTGCAATTTTGATCATTAAAGTGATGATTATCATAGATACTAGATAAGAGGTTTAGTTCTGAGTCTATACTAGTTTGCATAAAAGGGCTGTTTGATGGAAAAAAAGACAATTATAAAAAAGATCTAGATATAAAAAAAAATACAAGACTATACAAAAAAAATGAGGTAGATTGCTGTAAGATACTCTCAAGCACAAAGATAAAAAGAAGATCACTGAAATGAGACAGTTTTTTTTAGTTTAGTTCATTTATTATTCACCCCATACCCATCTTGTGGGCAGTAGTGGAAAGGGTTACAGAGAAACATATTGGGCTCATGAACTGAACCCCACAATTCATTTAGCTAAACAAGTTACAATCTTGATGAGCTAGTTACAAAATTCAGTATAAGGAGTAACATCATCAAATGTGTTTGAGATCGACCACAAGTACATTTTCTAAATTAAGCAACTGACATATGTGGAGAGCTAGTGTCACAATTGGTATGTTTATCTTGCACACCACACCCCATCCAGTGGGCAGCAGTGGATAGGTTACAATCACTTAGTTACTACCCCAGTTAGCAAACTGGGGATATTTGGCTAAAATTTCTGGTAGCATATCATTTTGAAGTAAAAAGTAAATATTTACACATCGTTGGAACATTGGTTATAGAATTGTCTCTGAATTCACGTATCTTTTCGCACTGCATCACATAGTGATGGAGAGTGTGCGAATAATTTTGCTGACACAGTTTACATTTGGTCAGGTCTACATCGGCATATAATGAGAATGCCCAGAGATACTTGTAACTGAGTCTAAGCCGAGCAGTAGTAACATCTAGAAGTCTGCTTTTTTCATTGGATGAATCATAGATGTGTGGCTTCTCATGCATGACAGTATGATGATAGATGGAATTACTGGTGTCGATTTCACTTTGCCTCAGATCTACAAGATTTTGTTGAAGTTCTTGGTGTACTGCTGCTCTCAGATTGCTCATTGACAATCCAAAGTTACACTCAACGGCTCCTTTAAAGGCAAATTCTTTGGCTAACTTATCAGCTCTATCATGCATTTGGAGGCCAACATGAGATGGAGACCACATGAAATGGACTCTGTTACATTATATAATTAATTCATCTCTTTAGTGAATTCGAAAAGGCAGATTCTTTGGCTAACTCATCAGCTGTATCATCACAGTAATAGCAAATAACAATTGTTAATTCTATAAAACAATAGCTTACTTTAATAATATAATTACACTATAGTTACTTACTAAAGTTACACTAAAACAAAAATGTGGTAGATTAATTAGAGGCACACTCTGGTATACTGAAAGATAAAGTTTATACTAGGAGACACAGGCAAAGCCAGTGTACAATGGAACAAGGGAATAAGGAGTACAGTATACAGAAATTAATAAAAGTAAAAAACAAGAAAAAAAAAAAAGACAATATCAAGGATGACAATTTTAAAAACCTTCTGAAAGGAAAGGCAGAGCTATAGTAAACTTTGGTAGTTAGATGAGACTATAATTTATATTTTGGTTATTCATTTGTTATCCCACAGTCATCCAGGAAGGAACTGAGGTGAGCCTCAGTGGTTATTACACAAGTTTTTCCAGTGTCAGACTTGCTAGCTATAATTTTACCATTTCACACAAAACAATGTTTAATTTGTTGACTAAACCATACAGAAGAAAGTGAAGGGACGACGATGTTTCGGTCCGTCCTGGATCACTCTCTGGACCTTTATTCTTATTCCTATTACTATTCCCTTTATTACACCTTTGCTTTCGTACCTTTCATATTTTCTTCTCACCTCTCTCTTGCCTATTTATTGCCTCACCTTCTTCAATCATCACAATCGACTTGAGAATGGTCCAGGACGGACCGAAACATCATCGTCCCTTCACTTTCTAGTGCATGGTTTGGTCAACATATTTCAGCCACGTTATTGTGACTCCTCATCTGCACTGTTTAATTTCATTGGAATTTTTACAGATTTCACGCAGTTTAAATAAGAAATTTTGTCTGAACTTGGTCAGATATTCACATAAACAGTGGGTTTTCTAGAGACTGCAGCTCTGATAAGGTCTGACTTGTTGAAGCAGCTATGTAATTTCACACAAATTTTCCTGTTATTCATACCAGCTGATTTGGTACCCACTCTATAAGCTGATTTGATGTCTCTTGCTTGAATTGAATAACTCATCTTATTTTGCAATTCCTGGATCACGATGGCAGCACGGCCATTCTGTCACTCATAATTTCTTGGGGAAATCACGTGATGAGATAACGACAGAATCAAGGAGCTTATGTTGGTCCGATTCGTCTTGGGTAACACTGTGCTTCTGTTGCAGGGTGTTAAGATGGTTCTCAAACTTTTGTAACATTTCTTCCCATTTCCTAGTGGTTTCTACTGGTTAAAGTTTATTAACTGTGTTCTTAAGCGAGCTTAAATCCTGTTCGAGAAGGCCGACTCTGGTAGACAGATCTTGATTATTCTTGAGCATGGCTTTAGTTTCAACTTGCAGGTTCATTATCAAGGCCAACTGCTCTTCGATTACAGACATTTGGTCTTCAAGTATCTAGGTTAATAACTATGTGCCATGTAATACTCTATAGTACTTCAGCACTCGATAAATCATCTCTCATACTCAAAGTGTTTAGCCTATCACAGAATGTATCATCTTGTGCCTCCTCATGCTTCGAAGCCACTTGAATCTCTTCCCACACTCTTGACACTTGTGAGGTTTGTCACCCGAATGCACTAACATGTGAGCCTTAATATCTTCAGAACGTCTGAATCTCCTCCCACATTGTGGACATTCATGAGGTGTGCCATCTGAATGCACTAATAGGTGCCGTATTATAGCGCTACGCCCTCTAAATTTTTTCCCACACTCCGCACATTCAAAAGGTTTTTTGAATGGTACATCTGCATGCTCCATCCTGTGAACCTTCATAGTTCTAAGCTGTCTGAAACTCTTTCCACACTCTGGACACTTGTGAGGTTTGTCACCCGAATGCAATAACATGTGAACGTTCATATTTCCACGATGACTGAATCTCTTCCCACACTCTGGACACTGAAAAGGTTTGTCACCTGAATGCACTAACATGTGATATTTCAGATTTCCAGGACGACTGCATACCTTCCCACACTCTGGACACTTTAGAGGTTTGTCACCTGAATGCACTAACAAGTGAGTCTTCATATCTCTAGGACATTTGACTCTCTTCCCACACTCTGGACACGAAGGTATGTCATCCGAGTGCATTAACATGTGAACTTTCATACTGTCACGATGACTGTATTTCTTCCCACACTCTGGACATTGGTAAGGTTTGTCCCCTGAATGCAATACCATGTGAGTCTTCACATGTCCAAGCTGTCTGAATCTCTTTCCACACTCTGGACACTCGTGAGGTTTGGCACCAGAATGCACTAACAAGTGAGTCTTCATATCTCCAGAACGGCTGAATCTCTTCCCACACTCTGGACACTGGTGAGGTTTGGCACCTGAATGCACTAACATATGCCTTCTAATAAGGCTAGACCTGCACACCTTCCCACACTCTGGACACTGCTCAGTTTTCATCTTCTTTATGACAGGTGGAGTTCGTTTGACGGTTTTCTCCTCTGGATGACTGCAAGAGTGATGTTGCATGATGCGTCAATGAATGTAGAGTTAAGCAAGGCTTGAGTGTTGTTTCTTAGAGTTGGACTTATTGTGAGCACTTGGCGGTGAGTGATGGTGTTTTTTCTTTATGATAGGTGCAGTTCGTGTGAAAGTCTTCTTGTAATGCTCATGTTTCTACACTCACCAGCTGGTTGTTTGTTGTCATAATTATAGCGATGGTCACCTAAGCATTCCAATGTTTTTTCTGGTACCACATCGTTTATTTTCCTTCTTATTATTTTTGGTTTAAACCGCCAGATTTATAAGTTCTGCTTTTGCACACGTTTTCCAATCAGAGATTCCACTTTAAATTGTGTCTTTAAATATTGAACTACACATAATATACTTTTTGAAAAAAAACAGTTCTTCTATGGTGGATGCGAGAACTGGTCTTCTTCTTCTTCTTGATAGTAGGTGGTTTGCATGAAGGGTTTATCCTCCCGATGACTGCACCAGTACTGATGTTGGTAGAGGCGTTTATGTTGAAGATGATAAGAGTTTCAAAAGTTCTTGTTGCGTTGTGGTGTAGACAGAGGAGCGGCGACTAAAACAGAGGTGTGTGTTAGAGGGAGACTTGCCGCACCGTAGGGCGGTGGGTTGTGTTTATAGCGTCAGCTGGTCCACGGTGCTGCCACGAGGCGGTTGTTGTCTGTGTTTAGCTGTTGGTGGCGCCAGGTATAAATGTGGCGCGGGTCAGATGTGACCCAATTTGTTGGTCGATTGGAGATATTTAGCCAGTGCTTTGACTATTTGGTATTTTTCTTGTAACGAGTGGTCACCGCCTCCTAATATATGCTCGATGGTAAAAGGTATTTTAAGTGAGATAAGTACTTGTTTGAAATTTACTCTGGGACTATAATGTCGGAAGCAGTGAAGAAGATCGTGTTCGATTGTTTCAGGCACCTGACAGTGGATGCAGAGTTCGTTTATGTCTGTTCTGTACTTAGAGCTGTGTGCTGCTAGTTTGGTGTGTCCCAGCCTTAATCTGGTCATCGCTATATCAATTCCTCTGTTTTTATATCTGACATGTTTCCAAGTTTCCCATTTCTTTTTAATGGACCCATAGTAAAAAGGTGAGCATGACGTTTTCCATTTCGTCGCAAAATCTTGGGTGATGGTATTTTTGAAGGCTCCTTTACGTGCAACATGGGGAATTGGATGACGGGTAATGTGAGGTGTGTTGTGCATTGCTTTGGCTAGTTGATCTACTAGTTCAATATGGAGACTACCACAATGCGCTGGGACCCATTGGATAGAGGTATCATAACCGTTCAATCGATGTTCATGAAGAAGTTGAAGACATGGGTAAACAAACTCCTTGCATGTTTTTGAAGAGTACGTAATTGCTTGAATCGCACTCTTGGAGTCACTGCAGATTGTATATGTCCCGATTGGTAATGTTGTGATTATTTGGAGAGCTTGATATATTTGGAGAGCCTGGCACACTTTCCTCGGCACGTTCAATGGAGTAACGGTTTTTCCACCAGACGGTGGATGGGGGAACGCCACGGCCCTCACGATGTGCGCGGACGCCTCATCCATGGGGTATAGACTCACACTCGGAGCGCCCTGGCTCAGGGGTACCTGGCCTATGGACTGGAGCCGGCTGAACATCGCGCTCCTCGAACTTTACCCTTTCTACATGGGGATATCCATCTTTGCACCTGTGTTAGCAAACAAGAGGCTTGTGTGTAGGTCCGACAACGCCGCTGTGGTAAATGTGCTTCAATCCCTGTCCGCCAGGTGCCCCCTCCTCATGCAATTGGTCCGGCCACTGGCAATCCTCCTTCTCACACATAATATTACGCTTCTTCCTTCACACCTCCCGGGCAAGTTAAACGGGGTTTGTGACGCTCTCTCCCGGTTGCAGGTACTACCGCCATCGTTCCTGCGAGACGCAGGACTTGCCGAGAAGCCAACCGCAATCCTGCAGCACCTCCTGCCCTGCAACTTTACCCTGAAACTGTAAGGACGCTGCTCGACTCCCTACAGCCCGCGACACGACGAACGTATCAACATAAGTGGGCGGAGTACGTGGAGTATGTATCGAACGGCAGGAGACGGGGTTGCCCCTTCGAGGGTACGTCCACGACACTGGCGAACTTCCTGCAGTCGCTGCTGTCTCGAGGTTTGGCGTACCGCTCTCTTAGTGCTTACCTTGCGGCTATCGCCTTCATGTTCAAGCTGCATGGTAGGGAGGACCCTACACGTCAGTTCCTAGTCACACAACTACTTAAGGGAGCACGCAACAAGGCCCAACGGGCCCCCGCACGACGATTGCCCGTGACCAGACGACTACTGCATCGACTACTGGGGGCCCTGCGAGGTGTCTGCCGCTCGACGTACGAGAAGACCTGCTACCGAGCGCTCTTCTCCCTCGCCTTCTATGCTTGCCTCCGGCCAGGGGAGGCGACCTATGCGGGGAAGGGGCAACACACTCTACGCTTGGACCAGCTAACTTTATCGCGGACGGGGATCGTCATCGCGTTTGCCTCCTACAAGCACAGCGCAGGGCGTACCCCAAGTTAACCCTGAGTGCAGTCCCCTACAGTAAGTACTGCCCGGTCCGTGCCATGACGAACTTCTTAAAACGACGGGGCTTGGAACCAGGACCTATCTTCCTGGGCGAATCGGGCTCCCCCGTCACCAGACAGGATTTCACATGGGTGCTCCGTGCCGCCGTTCGAGCCCTAGGACTGCCTCCAAACGATTATGCACCACACTCCTTCCGAATCGGCAGGGCCACGCAGATGTCCATGGATGGCCTGGCGCCGGCAGCAATCAGAGCAGTCGGCAGGTGGAAAAGCGATGCGTTCCACTCCTACGTCAGGCAAGACGTCATTCCATTACCTAGATAAGTTCTTCTGCGGCCAGCGGGCACCTCGCCCTTCAGGGGGGTGGGGGACCGGCTTCGCTGGCCTGCGGAGTGGGGGTGCTGCGCGGATCCCCAAGTCTAGGGCTGCCCGCAGCTACTTACCATATGTCAAGTGCTCACTACTGGTGCAAGTTGGGGGTTGCAGACTTTACATGTACTAGGCACTAGCATGTCATTACCCTGGAAAATCTTAAATATTATTTTCATGCCCTCTGCGTATGCAGAATATATTTTATCCATACTGACTGGCTGTGCCACTCATTATCTCTGGCATTGTTTAATTATAGCATTACGCTATTTTACCCTGAAAAATCTTCATTATTATTTCTATGACCTCTGCGTATGCAGAATATATTTTATCATACTGTAATGGCTGTGCCACTCATTATCTCTGGCATTGTTTTAATTATAGCATTACGCTGTTTGCGGAGTACTGCAAACATTGCTCGGCTAGCTGACTCTAGGCACGGTTAACGTACTATGACTTATTCCCTTAGTTGCATCTTGCAGTACTGGCTTACCAGTCATGTACGACTTCTTTTTATTGTGGTACAG
>WNGS01169498.1:4566821-4603680 GCA_020271785.1 Procambarus virginalis
CGATCACAGTGATACAAAAAAGAACGATGTCGAACAAGTTTGGACTTAATAAACCTGAAAAAGAGTAGAACATGTTGCGGCTGTTTGGAGTGAATGGCTAACAAACGACTTAGTTTTTTATTTGGTGCCGGCATCATGTTAGCTTTGGTGACATGTTATATATATGTTCCTCTAGAACATTTCATTGGCAACACATTGATACCAAATAAAACTCGTACATCGAAAATGAAGGTCAGAAACATGAAAAGAGTATAAACTTTTCAGTAGTTGTGTAGCCAATGTGCAGTTGGGCGTGCGGTAACGGGTAACCCTTGGGCAACTTCCCAGGTCTTGCGGGTGGGACGCGCCCATAGATTTGTATCTTATATTCATATGTCTGTGTAGGGATTTTATTGCGATACAGTGTTACCAAAATTAACGACAGTCCAATTCTGGGGTTGACAAACCTGAAAAGAGCATGAACATTTCATCGCAGTTTGCCGCTCATGGCTAACGATCGCCATAGTTTTTATTTGGGCGGTCTCACGTCGGCTTTGGATAAATTTTATAGATATATCCTTTAGAGCATTCTCTTGCAAACAAAAAGATACCAAATTTAAATTAATACATGGAAATTTAAGGTGAGCAGACCAAAGTGTATAAACATTTGTGTCGCTGCACAGCCGCCCGAAACGACAGGCGCCAAGGGGGAAGTTACCCAGGTACTCTCGGGCACCCGAAAGTGTTAATAAAAAAATAGATAAACGTTACAGACAGTAACAATTACTAGTACAGTATATAAAACTTAAAACAAAGTTATGAAGACAAGAGATGACCGTAGACGACGGGGTTGTGCTGTGATCTCTTATACAAAACACAATTATTTATTCAGGTAAAGTACATACATAGAATTAAGTTACAAACTAATGTTGGATTATAGATAGAGCTACTACATATAATACCTAAAGCCACTATTACCAGTGCATTCCCAAGCAGTTGCTAACAGAAGTTTTTGTGCAACATGTTCATTGTGGTGTCAAATTATTTGCAATAAAATGCTCTAAATAGAAAGACAAATATAAGCAATAACAACCACAATATATATAAGCCATATAAGGTCTAAAAGCCCAGAGTGAGTCCCACAGTAGAGCTTAAATTTGGCCAAGTTACTCGTGAACGAGCACCAATTGGCACACCTGCACACTAATGTAGATACTCATTCAGTTTGATAACATGAATTTTTGTGCTACGTCCTTCAGTTTGGTATCAAATTGTTCGCAATAAAAAGGCGCATATTTTAAAACTAGTCCTATAATAATAGAACAATAAATAGAATTTTAATAAATATTTTAACTTTTTGGACACTTCGATGCTCATCACCACATAATTATTTATATCTTTTCAGTGTTCTGACATCAATTTTCATGTTACGTCTTTCATTTTGGTATCTAATTGTGCGCAGTCTGAAGGCGCTCATTTTGAAACCACTCCCAGATTGATCGGATAAAATTTAAGTTTTTAACAAGTATTTTAATGAGTGACGACGGACCTCGTCACCCGAGACGAATCAGGAGAAATATGAATGATGACGTTTGATGTCGTCAGCGTGCGAAAGTGTTAAGTTTATTTCTTCCCTCCCTTCTCTACTTGCGGTGAGTAGACCCTGAACTAAACCTCCAATCTAGTCTATGACAAACATTAGCAAATCAACATTAATTTTTCATTACTTAACTTAAATGTAAAGTCTCTAAACAAGCACTATGATATGTGTCCCGCAGCAAGCACTAAACTACAGGTTTTCATTCATTGTGTTAATTCAAACATGGTTGGAGGAAGCCTTTACCCAACAATTTAACATACTCAACTATTCTGCTATCCACACATGTATGTGGGGAATTGACCTGCGAGATTTATATTTATTTTATGGTCAAGGTAACCTCCATCACATCTACATAGACCAATTATATCCATATTTTCATCACATGCAAAACCCAGACAATAATTGTTTAAATCTTTATATGATGATTACTGCAGTACCCTAGAGATCTTCAATACAGTAGATGATAATTGCAGCCTAAGGGTTATACTAACAATGTTGTTGTATTCAGTTGCAGATAAGATAATATAAAGAACTCAAGATGGGAAAAATCAAGAAACTCAAAAAGTTGGGAGGAAAAGTATCGCGGCCATGTCCACTTGATGAACAATTGACACGTGATGAACTCGCTCGACCCACTGGGCGCACAAAAATTCGCAGTGAGAGGAAGGATGGAGATGATGAAGTAAGTCTTGTTGCATTACATCTAGTTAACAAAAATGTTTTTTATGGGTAAAATTCTTGTGTGGCTTTGTTGTAACCATGAGCAGATATGCCACAGCCAGGGTAGCCATGTGTAGGTTTGTTTGATAACCACAATCTTATATTGTACTGTATAATCACATGTTTAGAATAGGTCTTCATTTTGGATTTTTTGGGCTTGGGTGAGGGTGGAGCATGGTAAGGGTCACTGGGTGCCCTTCATCCCTTCCTGGTCTTTTCCTGCCTGTAGAGGGTGTTTCACTCAGTGCTGAGGGCTTTCCTTCTCCTCTGTTTGTGTTTGAGCTGGATTCCTTGGTTGCTTCCTCCTGTTAATTTCCAAGGGTACATAATATTTCTGTTGGTTTCCATTGTCTTATCTTGCTCCTTCTCTGGCTTGGGCAGACTTCCACCAGTTCATTCTTTGAGTTCAGGACCTTGCTTCCATTCTGGACCTGGCCTCCATTGAGTTTGGGTCAGCCATTACCTTCTGGCTCTGTTATAAGGTTACTGATTCATCCTGGCTTGCTGCAAGCTCTGTTTTCCTGGGGATGGCTTTTGCCAATTCCAGACACTTAGGTGGTGGGAAGTGGGTTCCGTCTCTCGGGTGTTGTTGGGTGGTGCCTCTTTTGCGCTGGTTGAGCACTGCTTATTTGCTTTTGCTTCTTGTCAAGGATGTGAGTATGTGATAGCTCTGTATCCAGCTGCCTTTGTTCTCTGGAGCTCTCACTGTAGAAGATCACAGGGCTTATGCTCACTGGATGAACGTTTTATGCATCTGTGCGGTTGTTGAGCTGGCCTGTATGTTTGACTTCGGTGCCTGGTATGGCTACGTTCTTGCCAACAGGATTGACTTGGGCGGCTCAGCCCTAGTTGCCCACTTCCCCTCCTTAAGGTTCCGTAGCGGCATTCTCCTTGCCCACCTTGGGTATCGGCAGCTCGTGGTGGTCGAGGTTTAGATTTGCTTGGTCCTTGACCCCCCCTTTGTCTGCTTCTTCGAAAATCTTCCATTTTGTACCTTGTATCTTTTATGTAGAGGCTTGTTTCTTCAGTCATTTTGACTTCGACTGCTGCCTTCTAACTCTTCAGTCAGGTCCTTCTGCAGAAGGGTTCTGTCCTTTCTGCTTGGTAGCAGTCCTGAGTTAGGCCCTCACAGTTGTTGGTCCAGGTCGGCCTCTGGTGAGGGCATGCTTCCTGGGTCGTTATTTTCTCTGACTGGTACTTCCATTGGCCAATGTTGTTCTTCAGTGTCCCGGAGGGGGCCTCTGCTCAAAGTGTCTTCGTACATGATCTTTACACAAAGGGGTAACCTTTGTAGTTACCCCCCTTTGTTGCCACTTTGGGGGACTTCTGGCACATTTTTTCCAGTTCTTGATACTGCTGTTTGTGGGCTTTCTAGGTTGTTTCCCAGGTTCTCTGGTGGTGTCGTTTTCCCCTTTCCCTTTCGGTTTGGGTTTGGTGGGTCAAGGGTCCTGCTTCCTTTGGCTCCATGTGGTTATTGCATTGTGGTTGGTCTCAGGCTTGGTTGAGTTCCCTACCTCTCTTTGATGGGTTCCCAGCAGTTCCCAGTCCTTGTGAGTGTCTTGGCGGGCTTGTGATATGTTCTCGACTTTCTTGGTTTTGTACAGTGTACATCATTATTCCCTGGCCAACCTTCCCGATTACCACATTACTTGATGTCTGACGACTCGACCATTGGGGAACATAAGCAAGCAAATACAGCATCAGCTAGATAATAGAATGGATTATCTGAACCTTCAAATCCAGGGATCCTATCACAATGCTCATACTACTCAAACCACTTGTGCTGTCACACCTTTAGTACTGCTCGACACTCACTTTCCCCTTTGAAGCAGGAGAGATTGCTGAAATTGAGAGAATATGGAGAACAAATATGGCACACAGACATGATAAAGCACCTAAATTATTGGGATCATCTCAAAGCTCTCAAAATGTGCTCTCTAAAAAGAGATGAGTTAGGTATCAAATAATATATACAGGACATGGAAAATATTGAAGGGCCAGGCCCCAAATTTACATAGTAACCTGTGGGCCCCTCCAAGCAACAGCCTGGTGGACCAAGCTCTCACAAGTCGAGCCTGGCTTTGGGCCAGGCTTGGGGAGTAGAAGAACTCCCAGAACCCCCATCAAGTAGGTATTAAGCAGGTAAGTAAAATAACAGCGTACTGGAGTAAATGATACGGAAGGAAATGTAAAATAAGTACTAGTGAAAAGCAGAGGTGCCATAGGCACAGAGAACACTGTATGAACAACAGAGGTCCACGGTTATTCAGTATTCTCCCAGCAAGTATAAGAAATATTGCCAGAACAAAAGTGAATGTCTTCAAGAAAAAACTGGACACTTTTCTGCAAGAAGTGCCAGACGAATTGGGCTGTAAAGAATATGGGGGCCTGTGGGTCGTTCCAAGCAACAGCCTATTGGACCAAGTTCTCACAAGTCAGGTCTGGCCCTGGGCTGGGCTTGGGGAGTAGAACCTCATCCAGGTACATTTATTATGGGTGATGGGGGTTTCACTGTGGTCCCTGTCTCCCTGTCTAAGAAGCCAAAAACTTCTAAAAATGTTTTGAATAATCTGCCTATACTTTGTATAATACAGTATTATAATTCAAAGAATGCATGTTTTACACAGCAGATTTTTCTTCTTATTTTCATGATGTATTAGACAAGGAAATTCACAAACAACAAAATCGAGGCACATGGAGTGAGCCCAAGTGAAGTACGGACTTTCATATTGTTTGATAAGCCATTACTTGCCCCAGTACAGTATTGACATAACATGTGTACAGCACTATCACCTAATACCAACTCTCTCATCTCTCTTATCTATGTCATGAAAAGCTTTCTCGGTGAAGGAATAACAAAATCTTGAAAATTTGTCAAAATATTCTATTAATGAAGTTATGTTTAGTACAGTATATGTAAGTTGGCAAAAATATGGAGTGGGGGGTGATGAGCCAACCTTGAAGAATTCATTGAAGAAATCCAAAGAGTTCCAGTTAATAAAGGGAGGATTTAGAAAGCAGTCGACGGTGGCACGGTGGTAACACACTTCCCCCGTACTTTACCAGCAATTTGGCCTAGGTTTGTATCCTGGCTGGGGAGGCTTGACCAGGCACCAATCCTTAATTGTACACCTCTGTTCACCCAGCAGTGATTGGGCACCTGGTTGTTAATTGATTGGGAGGTTGTATTCCAGGGAAGTTAGTGGGTTAGGCTTACCATGAACTATGGAATGGGAAAGCTTTCATTCAGCCTGCTAGCAGGAATCACTAGTTGTCTATTCCTGTACCCACCTGTGTCAATAAAGAAAAAGGCAGTATGGTCTGTAATTATTGAGTGGCTAGAAAACATGATAATGATCCAGGTGCTGAGTGAAGATGAAGTTCTCCCATCTGTTATCAGTGAGGCGGGGTGATGCGGAGAAAGATGAGAAGGCTGAGGAAGGTTGAGTGGACAAAACACCCAAGACAACAAAATTCAGTTGCCATATAACTTCTGTTGCTTCATTAATTCTGAATCCAACAGTGCAAATAAAAAAAATAAGTTTATATCTATATTTAGGTGGACAAATGAGCTGATAATAAAAAACCAGTGTTGAATGTAATGTAACACCATTTTCTGGGCAAACCCTGGAGACTCCCTGACACCCCTCCCTCCCTCCCTCCGGTCGGCGGTTTTCATCATTCAATAACTGAAGGGGTGAGCTGCCAGCTTCCCCTGCCCACCCACCCCTCGGGGGGCAGGGGAGGCACTAATGAGTGAGTGCAATAGTTGGATGACGTGTTGCTTATTTGTTTTCTTTTGGGGGAGTTATTTTGCTTTGTTCAGACGTAGATTGCAATTTTAACCAGCTAGTGATTTATTTTGTTTCGCCTATCTTTCTGGGTGCCCTTCCCGGTCGATGGCAAGTATGACATACTCTAAATGTAGAATGCTCATATGTCATTGCTCCCTGTGCCTCTCTGAGGGGACCAGACTCATGGTTTCTAATTGGCATAAGACCTCCCATGACTGATGACCCCAAACTAATATTGCACATGTCAGTTTGGATAGCTTCAGGGAGCCGATGGGACTCTCCACAGAAAATGTGAACGAAAAAGGAGACGTGCCAAAATAGTCATATTTGGTAAGATCATGAAGTCAGACTTTCAGCCAGCAAAGTACTTGTATAGTTATTTTAGAGTTTGCTAGGTTAGGCTAGGTCGACGACCGGGCCGCGGGGACACTAAGCCCTGGAAGCACCTCAAGGTAGCTTCAAGGTAGGTAAATATACAAAATTGAAGTCCTTCATTTCTAGAAAACGTTAACTCCAATAAGGTAAGTTTGTTATTGTTATTCCATTTTATTTATCTCTGTCAAGATCCCTCCCTAATAATGTACAGTATAATGTATGTAAAAATGTATTTAATTTTATTTAACATGCTTCGTAAGAAATTTGGATAATTCATATTTGTGTGATTTTAATTGTGGGTCTTCCCCCATACGATTCGAATTGGTGAGCTTAGATTCACTAATAAATGTTTTCCACCATGTAGTATGTTGAAGGACAGCTTGGAAGGATCATCCTCAAGCAGAGTGTCGCTCAACTTAAAGAAATGGAAGAAGAGATGGAGGAAGAGGAGTTTCCACCTTTGGGTGCACAACGTCCAAGATTCACAAAAAGGTAAAAACTTATTTTCACCCACATTAAAAACTGTCATACTCTTTCACCCACTTTTCTCTTGCTTACAATAACAGTGTCAGCATTCTTGGGCTTAACTCAATTTTATCGTTGGCCATTTGTTGATCTCTTAGGCTACTGTAATTATTTTCATTCTCTTTGCCACTTAGCTTTGGTGTTGATCCCAGTTACCTTGTCTTATCTTTCTGTCTTTTGGCATTGCTGTTTCATCTTCACTGTTTTGCATTTTGTCTTATTCCTTCTTTTACCTCCAGGGACACACAAATACCAATGAATGCTACCCCACTTAGCTCGGAAAAAAGTAGGGGTCCTTGAGAGACAAGAGTTTTCAGATTGGTACAAAACACATGAGTAAGCTGGGTGAGCAGGTAGAACCCTGGGGAGACCTAAGCTGCCATCTGGTAGAGCACTGGGATACTAGTTCTTGGTTTGTTGACATTGGAACACTACTGTTTCCCTTATTCCTATCCCTTATTTCCATTATTTTCATTAAAAAGTGTGGTGTGTTTTCCTTCCTTACTTTTTTGGTTAGATTTTACAGTCTTGAGATTGATCTTTGATCTCCATGCTTCTCTCACCACTATGAGCACAAAAAGTTCTCACCCTGGTGTTTGGTAAGCCTACACAAGTTCAGAGGCCTGGTAGTTTTGTGACTGCCGGTGGTACCAGAGGCAATACACCAGGAAGCTTCTGATGCCTCCCAAAAAAGCGATCTTCTAAATACACATGATGCAAGATTGATAAAAAAAAGCCAACAGATACATATTCCTATGAAGTTTCAGATGGCCACATTGGCAATGCAGTCCTCTCATGTCTAGCTTGTGTCCATAAACCTGCAGGATGCGTGTTGGACCATACCCATTCCACCTTCTCTCAGGGATTGCTCTGGGTTCAAGATTTGGAATAGTTTTGTTTCAGTGGCCTCCTGACTGATCCCAGTTTAGTCTGCAATCCATTCACTAGATTTTCAAAGGTGTATCAAAGCAAGCCTCCCAGTAGTGACTAATGAAAATACACCACCAAGTATGAGTCAAGTTAGGACTGTAGTGTTAGTATTGTAGGATGGTTTTTATAATCCAGTCTGTTTATTCTGAGAATAAACCAAAGCTTATATGCATTTTACAATCACTTCAGCTACTCCCAAAGACAATGTCCTACTGATCCCATTGATAGGATCATGCTCAGTCAAGGCAGGTTAACATTGTGTACTGTTGCAGCAGGCATCTTTGGGAATGTCTGTACCAGGTCATACTGGAGCTAGGATTATTTGAGTTACTCAATTCAGCCTGAATGATCTATTCCAAGCACGTACTACCATATTATACCAGTACATTCATATAAACTTGCAGTCTTTCCGAATGTTACTTGGCATGAGAGGGATTGCTAGGCATTACTCTCATTAACTACTAGTAAATTGACAAGGTGACTACACAAAACTACCTCCAGGAGGCAGCACCAACACATGGTACTCTTGAGTTGAGCTGGCTCGTGTTTTTTACTAAATGATCCCTATGTCAGACGTTGGCAGGTGGGGACCAGAATTCAGTTAAGTGACTTGTGTATATTCTTACAAGCTTTTGTTTCATTGTCCAATGGATTTATGCCATTAGTGAAATGCTTCTAGTGTACATGTAGACAAATTACTTGTCTCTCATGATACTGTCACTGACCGGTTCTTCTATGTGCGGTGCACCAAAACGTGGTTCATCACCTTTCGTCCTGTACGTGGGCATTTGTGTAGTACAAAGTGTAAGTTAGATTGCACTCTCACCTTTGTGTAAAGGTGCTTCTGATTTTGTTTAACTCCACGTCATACAATAGTAGAGTTTTCATGGCTATATTCACTTTTCTCTGCTTCAGTCACATACTTCTTTCACCCAACATTGTTTTCAGTTTAGACAGTGTTAACTTAGAGCTCGTGCCTTGGCAACTAGGCCTCTTTATTGGTAGCATATTGTTTGGGGACTTGTTTTAGCTATGGCTATTATTTTGCTTCTTCACAATTTTTTTTTTTTTTTTTTTTTGCTATGGCACAGCAGTACAGGGTATAGCAAACCTCTGCATGGTGCAACATGAAGGATTGCCATATTGAGTTTTTTGTCTGGGTAGTTTTCAGGTTGCCATCATCATTCAAGGACCTTACCCCTCAAAAAATGTTTTCCCTACTCACCCACGTTTCATGCTACTGTGTGGTCGGCTTAAGGCTCTCTTTTTGGAGACAGTCTTTTACATCTCCTTCATTTTCCTTTTTTCTCGGCCAAAACTGAGCTTTTTTCAGAAGGAACGGTAGATTTGGGATGGGTTTGTTTGTGCTTGGGTACATCATTTTCTGTTCTGTTGCTGCATTATATCTGTTTCTCCAAGCTCGTCAAAAGATTCGTGCTACGTCTTTTTTTTTTTTCGTAGACCTCGCACTGGTACACTGTTGTAAAGGTGTATTCTCAGAGCTATTGGGGGTCCCTTCTCTCCTTTCCTGTCTATCACCTGCCTACCTATGTGTGCATCCAAATGAAATACAGTAACTCAGAAATTTGGCTAAATTTGAAATGTTTAAATGTTTGAAATGTTTCTTTCCAATAAAAAAAGTACTGTATTACTATTTTTCCCCTGAGTCCCTAATTCTCTTGTGTGCAGTTGTATTAATTTTGTTAGTCAAAATGTTATTGGGTTCGAGTTAGGGGGGACAGTTGTTGGTGTGAGTGGTGCCATCTGGTGGTGATCAATGGTAGCGACTATGCAGGCAACATGGCAGTTTACGAGAGTGCTATTTTGCAGTCTTTATATGCCAAGTAAGGTTTGGAAAGGTTTTGGTGTTTGAACTTTTTCTAGTGACTTTTAACTGAATTCAGCCTTCTCTGCCTTCCTAGCACCAGTTGTTGACTGGAAAGGGATGTTTAAATAGATTTCTTTTACACCTGTATTATCACTGTGTCCTGACTCATGATTCTGTTTAATGGGACCTTTAATGGTCTTGCTATTGGGAGCATCTCATTGTCTTCTAAAACAAGGAATGTCTATATTCACTTTAAAACCTTACTTTTATTATAGACCAACTGCAGTCAAATTAAGCTCCAAGTCAGGTAAAGATGGGGAGAGTGAAGAAAGCAGTGACGAAGAAGTTGATGAAACACATGCTGCAGTGCCTCAGAATGTTGACAAAGTTGTTAAGGAGTTTGAAGATGAACTTGTGAGTGTTACTTAAAGCTTTTGCTTGATTCATTCATTGTCATTGTTGTTACACCGTTTTCCTCTTGCATGGTGGGGAGGCATGAGAACAGAGGATATGGTGAATATTATAGTGGAAAATGTTTGATCCCTATACTGTATTAGAAAAGAATACTCTCATCCATTTATAATACAGTCACATTAAATGCTAGTATATCGCTCCCTAGATAAACACCTCAACACACACACACATGCAGTCATCCCTCTTAAATAAGAGCACCCTGGTTCATAAGACCTGGTGTACAGCATTGTGAAGTCTCCACTGCCCACCACTATGTGGGCTGGCCACCAATCTTCCTTCAGTTTCGCTCCACTATAGATCACAGTAGCCTTGAATCTAGGGCCCACACCTGCCCAGGTTCTAAAAGCAAAGACAGATTTATATGGCCTTGGAACGTGATAGGAATAAATCATGAGCAGTTGAAGTATACTAATGGGGGATATTAATAAGGTGTTAAATATATCATTACAAAATAGAATAGAAAACAATGGATATAAATTGGATACGTTTAGATTCAGGAAAGACCTAGGTAAATGCTTGTTTAGAAATAGGATGGTTGATTTATGGAGCAAATTACCAAGTAACATAATAAACTTAAAAGCACTTAATTGTTTTAAGCATAAGTTAGACATGCATATAAATGAGTTTAGGTGGATTTGAATTAGAGCTGCCTTGTATTGGGCCTTCTGTGCTTTCCTTTATCCATGTGTTTTATGCACTAGAATCTTGTCATGGTGTCCATTAGGCCTGTATAAGACCAGAGGCCTGATAGTTGTGTAGATGGCATGGTCAAGGGCGCCTGACAGCTAAGTGGACAGCACTTTGGATTCATAGTCCTGAGGTTCCGGGTTCGATCCCCAGTGGAGGCGGAGACAAATGGGCAAAAAGTTTCTTTCACCCCCTGATGCCCCTGTTACCTAGCAGTTAATAGGTACCTGGGAGTTAGACAGCTGCTACGGGCTGCTTCCTGGGGATGTAACAAAAAGGAGGTCTGGTCAAGGACCTGGGTGCAGGGAGCTAAGCCCCGAAATCATCTCAAGATAACCTCAAGATAACCAAGATGGTACCATAGCCACTGCACCAGAGAGCTACTGAGGCTGGCCAGAAGAGTCCATATCATCACATTCAGTGCTTGGTTTTTAAAATTTGGTTTACCTAGGTATGACATGTAGAATTGTTAATCAGCACCCTGTATTCATTCAAATTTTTTAATGTGTGATGGTAGCCAGATTATCAGATAATCAAAATGACTTGAATAACAGTTCTCATATTTCAGAATTTGGCAGAGGAAGACAAGAAGGTTCTGGAACACTTCATGAACAAGGATGCCCTGCCTCAGAGGAAGCTGGCAGACTTGTTTAGAGACAAAATCACAGAAAAGCAGACTGAAATAAAGACACAAGTGGATGCCAGTAGTAAGTTTTGCAGCTTAATTATTATGTTTCCCAGCATGGATAACTTATGGATTTGTCATGTTATGTCACTGTCGCCCGGTGATTACGACTAGTTCGTCTATTTTTCTGGGGGGAGCCCCTACGGCTTCCCAGAGCTATCTAGGCTGATAGGGATTGTTCTAACGTTTGGCATCAGTCGATGTGGGTGGAGTTCTAGGCCTACCTGGGACCACGGCCAGAACCTGGCCCCTTCAGAGAGGCACGAGGAGCAGTGGCCTATAGAAATGCACATGTGATTTTGGAGCATTCTATATCTGCCATCGACCGGGACAGGCACCCAGAAAGGTAGCGCTTCAAAACAAACCCCTATTCTGGTGAAACCAACAAAAATAACGAAACAAGTGGACAGAATTCCCCAAGGGAAAACGAGCAAACAAGCATGACGTCACACGAGCCGCACCGCATGTCTGCACAGCTCCAGACCCCTGCACCGGCGATCCACACCTAAGTTCCTCGGCTGATGAGATAACGCTTGGTTTTTATGGCTCCAGCTCCAAATTCTCTTTGTGCTGTGCCTGGGTACTCAGGCTGCATGTGCTTAGGGCTCCCTTCCCCAAGTGCCCTGTAAGTACCACCCTAAGGGCTTGGGGTTACCTTCCACAAGTCACCTTGGGTCTACCTCTGTTGATCTTTCGCTGCTTGGGGATTGACCGCCTTGAGTGTTTTGGGGGATTCCTTCCTTTGTTTGCCTTGGAGTAAGTGGTAGGTTGTGCACTGGTGGGGTGCGGGGTACTGCGTAACTAGTTTTCACCTATAACAGGGGCCAGCTCTGTTCCATTTGGGTACGCTGTCCTCTTGTGAGGTTTTTCTTTTCTTTTTGCCTGGCGGGGGGGTCTGCCTTGGTGTCCCTCCCCCTTTATATTAGGGTTGTTTGTGTTTGGTGGTACCCCCCACCCTGCTTCGCCTCATGAGTGGACACGTCCCGGGGGTTCAGCTTTAGCAGTGTTGGTTGGTAGCTTGGGTGCCGGTTAACAGTACCCTGTCTGGGATAACCCTCAGCAGACCCAGTCTAGGGGCCCTGGGAAACCGCGCGGGGGCACTCGGGTCCAGTGGATGTGACTCCTGAGTCTCCTCTCACTTTGTGCTAATTTGAGGTTTGCTCTGTTCCCTTGTCTCAGTGCGACACAAATTGTTTTCGATGCAGGACCCGATCCAGGGTCCTGCGAGCTTTGTTGCCTGTATGTGACTCATTTCACACAATCTGATGATGATAATATTCGGGTGCAGGCAGCTCGCATGTTGTAAGATAAGTTTAGGTTGCTGCTGCACACTAGGTTGGTTACTTTCTCATGCCCCGCCTGAGCCGTCCTGATCATTGGAATGGTTGCTCTCTTTTTCTCTCTTCTCCTCGGTTTGTTGTGGCCTGTTGTGGCCCCTTCAGTTCAAGATTGTTTTTCGAAGGCTATTTTTGCTGTTGGCATTCGCCTCTGGGGGTTGGGTTGGGGAGCTTCATGCTCTCCTCTGGTGCAGAGGTTTCTGCTCTTATGGTCCTGGTGGTAGGTTTGTTCATT
The DNA here is from genome assembly GCA_020271785.1 of Procambarus virginalis. Classification (NCBI taxonomy): domain Eukaryota; kingdom Metazoa; phylum Arthropoda; class Malacostraca; order Decapoda; family Cambaridae; genus Procambarus; species Procambarus virginalis. Next base: position 4,579,991 of record WNGS01169498.1, read on the forward strand.
TGCAGCCATCTCCTTCTTTTCTGGTGAAGAATGAGACTGCTGTTTTCCAGAGGGGTTTTTGGGTTGATGCTTGGTTGGTTCAGCCGGGGATGCATCATGTGTTGTGTCTGGTTGTGGCTCTTTGCCATTACCTGCTCGTCACGGCCTTGGCGCCGGGGACATGCTTTGGGTTGAACCGGTTTCCCTTCCCTGTTTCAGGGTTCAGGTCTACCAGGTCATCTGCAGGGTTATTCGGTCCAGCCAGCCTGCAGTTTATCCTCGTGCCCATGACATTCATAAGTTTGCTGCGTTGGCTGCCATCTTTGGTAATATGTCTTGGGCTGACATTTGGGCACGGGAGCTTTGGAGGTCGAACAGGGTCCTGGCCACTCATTACCTATCAATGTTCCTGGCCCTAGGTGAGCATGTGTCGCATAGGGTCGGCGGTTGCAGCCAGTTTTCTCAAATTGTTTTTGAGTTGAGGAGCGAGTGGTAATCTCCCTCCCGGGTAAGTCCCTCTTGTTTTATCTTTGGTTAAGTAGCTCTGGGGAGCCGACGGGGCTTTTCCCAGAAAACCAGCATTGAATGTAATGAATGTCTTTTCTGGTTGAGATCCGAGGCCCCACGGCAACCCTCCCCCCTCTCTGTCGGCGGTTTTCACGTGTTTTGACATCAAGCCCCTGAACTGGGGTGGATAGCCGGCATGGGGGGGGGTCTGGAGCTCCCCCTTCCCCTCCCGGGGAGAGGAGAGCTGTGCAGACAGCAGTGCGGTGATGGTTGTGACGTCATGCTCATTTTTAGTTTGGGAAGGTCTGCCTAACACTTAAACTTTCAGTAGCAATTTTTTTTTTAACCAGATAAGGGTCTGTTTTTGGGCACCTACTTTTCTGGTGCCTGACCCGGTCGATGGCAGACAGAATGTTTCCAACCACCCAGGTTTCTATAGGCCATTGTTCCTCGTGCCTTTGAGGGGGGGCCAGGTTCTGGCTCGTGGTCCCCGGCAGGCCTAGAACACCATTTGCTTTGACTGATGCCAGGGTTTAATACATTCATATCAGCCCGAATAGCTTCGGGGAGCCTTCAGGTCTCACCCAGAAAATGGCGTTTCGTTACATTCAACGCTGGTTTTTTTGGCTACTTCTGCAAAGTTTGCTTGCTGGCTCTTGACCCAAGTGTTTTGTTACCATCTCTACTTGAGCAACCATGCTCAAGTAGATTCAGACTGTGTGTAGCAGCATCTAACAGCCTGGTTGACAACCATCCAGGAGGTTGAAAGTATCAGCCATCAACCAAGAGGTTGATGGCTGATACTCTCCCTATGGTCAGAGAGTAGGCCATGGGGGATATTATTGGAAACATATCAATGTGTTGTATCAAGGCAACATTACATAAATTTAAACATCCTAAAATAAATAAAATATTATTTGGCAGACACTCATGTTAATTGAGGGTGAGTATGATTCAAAAAAGCAGTGTTACACTGGACTATGATATCATAACTGTGTAGGCTCATGCTTCTATGGCTTAAATGTACCAACTGTTGACAGGCTTCAGTTATCTAATTTGGAGTTAAACTTGCTCCTCACAACTGCTACAGTTTGAAATATTTTGTTCTTACATGTCTTGTAATCTTAGTTAATTTTTTGTATTACTTGCATTAAGTAATGTTTTGTTTATTTTCAGGTGTACAAACAGTCAATCTTAGTCCTGAGGTACAAGAAATGTGCGCCCAAGTTGGGAAAGTATTGGCAAAATACCGCAGTGGACCACTGCCAAAGATGTTCAAGGTTATACCGAAGATGCGCAGCTGGGAAGAACTTGTTTACTTGACAAGTAAGACAACTTTGTATATGTAGTCTAGCTTGTATTTGCAACAACTATGGTAGATCTGAAGAGGCAGCACTGTCTTCATTTTTCATACTCTGACCAACTATTTCCGAAGCTGATGTTTTGATGGATTGTTCTACCAGTAGTGCTCTGCTCTCCCAGTCATGGCAAGCCCCACTGCTCCAAGCTAAATGCTGGACTTCCTTGGACTTTGTTCGTCCTGCAGGGGCATTTGGTTGTTGTTGTGTTCCTTATTTTAATGTTAGCTTTTCGGCCATGTTTTTTTTTATACAACTTGCTGTGTGGGCTTGACTCTTGTTGTGTTTCAGGCTGCATGCACTCCAGATTTTCTTTGCTGGGTGCCTGCTAATGTTGCCCATGCACAGTTAGAATTATCATCTCTGGTTGTACTGTATTTGAGAATTCACCTCTGAGAGGCCAGGTCAAAAGTTTGTAGAGCCTCGACTTTGGCTATTCATGAATCTTTGAATCTTTTGCTTGGAACCTTGGTTGGGAGCCTTGTCTTCTATGACATCTAAGGCCATGTCACAAGGGGTCCAACAATTGTGAGAAGCAGGAGTACTCAGTTCCTAACTCATGTTGTCCGGGGGTAAGTAGACACTGAGATTCCATGTGTTTCGTGATCTTAATTCTTAACACTATTCCAAAGTTTTTTATGATGTGTGATGTTAAAGCTGTTGTCTGCAATTTTTTGCATCTGCTGTACTACTACCTTTGTGAAGTGGCACAATCTTCTTTGTTTTAAGTATGTCAGGGATAACATCAATATTGAGGCTCCATTTCCATAATCAGGGCCTTTGTCAGTGGTTTTCTTGATCAATATAGAATTCCAGGAGTCTGGACCTGGTGCACAGTACATTGGAATGATGTCTATGGCTGTTTTAAAGTCTAATGGGGTTAGGATGAAATCTGATACAGTGACACCTCGACTTACGATTGCCCAGACTTACATATTTTCGAGTTACAATGTAAAGATAGGCTCAAGATAACCTCAAGATAAATTTGGTCGGAAAATGCAACTCGACTTACAATCGTGTTGTTAACTAATGATATATGTTGATACACGTTCGGGTCGACCGAGCGCATGGTTCCTGGTGGCATGGGCCGACCTACCTCAGTTTACCAGAGTCGCCCGCTTAGTAACGATCGCGTTGTTGTTGTTATAGATTCAGCTACTCGAAACGAGTTCCAAGTAGCATGGACTATGGTGAGCCCATAACTTACCTGGCACAGGAGTGGGGCAAGTGGCACGGGTTATGGTGAGCCCGTGGACGATCACGCTTGTTAGAAATTCCATTATTTCTGTGGGGAGCCCCTACGGCTCCCTGGAGCTTATCGGGCTAATATGTTATATTAGACCGGGACATTAGCTATGGAGTTCAGACCTACCAGGGACCAGAGCCTGGCCCCTTCAGAGAGGTTTCAGGGAGCAATGGCCCTGGAAAACCCCCTTGTGGTTGGGGGTTTTTCTTATCTGCCATCGACCAGAGTTAGGCACCCAGAAAGGTAGGCATAACAAAACAAACCCCACATGGTAAGAAACTAAAACAAAAAACCAAACAGAGGTAGAAACTCTCCACAATCCCAAGGAAACAAGCAAACATCTCACTGTACTGCCGTGCTGATTTTCCGCGCAGCCCTCCCCGCCCTGAGAGGGGGAGGGGAGCGCCGGCTGCCTAGCACCAGCTCGTAAGCTAATGTCAACCAGGACAGACACTTCTCTGGCCTCAGTTTCCTAGGCGGTGTTTGCCTTCGTAGCATTCACTGCCATGTTGTGTTGTGCAGTGGCCAGGTGTTCTTCGTCAGTACCTGGGCTGCATGCGCTTAGGGGCTGCCTTTCCCTAAGCGCCTTGTGAGTACTGCCCCTGCGTGACAGGGTAATCTTCCCTGGGGCGTTCGAGAACGATTCCCGTAGAGGTTCTTGCTGCTCGGCTTTTGCCTCACCCTTGGGGCCAGCTGGGGCTTGGGGCCCTTGTTTGGCCTTGGGTAGGGACTGGTGTTGTGCTGGTTAGCGCTTCAAGGTGCCTGCTACCTATGCGGCGACCGGTTCCTGTTGCCTCTGGGGACGGTGTACCTTTGCGAAGATTTTCTTTGTTTTTATTTTCTTTGCCTGGTGGGGGTCTGCCTTGTGTGGCTATAGTTCCACGGGTAGTGTTTGGTGGCCCTCTGCTAGGCCCTCGTGATTGTACACGTCGCAGGGGTTTTCAGTGTTGCATCTACCCCTTGTTAGCTTGGGTGTTAACCGGTTAGCAACTCCTTGCCTGGGCTTCCCGTAGCAGTCAGTCTACGGGCCCTGGAAAACCCTGTCGGGGCTTGGTGGACCATTGGATGGTCTTCCAGGTTCCATCCCGTCTTGTGCAGGTTCGTTGGTTGCTGTGTTCTTGTCTCAGGGTGACGATTGCCACTTGTACCTCCGTCATGCTGCCTGTTGGGTCACAGACACCTTGACCCGGAGTCTTGCGAGAGGTGTTTTCTGCTTGTTCTCCAGTACAGGGGTACCTCAGTTTAAGAGTTTAATCCGTTTCGGGAGACAGCTTGTAATCCGAAAACTCGTAAACCGAAGCTAATTTCCCCATAAGAAATAATGGGAAATGAATTAATCCGTTCCTGACTACCCAAAAACCTCACTTCAAACTAAATTTTATACCTAATAAAACTTCAACCCATACACTAAGTTGGTATGCTGAGTCAAACAGCAGCAAGGAGTGACCACCACAGCTAGCCCGCCACTGGCTGCCACTCCCTCCCAACCTCACCTCACCTGACTCGCCAACCTTCTCTTCCCACCATACTGTTTTTTGCTTTTATTCACTATATACAGACGTTATATATAAGTATCTGCATGTTTTGTTCACCATAGCGAACAGCTGAGCTGGTATAGTGAGTCCAGACAGTAAAAGGTGGTCACACTATACCAGCTCAGGTACCTGGCCGCCCGTTCATTTGTTTGAAGATTACTCCTCCCACTACAACGCTAATTATCACAACAATCCTGCTATTATCATTATCATGGACATTTTTATCACAGTCAGGGGTTTTCTGTAATACTATCATCGCTAAATAATAGCATGTATGTATATATATTGACATTTTTAGGCGATGTTGTGGTCACAAGCTGAACAGCAGTGTTGTGAGCTCATGCTGCGTGCGCCTTCATTCCAGAGGTTTTCTTCCTCCTGGGTTCCCCTTTGGAAGTTCGGGAGACCCTTGGTGGTTACCGCCTGTGTGCCCCAGAAGTGCTTCTTCTGGGGTTCCGGGTCTTCCTGGTGTGCAGACTGCACTTCTTGGGGCCTGGCATGTGTTTTGTGGTTGTGCAGGGGTCTGGCTTCTGCTTGTCGGGTGGGCCTGAGTGCAGTTTTTGTGCCAGTGCCTCCTCAGGAGCCATCTTTGGTCGGTGTGGTGCTCACTCTGCCCGCAAGTCAGCTTCTTGATTTTCCTTTTATTTTATTTTTAATTACATATTTGTTTTTCTCTCGGAGGGGGCACTGGTCCCTTTGCAGGTTGCGCTGTTGGCGACCCTTGTCCCTCGTTAAATCGTCCCTCCAGCTGGGTGGCTGTTTGCACACACTTGGTCCCACGGTTCGTGGGCAGTATTGATCTTGTCCTCCAGCCTGTGGTGGTGTTGGGTGGCTCCTTCTCCTCTGGGGATACTGAGCTGGCAGGGCGGGCTTCTTCCCCTTCACTCCGTCGGGTCATCTTGTTCCAGTCCCACAGAGGGACTGTGCAGATCTTCGGTTCATTCTGGTTTTGTCCTGTCTGTATCACTGGCTTCCTTCTGGATTACTCTCTGTCCCAGATCCAGCTTCTTTTGAGGCCAGGTTGTTGGGTGGTGTCTTTGGCCCTTCAGGATGTGTTGGCATGTCCCGTTTCATCCGGGGTTCCCAGGTCATTTGGCGGTTGCTCAAGCAGTTATGCGAGGGTTTGAACTTCGATATGCTGGTTTACCTACCAGGTTGAGTCTGGCTGCGGCGCCTGTTCTGGTTCCTTCGTGGACATCCCTTCCACCTCTCTTGCGATCGCTGGGTTCTGCCTCTGGGGGGGCCCTGGCGTCGGTTGCTGTGGCCGGTTTCCTCTCGATCCGGCTCCATTTGGACTGCTCTCCGGTGGTTCATTATCTGAATTGCAGGGGTTCTCTTCGGTCCTTGGCTCTTTGAGGCTGGCCACTTTGAGTCACTCGTCTGCTGGATTCTCAGGGTTTGACTCTCCGTGCGGTTCATATCCAGGGAGTGTCCACACATCCTGACGGACTGCCTGTCTCAGTTCATTCCCCTGTCTTTGGAATGGCTGGTCGATGCCAACTCCTTCAGTTAGCTCTGCCAGATGTATGGGCTGGACCTCTTCACGTCGGCGTGGTCTCTGCGTCTCCCGATATGTATGGCACCCTTCTTCGACTGCGGAGCCTTCACAGTAGACACCCTTTGGCAGGACTGGTCAAGGTGGGGTTACCTATACAGTATATATTTCCCGACAGTCCAGGGGTTGCTTTGGATCTCAGCTCGGTTGGAGACTTAACAGGGGAGAGTTGTCCTGGTTGTCCGCCCAACCTTGGTTTCTGGCGCTGCTTGCTCGGTGTCCAAACCCAGGGCGTTTTCCGCAGCTTTGACTTCTTCTACAGATCAGACCAGTCCAGTACATGGCTGGTTCAGGCTACTTCTCTGCTCTTCGTGTCTGGTCTTTTTGACGTGGGTGTATCACCTTTTTTTATGGTGGTCTGGTGGCTTCATTGATGGTGTCCCACTTGCGAGCTTCGTCTCGGTGACAGTATTGTGTCTCCTGGCATTCTTTTCGCCATTTTCTCTTTCTTTACAGGTTGTCTTCTATTTCTGATTTGGTTGTTTTGTCCTTTTTTTCTTTGTTTTCTGGACCGTCGTTTGATGCCATATACTGTCGCCTCATATCGTGCGGCGCTGCCAGAGCCGCTTCGGCTTGCGCTTGGGGTGGATGTCACTTCCAACCCATTCTGTAAGCTGTCTCATGCTTTGTTTCACCTCCAGCCTGCTCATGTACCGCTTGAGCCGTCCTGGTCCTTGGACCGGGTGCTCTTGTTTCTCTCTCCTTCTCGGTTTGTGGTTGCTCCTTTGTTTCACGATTGTTTTTCCAAGGCTTTGTTCCTGTTGGCATTGACCTCTGGGGGTCGGGTGTGTGAGCTTTGTGCTCTCCTTCGGTGCTGGGGTTTCTGCTCTTTTGATCCTGGTAGTTGGTTTGTTTGGTTGCAGCCATCTCTTCTGCCGAAGACGAGACAGCAGCTTTCCAGAGGGGCTTTTGGGTCGTTGATGCTTAGTTGGTCAGACCGGGGATGCATCTTGTGTTGTATCCGGTTGCGGCTCTTCAGCGTTCTCTGCACGCCGTGGCTTCTGTGACCTCGGACGCGCTTTGGGTTTGTTCAGTTTCCCCTCGTTTCCTGTTCCCGGGCTTGGGCCTCTCCGGTCGTCCGCAAGATTATTAAGTATAGCCAGCCTGTGGTCTACCCTCGTGCCCATTATGTTCGTCAGTTTTCTGCTTGGCTGCCATTTTCGGCAACATGTCTTGGGCTGACATTTGGGCACCGGGGTTTTTGAAGTCGAACAGGGTCCTGGCCACTCGTTATCTGGTCATTCTTTCTGGTCCTGGGCGTTTGTATGTAGCTTTGGGTCGCAAGTTACAGCCAGTTGTCTTGACTTTGAGTTCAGGGGCGTGTGGCGGCCGCCTCTCGGGTAGGTCCCTCTTTTACTTATTTTGGGCTATGTATCTCTTGAGAGCCGATGGGGCTTCTGACAGAAAACCAGGGTTGAATGCAATGAAATGCCATTTTCTGGGAAAACCCCGGAGGCTCCCTGGCACCCTCCCTCCCTCCTGTCAGCAGTTTCATTTTGATTTTGATGCTCAGTTTCCGAACTGAGGTGTAAGTAGCCGGACTGATGTGTCGTTTGCATGTTTCCTTGAGCGTTAGGAGAGTTCTGTCTCCGTTTGGTCTTCGGTTACAATTTTCTTACCGAGTGGGGTTTGTTTTGTTATGCCTACCTTTCTGGGTGTCTTACCCCGATTGATGGCAGACAAGGAATACCTCCAACCACAGGGAGGTTTTCCAGAGGCCATTGCTTCCTTGCCTTTCTGAGGGGGGCCAGGTTCTGGCTTGTGGTCCCCAGTAGGAAGAACTTCATTGAATGATGCCCCAGACTAATATATCGCATATCGGTCCAATGGCTCCGGGGTGCCTCCGGGGCGCCTCCGGGGCGCCTCCGGGGCTCACACAGGAAATGGCGTTTCATTACATTCAACACTAGTTTTTTATTCAAATTTAATTTACTGAATTTTCCTCTTGGATTTGAGATGGGCTGCACAGGTCTATTACCCATGCTTGTCTGAACTTCAATTAGGTTGTGATCTGAGCTACATGTATTTGTAATCATCGTCCCTAATCAGTTCATTACTTGTAAAGGAAAGATCTAGGGTGCTTATTTTCTAGTTGGTTCTATTGCTTGTTGGTGTAAGACAAATCTGGCACACATCTGCTAGCAAAATGGTATGCAGTAAACCAAGTGTTAGTTCTTGAAGTCATGGCTGTTATCACTTATTCATTTTATATTTTGTAAAGTACAATATATACAATATCTGGTAATTTGTAAAATTTGGTTTATTTATTTTTCTGCTGCAATGTTTCTGGACATTTTCTTGAAAATGTCTCTTTTTATTGATTTGGCTTTAAAGTGCTGATATACCAATATTTGTATAATATATTGAAACTTTCATTTGGTGGCCATTTATAGAACTGACTTGTGACTTGCCTCCTAGCTGTGGTTCTCAAGGCTGGGCACAGGTTGTTGTTGTTGGTAGAAACTTCACTACTCAATTCAGTACTGTATATAGTCTTAATAGATTAGTCCTATGTTGTTACACATATCCAGATAAGTAACCTGCTGCTGCATTGTTTTCATTGCAAGGTTTTAACAAGTTTTCCCTTCAATGTTTTTCCAGATCCAGATAAGTGGTCAGCTGCTGCAATGTACCAAGCTGTTAGGATATTTGTCAGCAACCTTAAAGAAGCCATGGCCCAACGTTTTTTTAACCTGGTACTCTTGCCACGTGTTCGTGATGATATTTCTTTCTACAAACGGCTCAACTACCATCTTTATCAAGCATTGTGTAAGGCCCTTTTTAAACCTGCTGCTTTCTTCAAGGGTGTCTTGTTGCCCTTATGTATGGTAAGTGGCTTTTATCCAGTTGATCTGAAGAAAAAAAAATTGTTTTTACCTCTTAATTTTTCAGGGCATTATCTTAAGAGCACCTCATTGTAACACTTGAAGTGCTGTATATTGGCACTAGTGGTATGATTTATTGTGTTACTGAAGTTTGCAGCAATGTAATGCCCTGGTCACTGCTGGATCAACCTTCATATATAGTAGCTGTTGGTTGAAAGGTGTATTTCAATGCAGTTTTATTGTATTCTAGCAACTAAAGAATTTCTAACATTTTGTAAAACTGCATTGAAATTATGTATGCATTTTATCTAACAATATGGGATTTGGACATATATTGTGTGTATGGAGAGATGTAGTTCTAGAGCCATGCCTTAGTTATGGTCCCTGGTGGATTTATATCTTCTGATGTTCCAATACAATACTCTGTCGTACTTGCTCTGGAAGCTGTGAATGGAGGTCACTTCCATCATTTCTTCCTTGAGCTCATTCCACTTGTTTACCAACATCACTGTGTACAAGTTGTTGTCATCCCTGGCTCATCTGTTTTTGTAACTCCAACTGTACTCCCTTGTCAGGAAAAGACTAACTTTTATCACTGTCTATTCCTTACTTTATATTATTATACATTATTATATCATCTCAGGCTTTTCTCAGCTAGTGTAGTTACTCTTGGTTTCTCTTTGCCTGTTCTTATATCTCATTACTTTGCTCTCTTACTAATCTTATGGTACTGTATATCTTTTGAACTTTATCAATTTTCTTTTGTTTACCAAGTGGGAGTTCCATGTTGATGTTACATATTATGCAACATCAGTGGAACATGATGCAATAGAGTATGCAACATCAGCATACTCTAATGTTTGCTGTGTGTATAATATATGTATTTTCTGAGGGGAGCCCCTACGGCTCCCCGGAGCTATCCATGGCTGATATGGATGCCCTAACTATTTTGCATCAGTTGATGTGGGTAGAGTTCTAGGCCTACCAGGGACCACGAGCCAGAACCTGGCCCCCTCAGAGAGGCACGGGGGAGCAATGGCCCATAGAATTGCACATGTGATTTGGAGCATTCTATATCTGCCATCGACCAGGACAGGCACCCAGAAAGGTAAGCGCCACAAAACAAACCCCTATTCTGGTTAACAACAAAAATCGACAAACAAGTGGACAGAACTCCCCCAGGAAAATGAACTAACAAGCATGACGTCACACGAGCCGCGCCGCATGTCTGCGCAGCTCCCCCCTCCCTGGGAGGGGGAAGGGGGAGCCCCAGACCCCCGCGCTGGCGATCCCCGCCCCAGTTCAGAGGCTGGATATCAAAACCGCGAAAAACCGCCGACCGGAGGGCGGGAGGGTGCCGGGGAGCCTCCGGGACTCACCCAGAAAATGGGGTTTCATTACATTCAATGCTGGTTTTCTGGGGGGAGCCCCTACAGCTCCCCGGAGCTACTTCACCAAAGACTACCTAAGAAAACAAGGGGCCATACCCGGAAGGCGGTCGGTGCACCACTCCTCAACACGAAGTCGAGACAACAACAACCCAAGGACCCCTCCGGAAGCAGCAGGCACAACACGCGCCAGAAAAAGGCAGAACGGCTGCAGATGAAGAAACCTATGACCACGACATAGGAGCTAAAAAGCACTGCGCCTGAGAAGAGCATGAAGCTCTGCCACATGATCCCCAGAGGCCAATGCCAACATAAAAAAAAAGAGCCGAAGCAAAGCAAACCTGAACCGAAGGAGCCACAACAACCAAGGAGAAGAAAAACAGGAGAGCACCCCGTCCAAAGACCAGGATGGCACAGGCAGTGCATGAGCAGGCCGGTGGTGAAACAACACACGAGACAGCCTGTGAAAGCTGAAGTGTCTCAGTTCTGGTTCTAATCTAGTTGCATTCTTCTGAACTTTCTCAGATTCAGAACCTGAGAAAGAGTTTTGTTTATGCTTCACAAGGTGTGGGTTCCATCCTTGTTCTGCATACTTAAGCAATGGTTTCACAAGGGCAGTGGGCAGTGTGTATGAACTTGAAAACCTCCTTGTTTAGATTCCTAAATGAGATGCTGAGACTTGTTATATCTACACTAAGATCGTTTTTCCTGTTTTGGTTCTTGTAATTTATATATTGCATTGTTCTTTAGCCTCTTTTTCCACTCTCCCAGACCTCATTACTTTACATTTGTTGAGATTTTTAATTTGAGAAGCCATTTATCCACCCATATCTGCAGCCTGTCAAGGTCCTCCTAAAGTATCGTGCAGTCTTCAATAATTACCCTTCTCATCAGTTTAGCATTATCATGCATGATCCTTCGACCTCCTGGAGAAATAGTGTAGTCTAGGAGTCCCAAACTCTTTAGGACCACATTTACTGCATACCTCCACCATGGTGCTTTTTCTCTCACTATAATTGTGCTTCCTGTTTGATAAGATAGTCTATGCAGTGCAGTATCTTCTCAGTTATCCCATCTTGATTATCTAACTTTCAATTCAGTCTTTTATTGGGGGACAGTGTCAGAAGCATTTGGCATGCTAGGAAGATGCAGTTCACCCATTCTTCTCTTTTGTATTGGACACTAACTAGTTTTAATTCTTCCATTGGATGGCCACTGTCTTTCTAATTTTTAAAGTTACTTAGTAATTGGTCAGAAGTATTGTCTTTTGCACTTAATGTCTAGAATCTTATGAACCTTCAATTTAAATTTCATGTCATACACCTGACAAAAATCTTGCATATTAGAGCTATAATTAGCACTGTAGGGTAATTGTAAGTGTACACAGTGCTAACATTAAGGTCATTTATGTACTTCTAGTCTGGCAACTGTACTCTGCGTGAGGCTGTGATAGTCGGTTCTGTCCTGGCTAAGAACCACATACCAATACTTCATTCAGCTGCAGCCATCCTCAAGATTGCCGAGATGGATTACACAGGACCAAATTCCATTTTTTTGAGAATTTTCTTCGACAAAAAATATGCATTACCATACAGAGTAATTGATGCCTGTGTCTATCACTATCTCAAGTAAGTTCTACTGTATTTAATTTATGGTTTTGTAATTTGCACATTGTAATAACTTCTGAAAATTAACTCAAGTAGTGGGAAATGAACTAATGCAGTAGGCAGAACAGTTTACAAGAGAATCACTGGATACTTTACAGGAAATTATGATAAAGAAAATAGGTTAAACTAAACATAGCTCTTCCCTCCTAACCAAAAATAAGTGACCACATGCATGCAGATTTAGCTTTCTATGGACACAGTTAGGTAAACACACACTCGCATAGTATGGCAGAAAAGTTGCAGGGCGTGTATTGTATGAACACAAGCATTGTAAAGGTGTTGCAAAAGAATTCGGTTGTTGAGTATACAGGAAATTGCATTGAGGGGCACTAATACTAAATATTATATATTTTTGTCTTGGGCATTCAAGTCACAAATTTAATTAATTGTTGGTCAATAACTGATGAAGATAGGAAGAAATGTGTGTCAAAACTGTATAGCTGAAATTAATCGAGGAAAGTGCATTTTGGACATTAAAAGTGCATTTTTTAAAAGTTTGGGACATTTGGAGTGAATGTCCAAAAAGAGTACATTACAAGTAGAAGTACATTACATTCATATAAATGTTTTATAACCATGTTTACATCGTTTGTGTAAAAACTGGGTGGTAATAAAAATGGGAGGTAAGGAGTGTGTTACAAGACACTTCTCTTAAGCTGTACCAGGTCCAGGTCACATGTTACATAAATGAACATATTACATTGTAGGCCTATATATATATATATACAGTACTCCATCACAGTACAGTATCTGTGGGGAGCCCTGTAGGCTCTCTGAAGCTATCTGAACTGATATGTGCTGTATTAGTTTGGGGTCATCAGTCACAGGAGTCCTTATGCCTACCAGGGACCACAAGCCACAACCTGGCTTCCTTAGAGAGGCGCAGGGAGCAATGGCCTATGAGCACTGCACGTTTAAAGTATGTCGTAATTGCCATCGACTGGGGAAGCACCCAGAAATATAGGCGAAACAAAACAGACCACAAGCTGGTGAAAATTGTGGCCTACGTCCAAAAAGAGTAAAAATATCCCCCAGGAAGAAAACAAACAAGCGACACTTCATCCAACTGGCACTTCGGCTTCCTGAAACTAACTACCCAAGATAAGTAAAAACAGGGACTTACCTGTGAGGCGGTAGCACTGTAGGTCTCAAGACAAGGGAGAGACTAACGGCCGTGACAGGTTCCCCAACGCAACACAAGGCTGTAGAGGGCCCGGAAGTTCATGAGATATCTGGCGGCTAGGACCCTGTTGGACCTCTAAAGCCCCCGTGCCTGAATGTTGACGCAAGACATATTACCAAAAACAGCTGCAAAAGCAGCATACTTCTGCACATCATGGGCACTAGGGTAGACCACAGGCTGACTAGACAAGATTACACTGCAGACAACCCGAGACACACGAGCCCTGGAACAGGGAACCAGGTAAACCGGATACACTCGGAGTGCAACTACTGTCACCGAATCGGTGGCCCACAGGCAGCGACAGCCTCACAGTCAGGCGAATGGCACCACGTACAGTGAGAGACGCCAAGACCACACCAACGCGAAGAGGTCCGCCTCCGAGCACCCATATGTCCGGCAAAGACAAAGGAAGGATGCGGCGTTGACCGTCCACTTTGTAGAAAGAGGAATGATTCATGACAAGCTGTCTGCCAGAACGTTGGATACACCCTGAAAGTGAACCTCAAGAACTCGGCAGAAGAGCTACACGAAGCGACAAGCCCCAAAGAGCCAATGACCAAAGAAACCCCACCACAGTTGAAACAATGAGCCACAGGGAAGCAGTCTGAATGGAGCCGGATCAAAGAGCCCCGAGGAGTGCCTGCCATACTGCCGCAAACTCCAGCATCATGCTGTGAGCCCAACAGAAGGACCACCTCAACGCCCTTGGCCTGACTGGTAATTACTGGTCACAAACCCCCAACTGAGAAACGAGGCATCCGTGTACACATCAAGATAGGGACTGGGAAGGCGCCATGCCACCGACCCCGAAAAACCCAAAGAAGAAGCCGGCGACGCAGCAACCAACACAAGAACACTGGGGTGCAAACCCAACGGTCGCGAGTACGGCGAAAGAGTCGGCTCCAACGATACCAGAAGAGCCTCCGAAGCCAGGTCCTGCCCAATGAATAAACCAGAAGGGCAGAATTTAAGTACAGCTGCTCGAGCAACCTTTGAGTGACCCGGGTAATCTTCAAAAACAAGGGGACCCTGTTTCTACACTTGTGCCCATGACATGCGGAAGTCCTTTGCTCTCGCCACGGTTTTTGGTAATATGCCTTGGGTTGCCATTCAAGTGCGGGGGGTTTTGAGGTCGAACAGGGTCCTGGCAGCCTAATATCTCATGAAGGTTCTGGGCAAAATGCTCTAGAACGCACTAGTAGAAAAGCAAAATGCAGATGTTGTGTACACAGACTTTGCAAAGGCATTCGACAAATGTGACCATGGAGTGATAGCACACAAAATGAAGTCAATGGGAATAACTGGTAAAGTAGGTCGCTGGATAATCACTTTCCTGTCGCACAGAACACAAAGAATAACGGTTAATGAAATTAATGAAATAAAATCAATCCAAGCGCAATTAAGAGCTCTTGCACCACTGCTGTTCCTTATTCTAATATCAGATATAGACAAAAATACAAGTCACAGCTTTGTCTCATCCTTTGCAGATGACACAAAAATCAGCATGAAAATTACCTCTGCTGAAGACATTGAAAAATTACAAGCAGATATCAACAAAGTTTTCGATTAGGCAGCAGAAAATAACATGATGTTTAACAGTGATAAATTCCAGGTACGCAGGTATGGCAAAAATGAGGATCTGAAACATAATACAGGGTACAAAACACGATCGAATCTGCCCATAGTAGGAATACAGCATGTCAAGGATTTGGGAATAATGATGTCCGACGATCCAACATTTAGGGAGCATAACCAAGCAAATATTGCGTCAGCCAGAAAAATGTTAGGATGGATTACAAGAACTTTCAAATCCAGGGATCCCATCACAATGGTTGTACTCTTCAAGTCACTTGTGTTGTCCCGACTTGAGTACTGCTCAGTACTCACTTACACCTTCAGAGTAGGAGAGATTGCTGAAATAGAGGGAAAACAGAGAACATGTACGGCATGCATAGACGCGATAAAGCCCCCAAATTATTGGGATCGTCTCAAAGCTCACCAAGTGTACTCACTAGAAAGGAGACGAGAGAGATACCAAATAATATACACATGGAAAATACTGGAGGGCCAGGCCCCTAATCTACACAGTAAAATAACAACGTACTGAAGTGAACGATATGGAAGAAAATGCAGAATAGAACCAGTGAAGAGCAGAGGTGCCATAGGCACAATCAGAGAACACTATAAACATCAGAGGCCCACGGTTGTTCAACGTTCTCCCAGCGACTATTGAAATATTGCCGGAACAACCATGGACATCTTCAAGAGAAAACTAGACTGTTTTCTAAAATAAGTTCCGGATCACCCAGGCTGTGGTGGTGGGCCTGCGGGCCACTCCAAGCAACAGCTTGGTGGACCAAACTCTCACAAGTCAAGCCTGGCCTCAGGCCGAGCTTGGGGAGTAGAACAACTCCCAGAACCCCATCAAGCAGGTATCAAGCTTGGCCTTTTCCGGCTTTGTGTGGCTCTGAGGTGTCTGTTGCGGCTGTCGGTTTCTTCTTCGACTTGAGTCCAGCAGTGTTGCCACCTCCCAGATAAGTCCCTGTTTTTCCTTCTCTGAGTTAGGTAGCTTCAGGGAGCCTACAGGGCTCCTCCCAGAAACCCAGCGTTGTATGTAATGAAGCGCACTTTTTCCCGGAGACTCCCCTGACACTCTCCCTCCCTCAGTCAGCAGGTCTTTCATCAGGCCATTTTTTCCACCTAGAACTGAGTTGGTGGGAGGCCAGTTTGTCTGAGATGGCTTCCCCTTCCCCCTTATCGGGGGGGAATGGGGTTACGCTAGCGAGCAGGAGTACTAAGTGAGGACAGGGTTACTATTTTTTTTTCTCTTTTCTCTCAGCAGGAGTCTCTTGGCTCTTTCTGGCTGTAGGTAGCAAATTTACCAGCTAGTTGTTTGTTTTGGTTCGCCTTTCTTTCTGGGCAAATACCCCGGTCGATGGTGGATTATGACATACATTAAATGTAAAGTGCTCATACACCATTGCTCCCTGCTCCTCTGAGGGGACCAGGTTCTGGCTGATGGTCCCCGGTAGGCCTAGACACTCCTGGGACTGATGACTCCAAACTAACATAGCACACGTCAGTTCGGATAGCTTAAAGGAGCTAATGGGGCTTCCCCAAGAAAATCTGTTTTTCTGGTTATGTGAGATGTACACAGCTGCTGGGTGAGGGGATTGGGGGGAATGAGTACATCAGTCTAAACTATAGACTAGCAATGCTAACATGCATTCCATGCAAGATGCTAGAAAAAAGTTATCAGAAAAAGGGTTGTAAAATATTTGGGGAATAAATTTTATAACAGATGCACGACAAGGTTTCAGAGAGGGAAAATTATGCTTGACAAACTTGGCTGAATTCTATGATAGGGTCATCAAAATAAGACAAGAGAAGGATAGATGGATAGACTGCATCATCCTATACTGCCAAAAAGCTTTTGATACAATTCCTTCCAAAAGACCAATATACAAGATGGAGAGACAAGCAGGGATTACAGGAAAGGCACTGAACTTGGTACGAGAGCACTTAACAGGGAGGAAGTAACTAATCAGCAACTATATGTCAGGCTGGAGAGGGGTGGAAAGTGGTGTTCCACAGAGCTCTGCCCTGTGACCATTGCTCTGTGTATGAGCTCACAGAGAGCTCATACATGTCGATGTTTGCAGATTATGCAAAGTTAATGAGGAGAGCAAGAACTGAAGAGGATTGTAAGAAGACCTTGATAGACTTCAGGAGTGAGCAGATAATTCCAGATGGTTGCTGGAATTCAACCCAAAATTAGAGTAAAGTAAAAAAAATGGGTAATGGAAATAAGTGATCTGTATTTAACTATACAATAAAGGGAAGGCAATTACAAGAAACAATAAGAGATAAAGACCTGGAAGTAGACATAATCCCAACACTAACACCAGAATCTCATGTGAACAGGATAACATCAGCAGCATGTGGGACGTTAGCAAACATAAGAA
The DNA here is from genome assembly GCA_020271785.1 of Procambarus virginalis. Classification (NCBI taxonomy): domain Eukaryota; kingdom Metazoa; phylum Arthropoda; class Malacostraca; order Decapoda; family Cambaridae; genus Procambarus; species Procambarus virginalis. The sequence goes on from WNGS01169498.1 coordinate 4,597,199, forward strand.
TATCATTTAAGAATCTAAATAAGGAGGTTTTCAAGTCCATGCACAATGTCTATGTGAGAGCATTACTTGAATATGCAGCTCCAGTATGAAACCCACACCTTCTGAAGCACAAACGAAACTCAAGAAAGATGAAAGGCTTGCAACTACCTTAGTAACAGAACTGAGAGACCTCAGTTATGAGGACAGGTTGAGGAAACTTGGCCCCATCACCGTAGAGGAGAGAAGAAACGAAGGGGATGTGATTACTGCTTGCAAGATCCTGAGGGGAATAGACAAAGTGGACAAAGAAAGCTTATTTAAATTAAAAAGAGGTAGGACAAGGGGACATTAGTGGAAGCTGGACATATAGTTGTGTCGAAGAGATGTAAGGAATTTTGCAATCTGTTTGAGTGGAATGCATTCAAGGGTGTGTGAGAGAATGGTGTTCTCCCAGCTAGACTTGTACCCATGGCTGCTGTACTGTGCACTTAGGATTGGTTTTGCCAACGGTTTTTAATAAACCCTTGCTCCCACTCCCAGATGCGTCAGTGAAATCCAGAATTTACCCAATCAGATGTGTATGTATGGTTCAAACTTCATTCTGATTGGTGCTCCATGGAAAGACTTCGTGGATATGATGCATGAGTTCAGCCATCTCGCTTTGAGCTCCATTTTGTCATTCTTAAGAAGGCAATACTGAGGAATAGGCATTAACTCCACCAGCGCTCTCTAGTTCTGTCACTACACCACAGTAATTCTAGAGCAACTCCTGTGCTTTGTTCAACTCCTGTGTGTCAGTAAAGAAGAGGCAGTAACTGTGTGGGCTGCATTCATCAAGACACTAACACGAAACTCGTGTGTATGAGCTGGCTCAAGAATAGGCAAACTGTAATTATTTTACATACACGTTATTGACTTACATTTTCATGGCACTAAGTGTGACCCAGGTGAGCTGAGGTGGTGCTTCTTGTCTAAGATTTGATGCAGTACAGTTCATACTGTACATGTTAGTTTTATGTGTATGCAAATAATTTTCCGAGTAGCATTTTGAGCCCCAAATTATCCCTTGCACACAGCAGTGATGATAGGCAGCCATTATTGCTTGAGTTGTTCATATTTACAGTGATAAGTTTGGTTGCGTTACTAATGCCAGATATGCTAATAACCAGTAATTAGCATGTCTGGTATGAATGGCTAGGAGGTAGGGCATATAAAGAGCTAGGTCTCATTCTCTTGTGGTCATTGATACACCATGACAACTACCACCACACTAACAACATATTCCTTTACAACCACCAAAACACAGCTTGGTCAATTGAATTATATGACTAGGCAACAAAAATCAGGCAAGAAAGAGAGGGGTGGGCTGACTGCATATTTTTGGATTGCCAGAAAGCCTTTGACAATACCACATAAGAGACTAGTGCACAAGCTGAAGATGCAGGCAGGAGTAAAATGGAAGGTACTCTGCTGGATGAGGGAGTACCTAAGCAACAAAAGGCAGCGAGTCACTGTGAGGGGTGAGGTCTCGGAGTGGTGAGGCATCACAAGTGGAGTCCCAGAGGTATTAGTCCTTGGACCTATACTGTTTCTGATATGCGTAAATGATCTTCCAGAGGGAATAGACTCCCTCTCAACGTTTGTTGGTGATGCAAAGATTATGAGGAGGATTAAGACAGGAAGATAGTATGAGGCTACAAGATGACTTAGACAAACTGAAGGAATGATCCAACAAATGGCTACTAAAGTTCAACTCAAGTAAATGTAAGGTAATGAAACTACGTTGAGGAAATAGGAGGCCACACACTGGATACCGATTGGGAGATAAAGTCCTTCACAAAACGGACAGAGAGAAAGATCTAGGAATTGATATCATGCCAAACCTGTCTCCTGAAGCCCACATCAAAAGAATAACATCTCCACTCCTTCCCATTTATACTCAATACACTACCTGTCCTCATTACACCACTAAGTTCATATTGTGCATATTACACTTCCTATGCTTGTTATGCCATGTTCTTATTGCACATTGTAACAGACACCCTCAGTACTCAATATGTCATCTATTTTGTATCACGAGTATGTGTTGTACAGTATATTTCCAGAGATTGAAAAATATATTTTAATATTATGTGTTTTCTTAGGTTTGAGCATGACCGTCGGGATCTTCCAGTTTTATGGCACCAGTCTTTGATAACTTTTATTCAGCGCTATAAGGAAGACCTTAGTCCAGATCAGAAGCAATCACTTTTGGATGTTGTGAGGTTCCACACACATCATGCCATCACTGGAGAGGTTTGTAAATGTATTACTGCATTGTCTGTGTTTATGTAATATTATTTTATATACTCTACAAGCTGCTTACTGATGAGTGTAGATCTCAAAGGAAAATGTAAGCAGAGATAATTCCATTTATATTGTGTTAATCCATGTGCTTAATTTATATAGGTAATTCTGACCGGCATGATCCACAAAACAGTGCATATACAGTAATGCTATATCCTTATGGGTGGTTAATTTTTATAAAAAATTTACAATATTGGGCTAGTATGGAGCATTGTAGGTCTCCACTCAGGAGGTTCGTCAAATCTGGTTCGATGCCTAGAGAATTCTTTATCCAGCTATTAATGTGCCTGTCACTCGTGCATGTTTCACCTTCCAGAAAAGGCTCTTTTTGCGTGATTCTATGAATGCCATTTTTTTTTTTAAATTCATGTTAGATAAGTTTGCCCATCCGTCCCCTTCCTGAAGAATCTGTAAGTTTACCCATCCATCCCTTTCCTGAAGAGTCTGTGACCATATCATAAAAACGTGAGTTAATTTGTTAGGCATGAATTTCTAGTTTGAAAACTAATGCCTATGTGTATTTCTGAGGGAAGCCCCTTTGGCTCCCTTTAGCTATCGGGCTAATATGCGATATATTAGACTAGGGCATTAATCAATGGAGTTCAGCCTACTGAAGACCACGAGCCAGAAACTAGCCCCCCTCAGAGAGGCACAGGGAGCAATAGCCCCTGGAAATTCCCCCCCCCCCTGTTTTTGGGGTTTTTCCTAATCTGCCATAGACACCCAGAAAGGTAGGCTTAACAAAACAGACCCCATTTGGTAAGAAAATTGCAACCGAAAACTGAACAGAGGCAGAACTTCCCCAAATCCCAAGGAAACGAGCAAACATCACACTTTGCCACCATGCAGCTTGTCGGCGCAGGCTACTCAACAACTCCATTTGGTTGGCTAATGCGATCTGGGGTGGTTGTCAACCCTGGCTTTGACTTCCTGGCATTGTTTTGCCTTAGTGGTGTTCTCTGCTACATTATGGTGTGGTAGCTAAGTGTGATAAGTGTACTGGGGCTACATGCACTTAGGGTGGCCTTCCCTAAGTGCCTTGTGAGTACTACCCCTGGGTGGTACTCACAAGGCCACACTGTTGCAATACCTGGACCATCAGATGTGAGGCGGCCACTCTTCCCTTCACCTAAAAATGAACGTTCATCATCTGACTCCGAAGACAAACTTCAGACAACTCATAGTGGTGCTGCTGCTAGGAGAAGACCTCGTATTGTTGATAAGCCTGAACGTCTGAACAGGAACTTGAACTATGAACTAATTTGCATCGAGAAAGCTCTTGAGATGTCGTGTCTGCTACAAGTCTGGTAAAAGGATGGACACCAGGTATAAGTACAAGTCGTGTGGTGTGGCACTGTGTGCTGCACTGTGCTACAGCCTGTACCTGTTGCAAGAGGACATTTGTGGTGGCTAAACGATAATGCTTACCCAACATCCCCACACCTATAAAACCGGTTGAGCAACTTCAGGAAGCCTTTTTCTGGAGCAAGTTTTGTTCTGCCTAATGTTCAACTCATGCTCTACAAACATCATTGGGTAGTAAGTACAGGTATATTTATTAATTTTTTATACATGTGATATTGTAGTACAAACACTTACGAAGGAAGCAACACAAAAACGAATGATCTGGTATCATAAACAATGCCGGGAATGAATAATGACTGTAAATAATGAAGAAAAGCTGGTATTGTTCATATGACAATGTACTTTATCTTTGGTATTGGTAATGTTGTTCTAATATTTGTTCTTATATGCAAATATTTCTTTAGAGCATTCTACTGCAAACAATTTGATACCAAATTGAACAACGTAGTATGAAAATTGACATCAGAAAGTTGATGAAAGTATAAACATTTGAATGTGGTGGTGAGCTCTCGGGCAATGCACGGCCTACCTTGCAGTGCATGGCAGGTCTAGAGTATAGAAATGTGAGACTTGTATGTTCTTATATGCAAATATACAGTACTGTATGTGATTTGCACTCTAGAAGGATTAAGTCTAGCCAGCTTGCGATGTACCCTCATGCCCAAGGCATTAGAAAGTGTGCCACTATTTCAGCTGCGTTTGTGCAGTACTGTACTAATATGGGCTGATATTAGTGCTTGGGGGAGGGGGGGGCTTTGGAGGTTGTCTCTCTTGGTGGAAGTCTCACCCTCGTCCTGATTCCTGTGATGATCCCACCTTCCTGGTAAAGTCCTATGTTCCTCCTCCTTGGGGAAGCTACCCTGGAAAACTAGTGTTGACTGTAACGAAACTCCAATTTCGGGGTTACGTGTAACGAAACTCCACTGGGGTTAGCCCCAGTGGCTTCCTGATGCCCTTTCTTCCCAATTGTCAGGAAGCTGCCAACATCTGCCCTAGAACTGAGCTTGGCGATGCCAGTTGAGGGTGGGTTACTGCCCCCCCCCCCTTTTTCCAAATGAGTTGGGAAACAGGGGCAAACAAGCTCATTCTAGTTATGGGAGAATTCAATTACTTGTTTAGATAGTTGGGGGGAGTTCTTTTGATCGGTTTTGAGGCTTTGTTCTCTCTTAAATCCAGCCGTACTTAGTTCTGACTGACTTTTTGGTTGCCTTCCTTGGTGAGGTGGCAAAAATAAATATCACCAGGATCTGGCTCCAGTCTGCAGGAGGCGTCCAGATGATGTGAACCCAGTAGATGGTAACCATTTCAGCGTACAGGTTTACGGAACCACCGAGTCAACCCTGACTTTGAACAGCCAGGGTTGTAATAAAACACCCAGAAATTGGTGTTTTATTACATTCAATGCTGACTTTTTTTTTTTTTTCTTGGGCATTATTGTGTTTAGACCTATGCATGGAGTTAATCTCCACTACCTTCTAAAATAAATTTTAAAATGTAATAAGTTTATACATACATTGTTAGTAAGTCAAATTTACATTTTCAGATAAGACGAGAACTTCTAAACTCCAAGTCCCGAGGTGAAGATGACAGCAAGATGGTGGTAGAATAATTAATATATTGGTCGTGAAGAAAAGTATCTTAATAATACACCTGTACTACTGGCTAGAAGGAATGTCACTGGTTTTCCTGACATTTAAATTTCACATGTTAATTTTACAAGAGAATTTATTAGATTTTTAATAGTTGTTGGTGATTTGTAATTAAATTCTAAAAATCTAAAAGTTGTTTAATGTATTTATTTCATAAATATTATTACAGTTTGGATGTGCCTTTGTGGTATGGACTCTCCCCAGTGGCTCCCTTAGCACCTATCTGGATCCTACAAGTCTTAAGACCCCTACCAAGCTCTAACTAATAAGTGTTATTAGTTAGCTGCAGACAAAGACCAGAATCTGGCTCCCTCAATAGAGGCATAGGGGAGTTTAGACAAGATCTTCACAGTACCAAAGGTAAAATTACCAGAAAGGTTGAACATAAATGCCAAAACAAGCAGCTCTTTTGAACATCATTTGCAACCTTGATTTAAACTGTTCATGCTTGTTGCCTGAATAGATGCAACTGCTAGTTAGCAGCACTACTGTGCCTCAACATCCAGAGTCATGGCTGAACTCCAGTTATTCGTGCTGGTGAAAAATTTTACTTAGAAAATCTGCAGAGGCCATCCACCACCTACTTTTTATCATTTGTACTGTGAAGCAGGAGGCCTAGCCGAGAGATCAGGCTACAGGGATGGTTAACCCTACAACCACCACCAGGTATAAGAAGTCAGGTAGCAAGTTATACAAAATGTATAGGGGTTATACTCCTACAATTACTACAGTATATCGTTTCCAGTAGTTGGGGACAGGAAGCCTGTTAAGTTTATTAGTCTTCCTAGGTCAACTTCTGAACTGCCTCAGGATGCAACTCAAGGTTGTCTAATGCTGGGTATCTATTTACTGAAAGTTTAACAGAGCTAATGGATGAAAGAAAACACTTCTTCTTTTGTGGGGATTGAACACAAGACTTCAGAGCCATGCTTACCACTGCTAACTGAACTACAATTGTTACCTTAAGGCAAAATATTATTAGGTTCCTCCAACACACTCATTATACAAGTCAGATTAAGAATTTAAAGTACAGTTAGCAATTGTCCATCTAATCATTGGTTCAAATATGTCACGTTATTTTTATCAGGTCCCCCTATCAGTGGCGAGACGCCATGCTTCCCTGGCTAGTTGCCCAAGGCAACC
>WNGS01169498.1:4604680-4622130 GCA_020271785.1 Procambarus virginalis
CTTTTACCAGGAAAGTCTAAAAAATAAAAAATTAGAATTTAGTCAGGTTTTCGTTTGCCAGAAATCTGGGTAATCTAAATTTTTATGAGTTAAACATTCAAAAATTCAAACTCAAATTGATTCAGGTTTCACATTGGCAGAAATCTCAAGGACATAAATTTCTATTCAAGTTGAGACCTAAAGATTCGCATTACCAGATTTTGAATTGCAGGGTTATTACAGGATATTTAAATTTGCATGAGTGTGTAATCTTTATTGTAAACTTTAAATGTCTTCATTTGTATTTTCTCCATATTGTGGGTAATGATAGTGCTTAGGCAAGCCCTGAAAGAGAAAGTGATCCCATTTTAGGAATCAACAACATCAATCACCTCAGCGTGTGAGGAAACCCACAAGAAAGCAAGAAAGTGCTAAATATCAGGGTTTACTCAAAAGGAAAGAACCTAGCCAGTGCATGACTGACCCAACACTGAGAACTGTTGGACGGACAACTGCCCACCAGGGCAACAACAACAAACAAAAAAAATGTTGTGATGAAGGAGAACATGAGGCTGTTTAACCTGGCAGCCAGAAGCAAGACAAATAAAAGCATGGCTTTCAAAAACATTCCTGGTCTGAAGAGGACACAGTAAAACAAGTAGAAGAGAGAACATAAAGCAAACGGTCTAGAGAGACCGAGTAGGCTCAGGTGGTGCACGAGCAACTAGGAGGAGAAATAATGCCGAGACAGCTTGTGGAAAGGAGCTGAGGAAGTATTGACCCTGTGTGCAAGCTGCAGTGGCTTCACCAATGCCACACAATACAAATTGACAGTATTGAGCATAAGATGCCAATCCAGCAAGAGCCATTATAGAAAGGAGAGGACCACACGCTCAAAAATCTAAGAATAGCAGCGAAGAATGTCAGCTGACTCATGGCACATCGCACAGCATACAGAAGTTGAAGGCTGACGACGACGTTTCAGGTCCGTCCTGGCCATTCTCAAGTCGCTTGCGTTTGTATTGTGGGTAACACTCAGCACCCGTTGGCCAGTCATCGACCATAGCTGTGTAGGTTAGGTTGGGTCTGTAAGTTTATTTCTTTTTACTGTAACCTAGACCTTGGTCCTCTCCCCCAGTTCGGTTGAGATGATCTACCTGCACCTGCTGCTCTAATACAAGATGTCCTTTAGTAGACTTATCGTCAGGCTGATCATGGGAGGTTTGGGAATTTCCCATGGAGTGGATGTTCGCTTGTACTTTCCTCTCCATGTCCATCACTTTGGAGTTTTCTCTAAACTTGCTGCTAAGGCACTGTGTTGAAGAAAGACGGGTTTGGAAGAATCCATCTACTTGTCTTCCACTTTAGTGTTCTTGTTGAGTAGTCTCTGACCTGTTTCCTCTAGTTTCTCCTGTCCTATGTATTACTTGTTCTGGGTAGTCTTGTTTGAACTCATAGTATAAGTGGTTAGCGTCTCTCTTTGACTGTTTTTTGAGTCTATCCAAGTAGTAGGAGCACTTCTTACACTAGTGGGTGGCTCGAGTCAAATTTCAGATCTATAAGGTAGTCGGTTATAGTATGCCTTCGATGCATCCTGTTCAGCTGGTCTTATAACCGTTTATCTGGAAATTATCGTGAGTCACTGTTCGATAATACTTAAGGTTCTGCATGAACTGTATTTGTACCATGAAAGAAACTTTCTAGGCGCGGAAACCGTCCTCCATTGATTCCGAAATTCTATTAACGGAAATAATACCTGTCTCCTCCGTGATGTTATTCAACACTACATGCACAAATATTTCCAGATTGCCATACTACTGGATGCTCCTATCGCTGTATTTCCCTTGGTATCTGCAAACATGGCTTATAGTTGTTTCCCGTCCTTCAAATATGAAAATAACGGGGATCTAGATCTTGGCGTTCTCACGATGAGTTACTTGGCTATTATGGCTCTCTCTTCAAGAAGTTTCTTTCGATGGGGGTTCCTTGCCATCCGGTCCTCGAAGTTCTGTCTGTTTTGTTCTGTTACTGTAAACAAAATGCTATAACCCAGCTTTTCTGTGGTATGCTCGGGTGAAAGAAACTGCCCATTTGTTTTCGCCTTCCCCTGGGGATCGAATCCGGAACCTCAGGACTATGAATCCTAAGTGCTGTCAAGCCCCATGATGATGGACATTAAAATTTTAAAAATATGTAATAGTGCCACTGTTCTCTATGCCACATAGAGGGGGCTCGGTTCTGGCTTGTGGTCTCCATTAGGCTGAAAAGAACTCAACTGAGGCATCCAGTAGTTTGGCACTGTATCAGCAATGTAACTTCAGAGGGCCATTGGGGCTCTCCCAGAAATAAGGTTTCATTCTGTGCAACGTTGTTTTTATTTATTTATTTATGTATTTATTTATGAGGGAACAGGTATGTAATATTGGTGCATTCTTAAGGTAAGTGCTAGATTAATTTTTGTTGGATATATATAGCATTGTCAGCTTAGTTGTGGCTGCTTTTCAAATTGTTTATGATAATATAGGAAAGATGTATTGGCATGTTAGAAACAAAACATTGTTTTTGTGGGTGATTCTTAGGTAAGAAAAAGTTAGATTTTAGTGATTTGTGGGATAAGGTAAATGAAGTTTAAATATTTCTGTAACTTTTTTCAGATTTTGCAGTTTCTCTTGACAATGTTTAGCCGCTACAACGAATTCCAAGCAGATACTTTTGCCAAGAAACTTGGTCACGCGTGAACCTGAAATCTGCTCTAATCAAGCTTAATGAAGACAATTTAGGCTTTCCTGTGTATGACCCACTTTACTCGGCCTGGCACCACTCGCATCCACCAATACTGGAGAGAATCAGGGCCTTAGAAAAGAAACAAAAGGAAGATTAGTTAGAAAGGCCTAGTTTACTAATTTATTGGGACCACATTCTAATGATTCCTTAAAAATGGGAATGGTAAACTTATTGTGCATGAGCTTGACTGAGCATAGGATGTGCACAGGTGTGATGTGAATGGCACCACATTGTAGGACCAGGGTGGAATTGTCTCCCTGTTAATTTGTAATTTATATATTTTGGAACTAAAAGGATATGAACTTCAGTTCCAAAAGTTTGTTTGTATTGATCTGCATGTTACATTTTACTGGCCAGTGTACAAAATAGCCCAGAGTTCCTCTTTAATGTGTACAAAATGTTCAATGCCAAGGAGTACACATCATTTAGCTGAGGAAGATGTAATCATCACTTTAAACTTTGTTTATCAAAGGTTGATTCTATATATAGAAATTTGTTCAGGATTTGGTTAGTTTATTTTTTTATGATTATCATCTCTGAGCTTTTGTTTATATTGAGTGTGTGTGTGTTGACTGTCTGTGTCTCTGTGTACCAGTACAGCTTTACGTATTTTCATTAGTACTTGTAACTTTTATACAATGATTTTTCTAGTCTGCTTGACATAAAAATATACAGCAATTGAAGAGTCCTTTGGAGGAAGTGTTTGTGAAGCCATTTGTCATGGTTCTATTAAACAAAAATAATTAATTAGGTAGTTAATAAAAAAAAATCCTACATTATTATATCAATTTGTTGTCAGGATAAGAGTTGGTGTTATAAATGTGCCTGTAAATTACATTATTAAAATTGACCAATTCCTGGGTCTTGTGAAGGAAAGTGTAATACGGAACATTATGGTACTATATACTCTACTGTAGTACTATTCCTCTTATGGGTGCTGCCTTAATGTGGTGTGAGGGATCTTGTGTGCCTCCCTTGGATGGGGGGGGGGGTGGCATTTGCCTATTGTACTCAACTAGTTGTGCTTGTAATGGTTAGAGCTTCGGCTCTTTGGTCCCGCCTCTCGACAATCAATCTACTGATGTACAGATTCCGAGCTTCTCTCGAGCTTCTAATAGTAAACAGTACTATTGCCTATATTAAAGTCCTTGGCAACACTCAAAGTAGACTGGCCACTTTCACAGAGTTGCATAATACGTACTTGTCTTTATTTGTTAGGGGAACCTTCATCCTCTTAACACTTCCAGAATGATTGATGCTGCTACCAGACAGTCTTGGCCAAAAATGTTTAAAGTTTTTATGAATACAAAAAAAAAATTTATTTAAGAAAATATTTCACTAATGGGGCAGCACTGGTATAACGTTAGAGTCGGGAGCACATGGGCTGTTGATTTGACCAGCCTGGACGGGTCCACTTGGGGCAGGCAGGCACTTTTTGTAGGCTGCCAGATGGAAAAAACTTCCAATATCTTGGGAGCAAACTTCAGCCTGTGCAAATTGTTTTAGGAAACCTGTATGCGTTATAATACAGTATAGAGAGGTACCACCTCTGGTGCAATTGTAGGGATCCGCAGCCTCAACAAGGGAACAAGCATTCAGAGAAAAACTTGCCATTTAACTCTGAATATGTAGGAGTGTTCACTTCTCCTACCACCAGGAAAGTGGTATCCGTAATACTGTATTACATATTTCTTTTGTTTTTGACAGTGATGAATTGTTCTAAAGTTATTGATAATTACTATACTGTATAGGCCCCTCCACATGCCCCATATCTGCCCAGGTACTCTCCCAACACCACCTACCCACCCCACCCCATCCTATATCACACGCCTTGAGCCACGGCCGCACAGGATTAATACGGTACGGTCCGATGTCTGCCTTTCTGATCCTGAATAATCTCTGCTTGTCTGGATTTTGCAACATCGGTAGGATGTAAGTTAACTGGACCAGACTTCAACTCGGTATATGCTGATCCGCTAGTCCGGCTTCTATGGACATTGTCTGGATAGAGAGAGCTATCCGGCCACAATTTTTGCCAGATTGGTAGGCTCCGGATTATCGAGCTTCTACAGTATTTATAGTCGAAAAAATGAAGCTATAAAACAAATATTCCTAGGCCTAGTATAGCACATATGTACTATATTAGGCCTCAGTGTGCATTAAGCATAAGCAGGTTAGGTTTCTGCAACATTAATAAAAAACCTATTCCTATTTGTACAAATTTACATATGTAAATGGTTTTCCTGCCAAGTAGTAATCTCGGGGTCCTATTGGTTATGATACTGCCACTGTGTTTATTAGCTCACCTTTTTGTTCAAAATTCATCAGTGACAAATATAAATCCGACACATTTCTTGCATTTTGAATGAGTATGGTGGCTGGACATTCACAAAATTTTCTGCAAAATATGAAGGAATGTGCGGAGAACAACTTTCAACATTGCACACACTACAAGAACATGTGGGTCAGTGAGCTAATGGGTTGCCTTGGGCAACTAGCCAGGGAAGCATGGCGTCTCGCCACTGATAGGGGGACCTGATAAAAATAACGTTGACATATTTGAACCAATGATTAGATGGACAATTGCTAACTGTACTTTAAATTCTTAATCTGACTTGTATAATGAGTGTGTTGGAGGAACCTAATAATATTTTGCCTTAAGGTAACATTGTAGTTCAGTTAGCAGTGGTAAGCATGGCTCTGAAGTCTTGTGTTCAATCCCCACAAAAGAAGAAGTGTTTTCTTTCATCCATTAGCTCTGTTAAACTTTCAGTAAATAGATACCCAGCATTAGACAACCTTGAGTTGCATCCTGAGGCAGTTCAGAAGTTGACCTAGGAAGACTAATAAACTTAACAGGCTTCCTGTCCCCAACTACTGGAAACGATATACTGTAGTAATTGTAGGAGTATAACCCCTATACATTTTGTATAACTTGCTACCTGACTTCTTATACCTGGTGGTGGTTGTAGGGTTAACCATCCCTGTAGCCTGATCTCTCGGCTAGGCCTCCTGCTTCACAGTACAAATGATAAAAAGTAGGTGGTGGATGGCCTCTGCAGATTTTCTAAGTAAAATTTTTCACCAGCACGAATAACTGGTGTTCAGCCATGACTCGGATGTTGAGGCACAGTAGTGCTGTTAACTAGCAGTTGCATCTATTCAGGCAACAAGCATGAACAGTTTAAATCAAGGTTGCAAATGATGTTCAAAAGAGCTGCTTGTTTTGGCATTTATGTTCAACCTTTCTGGTAATTTTACCTTTGGTACTGTGAAGATCTTGTCTAAACTCCCCTATGCCTCTATTGAGGGAGCCAGATTCTGGTCTTTGTCTGCAGCTAACTAATAACACTTATTAGTTAGAGCTTGGTAGGGGTCTTAAGACTTGTAGGATCCAGATAGGTAGCTAAGGGAGCCACTGGGGAGAATCCATACCACAAAGGCACATCCAAACTGTAATAATATTTATGAAATAAATACATTAAACAACTTTTAGATTTTTAGAATTTAATTACAAATCACCAACAACTATTAAAAATCTAATAAATTCTCTTGTAAAATTAACATGTGAAATTTAAATGTCAGGAAAACCAGTGACATTCCTTCTAGCCAGTAGTACAGTGTGTTATTAAGATACTTTTCTTCACGACCAATATATTAATTATTCTACCACCATCTTGCTGTCATCTTCACCTCGGGACTTGGAGTTTAGAAGTTCTCGTCTTATCTGAAAATGTAAATTTGACTTACTAACAATGTATGTATAAATTTATTACATTTTAAAATTTATTTTAGAAGGTAGTGGAGATTAACTCCATGCATAGGTCTAAACACAATAATGCCCAAGAAAAAAAAAAAAAAGTCAGCATTGAATGTAATAAAACACCAATTTCTGGGTGTTTTATTACAACCCTGGCTGTTCAAAGTCAGGGTTGACTCGGTGGTTCCCTAAACCTGTACGCTGAAATGGTTACCATCTACTGGGTTCACATCATCTGGACGCCTCCTGCAGACTGGAGCCAGATCCTGGTGATATTTATTTTTGCCACCTCACCAAGGAAGGCAACCAAAAAGTCAGTCAGAACTAAGTACGGCTGGATTTAAGAGAGAACAAAGCCTCAAAACCGATCAAAAGAACTCCCCCCAACTATCTAAACAAGTAATTGAATTCTCCCATAACTAGAATGAGCTTGTTTGCCCTGTTTCCCAACTCATTTGGAAAAAGGGGGGGGGGGGCAGTAACCCACCCTCAACTGGCATCGCCAAGCTCAGTTCTAGGGCAGATGTTGGCAGCTTCCTGACAATTGGGAAGAAAGGGCATCAGGAAGCCACTGGGGCTAACCCAGTGGAGTTTCGTTACACGTAACCCCGAAATTGGAGTTTCGTTACAGTCAACACTAGTTTTCCAGGGTAGCTTCCCCAAGGAGGAGGAACATAGGACTTTACCAGGAAGGTGGGATCATCACAGGAATCAGGACGAGGGTGAGACTTCCACCAAGAGAGACAACCTCCAAAGCCCCCCCTCCCCCAAGCACTAATATCAGCCCATATTAGTACAGTACTGCACAAACGCAGCTGAAATAGTGGCACACTTTCTAATGCCTTGGGCATGAGGGTACATCGCAAGCTGGCTAGACTTAATCCTTCTAGAGTGCAAATCACATACAGTACTGTATATTTGCATATAAGAACATACAAGTCTCACATTTCTATACTCTAGACCTGCCATGCACTGCAAGGTAGGCCGTGCATTGCCCGAGAGCTCACCACCACATTCAAATGTTTATACTTTCATCAACTTTCTGATGTCAATTTTCATACTACGTTGTTCAATTTGGTATCAAATTGTTTGCAGTAGAATGCTCTAAAGAAATATTTGCATATAAGAACAAATATTAGAACAACATTACCAATACCAAAGATAAAGTACATTGTCATATGAACAATACCAGCTTTTCTTCATTATTTACAGTCATTATTCATTCCCGGCATTGTTTATGATACCAGATCATTCGTTTTTGTGTTGCTTCCTTCGTAAGTGTTTGTACTACATATCACATGTATAAAAATTAATAAATATACCTGTACTTACTACCCAATGATGTTTGTAGAGCATGAGTTGAACATTAGGCAGAACAAAACTTGCTCCAGAAAAAGGCTTCCTGAAGTTGCTCAACCGGTTTATAGGTGTGGGGATGTTGGGTAAGCATTATCGTTTAGCCACCACAAATGTCCTCTTGCAACAGGTACAGGCTGTAGCACAGTGCAGCACCAGTGCCACACCACACGACTTGTACTTATACCTGGTGTCCATCCTTTTACCAGACTTGTAGCAGACACGACATCTCAAGAGCTTTCTCGATGCAAATTAGTTCATAGTTCAAGTTCCTGTTCAGACGTTCAGGCTTATCAACAATACGAGGTCTTCTCCTAGCAGCAGCACCACTATGAGTTGTCTGAAGTTTGTCTTCGGAGTCAGATGATGAACGTTCATTTTTAGGTGAAGGGAAGAGTGGCCGCCTCACATCTGATGGTCCAGGTATTGCAACAGTGTGGCCTTGTGAGTACCACCCAGGGGTAGTACTCACAAGGCACTTAGGGAAGGCCACCCTAAGTGCATGTAGCCCCAGTACACTTATCACACTTAGCTACCACACCATAATGTAGCAGAGAACACCACTAAGGCAAAACAATGCCAGGAAGTCAAAGCCAGGGTTGACAACCACCCCAGATCGCATTAGCCAACCAAATGGAGTTGTTTGTGAGTAGCCTGCGCCGACAAGCTGCATGGTGGCAAAGTGTGATGTTTGCTCGTTTCCTTGGGATTTGGGGAAGTTCTGCCTCTGTTCAGTTTTCGGTTGCAATTTTCTTACCAAATGGGGTCTGTTTTGTTAAGCCTACCTTTCTGGGTGTCTATGGCAGATTAGGAAAAACCCCAAAAACAGGGGGGGGGGGAATTTCCAGGGGCTATTGCTCCCTGTGCCTCTCTGAGGGGGGCTAGTTTCTGGCTCGTGGTCTTCAGTAGGCTGAACTCCATTGATTAATGCCCTAGTCTAATATATCGCATATTAGCCCGATAGCTAAAGGGAGCCAAAGGGGCTTCCCTCAGAAATACACATAGGCATTAGTTTTCAAACTAGAAATTCATGCCTAACAAATTAACTCACGTTTTTATGATATGGTCACAGACTCTTCAGGAAAGGGATGGATGGGTAAACTTACAGATTCTTCAGGAAGGGACGGATGGGCAAACTTATCTAACATGAATTTAAAAAAAAAAAATGGCATTCATAGAATCACGCAAAAAGAGCCTTTTCTGGAAGGTGAAACATGCACGAGTGACAGGCACATTAATAGCTGGATAAAGAATTCTCTAGGCATCGAACCAGATTTGACGAACCTCCTGAGTGGAGACCTACAATGCTCCATACTAGCCCAATATTGTAAATTTTTTATAAAAATTAACCACCATAAGGATATAGCATTACTGTATATGCACTGTTTTGTGGATCATGCCGGTCAGAATTACCTATATAAATTAAGCACATGGATTAACACAATATAAATGGAATTATCTCTGCTTACATTTTCCTTTGAGATCTACACTCATCAGTAAGCAGCTTGTAGAGTATATAAAATAATATTACATAAACACAGACAATGCAGTAATACATTTACAAACCTCTCCAGTGATGGCATGATGTGTGTGGAACCTCACAACATCCAAAAGTGATTGCTTCTGATCTGGACTAAGGTCTTCCTTATAGCGCTGAATAAAAGTTATCAAAGACTGGTGCCATAAAACTGGAAGATCCCGACGGTCATGCTCAAACCTAAGAAAACACATAATATTAAAATAATTTTTCAATCTCTGGAAATACTGTACAACACATACTCGTGATACAAAATAGATGACATATTGAGTACTGAGGGTGTCTGTTACAATGTGCAATAAGAACATGGCATAACAAGCATAGGAAGTGTAATATGCACAATATGAACTTAGTGGTGTAATGAGGACAGGTAGTGTATGAGTATAAATGGGAAGGAGTGGAGATGTTATTCTTTTGATGTGGGCTTCAGGAGACAGGTTTGGCATGATATCAATTCCTAGATCTTTCTCTCTGTCCGTTTTGTGAAGGACTTTATCTCCCAATCGGTATCCAGTGTGTGGCCTCCTATTCCTCAACGTAGTTTCATTACCTTACATTTACTTGAGTTGAACTTTAGTAGCCATTTGTTGGATCATTCCTTCAGTTTGTCTAAGTCATCTTGTAGCCTCATACTATCTTCCTGTCTTAATCCTCCTCATAATCTTTGCATCACCAACAAACGTTGAGAGGGAGTCTATTCCCTCTGGAAGATCATTTACGCATATCAGAAACAGTATAGGTCCAAGGACTAATACCTCTGGGACTCCACTTGTGATGCCTCACCACTCCGAGACCTCACCCCTCACAGTGACTCGCTGCCTTTTGTTGCTTAGGTACTCCCTCATCCAGCAGAGTACCTTCCATTTTACTCCTGCCTGCATCTTCAGCTTGTGCACTAGTCTCTTATGTGGTATTGTCAAAGGCTTTCTGGCAATCCAAAAATATGCAGTCAGCCCACCCCTCTCTTTCTTGCCTGATTTTGTTGCCTAGTCATATAATTCAATTGACCAAGCTGTGTTTTGGTGGTTGTAAAGGAATATGTTGTTAGTGTGGTGGTAGTTGTCATGGTGTATCAATGACCACAAGAGAATGAGACCTAGCTCTTTATATGCCCTACCTCCTAGCCATTCATACCAGACATGCTAATTACTGGTTATTAGCATATCTGGCATTAGTAACGCAACCAACTTATCACTGTAAATATGAACAACTCAAGCAATAATGGCTGCCTATCATCATGCTGTGTGCAAGGGATAATTTGGGGCTCAAAATGCTACTCGGAAAATTATTTGCATACACATAAAACTAACATGTACAGTATGAACTGTACTGCATCAAATCTTAGACAGAAGCACACCTCAGCTCACCTGGGTCACACTTAGTGCCATGAAAATGTAAGTCAATAACGTGTATGTAAAATAATTACAGTTTGCCTATTCTTGAGCCAGCTCATACACACGAGTTTCGTGTTAGTGTCTTGATGAATGCAGCCCACACAGTTACTGCCTCTTCTTTACTGACACACAGGAGTTGAACAAAGCACAGGAGTTGCTCTAGAATTACTGTGGTGTAGTGACAGAACTAGAGAGCGCTGGTGGAGTTGATGCCTATTCCTCAGTATTGCCTTCTTAAGAATGACAAAATGGAGCTCAAGCGAGATGGCTGAACTCATGCATCATATCCACGAAGTCTTTCCATGGAGCACCAATCAGAATGCAGTTTGAACCATACATACACATCTGATTGGGTAAATTCTGGATTTCACTGACGCATCTGGGAGTGGGAGCAAGGGTTTATTAAAAACCGTTGGCAAAACCAATCCTAAGTGCACAGTACAGCAGCCATGGGTACAAGTCTAGCTGGGAGAACACCATTCTCTCACACACCCTTGAATGCATCCACTCAAACAGATTGCAAAATTCCTTACATCTCTTCGACACAACTATATGTCCAGCTTCCACTAATGTCCCCTTGTCCTACCTCTTTTTAATTTAAATAAGCTTTCTTTGTCCACTTTGTCTATTCCCCTCAGGATCTTGCAAGCAGTAATCACATCCCCTTCGTTTCTTCTCTCCCTACGGTGATGGGGCCAAGTTTCCTCAACCTGTCCTCATAACTGAGGTTCTCAGTTCTGTTACTAAGGTAGTTNCTAACTACCCACAGAGAAGAAAAGAGGGACTTACCAGGGAGGAGAGAGCACTGCAGGAATCACAACAAAGTAGAGACGATCAGTGAAGACAACTGACTGACAATCACACAGGAGCACTGAGGTTCAGGAGCATTAACCAAGTATTAGACTGCCAAAACCCTGTTGACTTCCAGAACCCCCCGCTCCTGGATGCCAACCAAAGACATTTTAGCGAAAATGGCTGAGAGGGCAGCATATTTGTGAACATCACGGACACGATGGTAGGCCACAGGCGGGTTAGATTTAATGACACTGCGGATACCTAAGAGAGATGAGCCTTGGAACAAGGAACCAAGGAAACTGCATCCACCCACAAGGCATCCACCGAGACAGAACCAGTAGAATGAAGATAGCGATGAAGAGCCACCAATGGACACGAGACATGATGTACCCCTGGCCGAACCAACCAAGCATCAACAATCAATGGAACCCTTCAGAAACCAACCAAGCATAAACAATCAACAGAACCCTTCAGAAACCAACCAACTTATTCATCACCTGAAAAGGAGCAGGCTGGAGATGAACAAAACATCCACCTGAACCAAAGGAACAAAATTCCTGGCGCCGAAGGAGAGCACGAAGATCCCCCCACCTGGCACCCAGAAGCTAAAGCAATCAAGTAACGAGCCTTGGAGAAGGAATCCCAGACCGAAGGGGAAAACTGTGTACCTAGTGAAATAGAGAAAGTGGAGCACCCTATCCAAAGACCATGCTGGCTCTGGTGGTGCATGAACAGGCCGGAGGTGAAACAAAGCCCGAGACAACTTGCTAAATGGGGGCCAAGGAAGTGTCGACCCCAAAAGCAAGCTGCAGCAACTCCTCCAGCGTTGCTTGATATGAAGCAACAGTATTTGGCATGAGATGCCAATCCAAAAAGAACCACAACAGGAAGGCAAGAACTACTCATACAGAGACAAGAAAAAATAAGAAAAAGAAAGTGGTAAAACCATCGTCAAGAAACCTCATACTGTTGCCTCTATAAACTCTGCAGGTGTGACACCATCGAGGAAGCATCCTGCTTGCAATAGACATGACGATATACTTGCGTCTTTAAGTCCAGATGTGAAGAGCGGAAGAGAAGGCCGAACCAGCGAAGTACATCATCTGGCCGACTGCCTGGAAGAGGCAGAGATGCAAAAAGATAGCTGGATTTAAGCACAGCGCAAGCAGTGCTGTAAACCAGAGCTGGGCTGGCTACCAAGGAGCCAGAAGGATCACCCACTCCTTGTAGGACTTTAACCTCTCCGGGACCTGGAGCAACAGCTGAAACGAATAAAAGAGGTACAGAAACCCCCACCTTCCAAAGTCCTGCTCAAAGGAATGCACTGCACATGTCCTAAAGTCAGGGAATGATGCTACACAAAGGCAGAGATGCCGGGATCAAGCCAACTCAAAGAGGTCCACCCAGGATGTTCAGGTGCTTAAACATCCTGTACAGCTAGAGAAAGGAATCGGCATTGACGGTCTACTCTAAGGAGATGGGACGGAACCAGGATAGACCATTGGACACTTTCTGAACTTAAGTGGCATGGAGAGCCAAACCCTGAGATTTGGAATCTCAGGGTTTGGAAGCCCAGAAGAAGAGCCACCTGCAGAGTCCAGCTCCTAATAGATAGGGACTGAAGGAAGCCTCCTAAGACAATGAAGTTAAGACAATGAACCACAATAGAAGAGTCTGAATGGAGCTAAAAAAAAAATGGAGCCCAGAGAAATCCGAATTCTCCACCGGAGCATGCAACATGGCTGCAAACTCTCGTACAGTGCTGTGCAGTGATGCAGTAGCTGATGAAGGGCAAGCGGAATCCAGACCTGGCGGTGTGAAAGAGATGAGAGAGCAAGCCCCAGAGGAACCAGTAAAGCCTCCGAAGCCATACCCTGTCAAACAGGTGAACCAGCAGGGCAAAATTGAGGCTGCCACACAGCTGCTCGAGTAACCACAGAGTCACCCGAGGCTGGTTCAACATCAACAGCTGGTGGTGCTCTAACCGGGACAAAGCTGACTGAGGCAGGGACGACGACGCCTACCAAGAGTCCCATACAAGGCCTAACCAGGGCCAGAACCAACTGGGACTTTCTCCGATTCACCAGGAACCCAAACCTGGTGAGCTGGAAAAGAACTAGATCCTGGCTAGCAGACACACGGACTATCTGGGAGCCCAAACCAGCCAATCATCGAGGTAGGCCAAAACCCAAACACCCAAAAGCTGAAGGCAGGTCACCACGACCCGAGTCAAGCTCGTAAACATGTATGGAGCAAGATTGAGGCCATAAGGAAGAACCCAGAAGTGTGGTATGTCTAATGCCCTATAAGAAAATATAAGTACTGTAAATCCAACCAATCTCTGAACTCGGGATGAATAGGGACATGCCAGTAATCATCCTAGAAGTCCAGGGAAATCATCCAGGCACCTGACTTGAGAGCAGGCAAACCTGGGCCAAGATAGTCATCCAGAAGGAGGGGCATGGAATAAACTGGTTCAGCCACAAATGGTTGAGGATGAACCGGAAATCTGGAGAATCTATTTCAGGACTGGAAAAGGGCAAGAAACCCATCTGAGAGACGAGGTCGTTTTGACCACACCATACGCCAACTAACTGGTGATGACTCGATGGAGATGCAGGAGGAAACCTGCCCAACAGACCCTCCCCCCCCCCTCCCCATGAGAACTTAGGACTGGCCAGTATCAATGAAGACAGACAGAAGTGACCCAGAAGGCCCACAAATTGTGGGATCTGGAACTGGCAAACATCTCCCCTCCCCCCCCCCACACACACACATAAGATAAGTGGAATAAGAAGTGGACAAAATAAGAAGAGGGGAACAAGTTCCTGAAGATTGCATACACCAACATAGATGGAGTAAGGTCAAAGATACTGGAGTTAAGTGATATAATACAGCTGCAGACACCAGACATTGTTGCACTCACGGAGACAAAACTTGAAGATGTTATTTTAAATGAGGTCATATTCCCAAGGGGCTACTCAATTTGGAGACGGGACAGAAAAATTAGGAAAGGCGGTGGCGTTGCTGTGCTGGTGAAAGAACACCTAAAGGTGAACGAAATAGTGACTACCAATCCACAAGAAGTTGACATAATAGCACTAGAGATCTGCCATGAGGATGATAAACTAGTGATCATAAATGCATATAGTCCACCGCTAAGCAGCACATGGTCAAAGGAGGAGCTAGATAGTAAACGAGAAGGTCTTATAACGATAATGAGAGAGATCATAGCGAGAGCGGATAACGATAGTTCACGACTGTTGATAGTCGGCGACTTCAACTTGAAATCCATAGACTGGGAAGCATATGAAGCTAAAACAGAAGATTTCTGGACCTGTAAATTTGTAGACCTCATCCTGGAAACATTCTTGTATCAACATGTTAAACAAGCTACGAGGATGAGGGAAGGTGACGTTCCCTCCATGCTAGATTTGATATTTACCAGGAAGGAGGAAGAAATATTTGACATTCAGTACCTTCCTCCCTTGGGTAAAAGTGACCATGTCTTTTGAGGATAAAGTATGCAATGCGTTATAATCTGGAAGAAAAATATGATGGTCGATGCAATTGAAAAACCTGACTTTAGGAGAGGACATTATGGCAACCTTAGAAATTTTTTAGGGAGTATAATTGGACAGACTTGTTGCTAGGCAAGGAAGTGAATGAGATGTATGTCAAGTTTGTGAAATATATGATAAAGGCACAAAAAAATTTATACCAAAACAGAGAAGCAGAACTAGGAAACAGGATTGGTTCGACAGAAAGTGCGAGAGGGCCAGAGACCAAAAGACACAAAAATGGAATCAATACAGGAAGAGGCCAAACCCCAATCATACCAGCGATACAAAGATGCGAGAAACAACTACACGGCAGTGAGGAGAGAGGCAGAAAGAAATTTTGAAAAAGGGATTGCAGACAAATGTAAAACAGAACCAGGTCTATTCTATAAATTCATAAACAACAAATTGCAGGTAAAGGATAATATTCAGAGGTTGAAAATGGGAAATAGATTCACGGAAAATGAAAAGGAAATGTGTGAAACATTAAACGAAAAGTTCCAAAGTGTGTTTGTACAAAATGAAATCTTCAGGGAACCAGATACAATAAGAATTCCAGAGAACAACATAGAGCACATAGAGGTGTCTAGAGACGAAGTGGAAAAAATGCTCAAAGAGCTAAATAAGAACAAAGCAGTTGGTCCAGATGGAGTTTCACCATGGGTTCTGAGAGAATGTGCACCTGAGCTCAGCATCCCTCTTCAACTGATTTTAGGCATCCTGTTTACAGGAGTTGTAGCTGATGTGTGGAAAAAGGCTAACATAGTTCCAATTACAAAAGTGGAAGCAGGGAAGACCCCCTTAATTATAGACCTGTATCATTGACAAGTGTAATAGTCAAAATATTGGAAAAAATAATTAAAACTAAATGGGTAGAACACCTGGAGAGAAATGATATAATATCAGACCGACAGTATGGTTTCGATCTGAAATCCTGGTACGAACTACTCAGTTTTTATGATCGAGCAACGAGATTTTACAGGAAAGAGATGGTTGGGTGACTGCATCTATCTGGACCTAAAAAAGGCTTCGACAGAGTTACCATAAGAGGTTGTTCTGGAAACTGGAACATATTGGAGGGGATGTTAAAGAGAAAGGGATGATAAGGAGTCTAGTAAGTATGATACAGTAGAATTTTCCACAATTATACTAAGTTGCTAGATTGTGAAGCATATTCTAATCAATGATGTTTCAAAATGCACTGTGGTAAAAGGCAGGGATACCATGTTCAGTTGCTCTAATGCAGTTGATTTAATAGCCTAATAAAATTAAAATTTATTTGCTGCATTGCTTTTATATATATATACAATGGATATTGATAACTGTAGTTACCTTTATAAATATTGTCCTCTTTACCTTTCTGTCCACTATTTCTCATCATGTAGGCCTTCTGACAGATGTATCTTGTGTTTATCTTACTCATGGCAAGACTTTTAAGTAGCGCACTTTAGAATGATAAAAACAAATAATTTATGTATGTATTTTGTATGTTAACATTACAGGCTGGAGGAGACTACTTTTTCCTGTACCTGTGGGGCTTTACAATGGTGGTTGTGATGTTTTTCATGACAGTGTATCCAGATTATATAGCACCGCTCTTTGATAAGTATGAGCCCCTTCCAGAAGGTGAACTCAAAACCAGATAGAACTCTAGCAGCAGAGATCAAATTTCCCCTCACCAAACTATATGTTGTTGAAGGTAAGTGCTTCCATGTATGTGAATAATCACATATTCCAAAATTCTTTCTACTATTCAAGATAAATAGTATTTTTCTTTATTTACATGTGAGTCCTGTACAGATTCGTCAAAGATCAGTCACCTGTTCTGTTTGATTCTTGCATAAGTATGAAGGTCAGAATAAGGCAAATGTGCAAAACATGCTTGTACAGTCCATGTATGACTTTGACATCAGTTACTGATCTAATTTTACATCAAAGTCTTAGTGTTGATAGTACTAGAGTTGAAGATCAAGTTTTAAGAGGAGTCGGCTAAATTTGTTTTTCTAGGGGAGCCTCTTGGTGTCTCCCTGAAGCTGTCTTGCTGAGATTTGCTCCATACTCAATAGCCACTTCATTTGCAACAGTAATTGTTTAATCTACCAGACCAGAGCCAGAACCTGGCCTCTCCCTCAGAGAGGTGCAAGGAACAAGTGACTACTCTACTCCATCAGGAAAATATCCAGAAATTCAGGGAAGCATTATAGACAGTTTGAGTGTTCACAGGCAATGAAGCCTTGAACCGCCAAACAACTCTGCAAATGAATCACATGGAACAAAACAGAATC
>WNGS01169498.1:4631935-4641935 GCA_020271785.1 Procambarus virginalis
ACAGGATGAGTGGCGCTGCCCAATACTGTCACTATGGCGGTGTGTCCACTCACAAGATGAGTGACGCTGCCCAATACTGTCACTATGGCGGTGTGTTCACTCACAGGATGAGTGGCGCTGCCCAATACTGTCACTATGGCGGTGTGTCCACTCACAAGATGAGTGACGCTGCCCAATACTGTCACTATGGCGGTGTGTCCACTCACAGGATGAGTGGCGCTGCCCAATACTGTCACTATGGTGGTGTGTCCACTCACAGGATGAGTGGCGCTGCCCAATACTGTCACTATGGTGGTGTGTCCACTCACAGGATGAGTGGCGCTGCCCAATAAACTCGCCCCTCGGGGCAAAAATTAAAAAAATTTAATCATCACGTGTCACTGTGGTGCATGATCATAAAATCATCACGTGTCACTGTGGTACATGATCAGAGATTCATCACTTATCACTGTAGTACATGGTCAGACTCGTCATTTGTCACTTGTGTATGGTCAGAGAACCATATCTTGTCACTTGTGTATGGTCAGAGAACCATCACTTGTCACTTGTGTATGGTCAAAGAACCATCACTTGTCACTTGTGTATGGTCAGAGAACCATCACTTGTCACTTGTGTATGGTCAAAGAACCATCACTTGTCACTTGTGTATGGTCAGAGAACCATCACTTGTCACTTGTGTATGGTCAGAGAATCATCACGCGCCACTGTAGTACATGGTCAGAGAATCATCACGCGCCACTGTAGTACATGGTCAGAGAATCATCACGTGCCACTGCAGTACATAGTCAGGGAATCATCACGCGCCACTGTGGTACATGGTCAGAGAATCATCACGTGCCACTGCAGTACATAGTCAGGGAATCATCACATGCCACTGTAGTACATAGTCAGGGAATCATCACGCGCCACTGTGGTACATGGTCAGAGAATCATCACGCGCCACTGCAGTACATAGTCAGAGAATCATCACATGCCACTGTAGTACATAGTCAGGGAATCATCACATGCCACTGTAGTACATAGTCAGGGAATCATCACGCGCCACTGTGGTACATGGTCAGAGAATCATCACATGCCACTGTAGTACATAGTCAGGGAATCATCACGCGCCACTATAGTATGTGGTGTTAGTATTCAAGGTAGCCTAGTCTGAACGCCTCCTGTATGATAGGTCGATAGCTATTGATTTGCTGTATATTCGTTCATGCTGGTATATATAATTATATGTAACATAGGAAGGATAAATGTGAATGCGTTTTGTAACTCTAAGGAAGTGATTATTATGTGGTGAGAAGGTCTCAAAGGGAGCAAGGACATTTTCCCGCCAAGGACATTTTCCCGCCAAGGACATTTTCCCGCCAAGGACATTTTCCCGCCAAGTGTGACGTCACCGAACCTTCTTGGATAGGAAGGGAACTATCAGGTGAGAGCACCAAGCCGTTACGACTTTTTTGTTTGTATATTTTTATTATTATTTTCTACCACAGACGTGGCCACACATTTACAATGCTAACTAGCATATATACATTTTCTTCTGTCCTCCATGGACAGGGTGAGAGATTTGTCAAAAATACAGTTCAGAGATTTATTGAACCACAGAAGGTGATCGTAGTGCTTTTAAAATGTTAGGCTAAGCTACATACGTAAATACATAGATACACAGATTTATGAATGCATTAAAGTGAATTTATAATGGTGAAATGTAATTCTGATCAGCTTTATACTTACTACACATACATACACACACACATACATACATATATACACATACATACACATATATTTGTCTCTTTTACTCTGACAGGGTGAGATAGCTGACAAGAGAAATAATGTGCAATTAAGAACTTAACCACTGAAGGTGATTAAGATGCTTTTACAAGCTCAGGTTATATAGTTACATTACATGGTTACTCTAGGGTACAAGTCCAATATATCATCAAGTGTTCCAGTACTCATATAGTAGATACAGAGTTCAGCATACCTCAGCCCAGGAGGGCGAATGTCAGACAATATGAGACATTCTACAATATAATGTTCAAGTGAGTGTATGTTTTCTCTTTCACAAAGTTGACACATTGTGTACTCGACATTTGGGTTTGAGAAAGCTGCCAGATACGTCTATATCCCAGGCGTATTCTGGCCTCTACAACATCAAATTGCCGAATTCTTGCTCTATTAGTCCCATATGTGAATGTCTCCTCACGATATCTATCATAATATTTAATACTGCAACTTTCAGGTCTTTGTGAATTTGTTAGGTCGGTGAGATCTTCA
Source organism: Procambarus virginalis (assembly GCA_020271785.1). NCBI lineage: Eukaryota > Metazoa > Arthropoda > Malacostraca > Decapoda > Cambaridae > Procambarus > Procambarus virginalis. The sequence continues at coordinate 4,634,210 of WNGS01169498.1, forward strand.
TTAGATATTTGTTTAAGTATTCTCTTTGAGCCTGCTAGTGAAACACCCATATCAATTTCTACTACTGGTTTTCTACAAGCTGTCTTTGCAAGCATATCAACAGTGTCATGCCTTGAGATGCCAACATGTGATGGTATCCATAGGAATTTAATTTCAAATCTGTTTTCTTTAGCAGCTAAAACATTCATTCGAATATCACTGACTATTTTCTGGGTGTCACTACTATGTGCGTTCAATGCCAGGACTGCACTCTGCGAGTCACAGTATATAAGTCCACTGCCTTTGTCTTTTAAAAATTCAGTGGCCAGGTATATGCCTGCAAGCTCGGTTTGAGTTGTACTTGCGCAGTCATTGACGCGCTTCATTGCTGTATGTACGAGAGAAGATTGTTCAAATATATTACATGCACATCCGGTACATCGTCCACCTTCTGTATAGCTCTTGGAAGCGACGAGGATACGGATTTGGGATGGGACTAGAGAAAGGAATGGTGCCCAACCACTTCGACAGTCGAAGTTTAAACGCCGACCTACAGTTAGTTTAGTTCATTTATTATGCACCCCATACCCATCTTGTGGGCGGTAGTGGAAAGGGTTACAGAGGCACATAATGGGCTCAGGGACTGAACCCCACAATTCATTTAGCTAAGCAAGTTACAGTTTTGATGAGCTAGTTACAAAATTCAATGCACATCGTCACATCAACAATGGGCTCGAGATCGACCACAAGTACAGTTTCTAAATTAAGCAACTGACATATATGGAGAGCTAGTGTCACAATTGATATGTTTGTCCTGCACACCGCCCCCCATCCAGTGGGCAGCGGTGGATAGGTTACAATCACTTAGTTACTAACTACAGTTAACAAACTGGGAACATTTGGCTAAAATTTCTGGCAGTAGATCATTTTGAATGAAATATCTACTCTTGATGTTACGCTTGAACATTTGCTGTAGAATCGTCTCTGACTTCACGTATCTTTTCGCATTCCATCACATAGTGACGGAGGGTGTGCGAATAATTTTGTTGACAGTTTACATTTGGTCAGGTCTACATCGGCAGATAATGAGAATTCCCAGAGATACTTGTAACCGAGTCTAAGCCGAGCAGTAGTAACATCTAGAAGTCTGCTGATTTTATTGGATGAATCATAGATGTGTGGCTCCTCTTGCATGATAGTATGATGATAGATGGAATTACTGCTGTCGATTACACTTTGCCTCAGATCGACAAGGTTTTGTTGAAATTCTTGGTGTACTATTGCTCTCAGACTTCTTATTGACAATCTAAGGTTATACTCAATTTCTCCTTTAAAGGCAGATTCTTTGGCTAACTCATCAGCTCTATCATACATCCGGAGGCCAACATAAGATAGAATCCCCATGAAATGGACTCTGTTACCATCATTAATAGTTTTGTTGTATTTGTGTCTAGCTTCAGACACGAGCAAGTTATAATTATGTCTTAAAGAGTTGAGTGTAATTAAGGATGATAAAGTCACTTTCAATTAATGTACGTATCCTGCTTCTCTGTTCAAAATTGTAAATGGTTATGCGTATAAGGTTTGCTTCAGGTCTACCTAACCTCCCAACATTGTATATACATAGATCCTCCTCCTTGTTTATTAGTGTTTGTATCATTGTCTCAGTGATTTCATAAGCGTTCTTGTCCTCTTCCTTTGTTAGGTTTTTATGAGATTGTTTTTCATCTTTGCCTATCTATAGCTTTTACATCCATCTCCTAGGCAAATGTATCCCTATCTTAAACTCTATCTGCAGTCGCTGTGTTTCCCCTGAGGGGAATTGGGGAACTTCTTATCTCTTGGACCAACAGTATAATTATTCCAATTCCCAAGCCTAATCAAGAGAATACTTTCCGCCCGATTTCCCATTACTCGTTGCCTGTGGAATAAGCAAAATCATGTACCAGGAGAGACTACATTGGCACTTTCCTGCACAGTGGGAGCTTACACCCTTTCCAATTTTAATCTCTCCCTTTCCATCCAAGAAGAAAATTAAAGATCAGCCCAAGCTTTGTCTTGAAGCAAAGCTCAACGCCTTAAGCCACACTGATACTCTGTCCACAGAGCATTCCGTCTCTCAAACCATGCACACTGATGGTTCCCTAAGCCTATTTGCTGACGATACTACCTTCATATATTCTGACCCTAACCCGTACATACTAAATAATATTCTAAATAATGAATTAATAAAGTCCACTTATAGATGTCAACCAACAAAAGTCACACTAAAAATAGAAAAGACCTACAATATTTTATATAAAGTAAATAATGAAACTAAACTCACCTTCAGATAGACAATGTTAACATGAGCATTATAAATAATGAAAAGTTCCTTGACCTATACATAGACAAGAGACTCAACTTCAGCACCTACATGCCTGCTCACATTTTTGGAAACGGTAACCAGCTATTCAGACAAAGGACTTCCGGTAGAAAGAACTTGGCAACATATATATACAAAATATATATGTCTTTGCAACATATATATACAAAATCTTTTCCGGTTTGTCCAATACAATAGTAACGATTTCTGCTTTGTAATTGCACATCAGGTCATATATGTACTATTATCCTCATCGTTACTAAAAGTACTAACGAAAGAGAAGGAAGGGCTGCATATACTGCCTTCAAGAAGCTGAAGCTTTAATTTAAAGCATTTAATATTCTCAATGACATTAAAACACGAATTGACTTATTCACCATGAGTGAAATTAGTTACATGATGTTAATTATATATTTCTTAATATTTCATTTAATCCGTTTAGGAAAATATATTAAAACATTACTGTTATTTTAAAATTTATATACATAGGCTACTTTTGGTTCAGTGCAGCGTTGGATCACTTTCTAACTACTAGGAAAAGCCTATCAATTAGATTATTTAAAATATATGACAAAGGTGAGAAATTGAAACCACTTTTTAAACGTGTTTGATGTGGAAAAGCTTAGATAATTTGAATATGACGATAGAAGCTTGGACGGTTTGAGGAGACTTGGGGCGGGCAACAGCAAGATAAATAAGATGGTATTATCCAACCTACCAGTGATTGCACTCCATCAATACACATGTATAATAAATGCAGCTCTTGCATCTGGACTATTCTCCACATACTTCAAGAATGCCACAATAAGATTAATCCCCAAGCCAGGTAAACCCCCAACCCGAACTGAAAACTACAGGCCAATTTCCCTCCTCGAAGTACCAGGTAAAATATTCGAAAAATTATCAATCAGAGACTTGTGAAGTACATGGAGGAGGAAGGGAAGTATAACACTAGGCAGCATGGGTTTAGAAACCGCAGAGAGGCCCATACAGCTATAGCCCTGATCTACGAGCATATAGCCAACGCAGTGTCGAAAAAAGATCAGTGTAATATAGTGCTTAGAGACGTTTTGAAAGCCTTCGACAAAGTGTGGCACACAGGCCTAAAATATATGATATCTGAACTAGGACTTCCTGAGAGATTTACTGCTACTCTCTGCAGCTTTATAACGATCTCCCGCACTCCAGATCCATTCCCATTTAGCACCACTCTTTGGTTTCTTTGTTTTAACTATGAGTTTTATCTATTCTAGTTAGTATTCTTTCATTTATTCCATGTGTCTATAATTTCTTTGCCAGTCTTTTATATGGCACCTTATCAAAGGCTTTAGCAAAATCCATGTATACTACATCCACCGGAAGTCTTTTGTCTGAGTAGCTGGTTACCGTTTCCAAAAATGTGAGCAGGTTTGAAAGGCAGGATCTATTTTTAACAAACCCATGTTGTGTCGATTTTATAAGATTGTTCACCGAAAGATGGTGAATGATTCCCTCCCTTAGGATTCTCTCCATGAGCTTGCAGATGTGAGATGCCAAGCTAATTGGACGGTAGTTCTCCGTTGAGCTCTTTCTGCCTTTTTTTAATAGGGGTAACATTTGCATATTTCCAGTCTAGGGGGACTATCCTTGGTCCAGAGACTTTGTGAAAAGTAATTTCAGCAGTAGGCATAGTTCTTCTGCCAGTTCCTTCATGACTTTGGATTGTAGTCCATCTACACCTGGGGCTTTCGAGTCTTTAAGTTTGTCAGTGTTCTTCCTTATTATGTCGCTTGTTATGGCTATATTCTAAATTCATTCTCTTCCTCTTTGAAACATTTGTGTGGGTGATGGGATGTCATCTAAACTTTCTAGTGTGAACACTGATGTAAAATATATATTCAGATTGTTTGCTGCTTCTTTGTCGTCCATTACCCTTGGGTTAGTCTCATCTTTTAAAGGGTCTACCGAGACCTTAGTTTTGGTTTAACTTCTTATATAGACAAAGAATGACTTTGCATCTATCTTTATGTTTTGGGCAAGTTTTCTTTCGTAGTTTCTTTTAGCTGATCTGATTTCCTGGGTGGCTGAGTTTAGTGCCCTTTTATATATCTCATAATCAGTAATGTCCATCGTGGATTTATACGTTCTCCAGAGGTTCCTCTTAATTATCAATGATTGTTTTACTGCCTGAGTCGTCCATCTAGTTCCCTTTCGTGTTTTCCTTCTTTTTGGCACATATTTAAGCGAGTTCAGTGATGACCTTAAAGTTTTGCCATGATGCTTCCATGTCATGTTCACCTAGCTATTAGCTCCCTCCAGGAGATGTTTTGCAGTTTCTTTCTCATTCCTTGATACCTCGATGGTAATCTAGAAATTCTTATAAGGTTTAGTCATAAACCTTTACGTGGGTTCTGTATTAGTAGTGCATCACAAAATATGGTGATCACATGACGGGTCTAGCTTTTTCTCTAACTGAATTTGATCAGTCATACCCTCTTCTGACGTTAGCAGAATATCTAATATGCTGTTACTACGTGTGGGCTCTACCACATGTTGTATGAGAAAGGAGTCGTGTACCAGGTCTAGAAATTGTTCTCCTGCTTGTGATGTTAGATTTACCTAATTTATGGTGTCATGGTTAAAATCTACCATTATTAGGGTTTGGGTTTCTGATGCCGCATTGATCACATTATGCAGATCCACAACATCCTCTGCTGCTGCTGTGTCAGTCCTGTAGCATACTGTCATTTATTTGCTTCCAACTTAGTGTTAGTATGTTACACCATACAGACTCTGAGGGTCCCGTGGTGTTCAGTTCCTCATTATTGGTTGCATCCAGATCCTCTTTCACGTATAGCATTACCCCGCCTGCTCTTGTTGGTTGGTCCTTTTTGAGAGGTGGGTGGTATCCTGGGAGATGGAATATACCTTCTATCATGTCCTTTCGGCCCCATGTTTTACTGATGCCAATGATGTCGGGATTTTCAAGCTCAGCATACGCACATAATGAGTCAAATTTATTTACTAGGCTTCTGGCATTTGTTTAGAAACCATATAAACTCCTGACAGTTGTTCCTGGGGAGGGGGGGGGGGAAAGTATTGTATCCAAGCATGGAGATCTCATCTTTAAAAAGACATAGTTACATTGGAGAAAGTACAATACCGGGCAACAAATATCTTTCCAGAATTTAGTCAACTCTCATACCAGGAACGGTTGAGGGCCACAGGGCTAACAATATCTGCAACCCAAGCATGACGGGGCGGATCTCATAGAAACATTTAAAATACAGAATAATTTGGAGGATGTTGATCCAGACAACGTCTTCAACAGGTCAGATGTAACACAAACAAGGAGCAACGGCTTCAAGCTCAACAAGCCAAAATGTTGGACTGAGAACAGAAGATGCCTTTTCACCCACAGGGTTATTAATTAAGTAAAGCAAATTTACCCATGAATTTACCCAAATTAACCCATGGAACCGCCGACCCTCCGAAGCCGTAAGTGCCAAAACTGTTGCATTTTAAAATCCAGCTAGAAAAAATCATCAGGACAAATTTGGGGACATTTGACAAGCCGCCGGCTTCGTGTCCTCGTCGTGGCCACTAGAGTATTAGTAGATCTCAAGAAAATTCAGGAAAATTCAGATAACAAATATCGAAATAAAAAATATAAATAACTAAATAAAAATATATAAATAACTAAATAAATAATGTGTAAATCACTGCAGTAAAAAGCAAGTTCATCCCGCAAGATGCCAGAGATACAATAATCACATCTGCCACTTTTATTTTTATGTATTTATTTATATACAAGAAGATACATTAGGTTGAGAAAGTACATACATTGGGGCTTGAGTGTAACATTCTTGCAAAACCACTAACACACACAGTGTTAAGGTCAAGTCTATAAGCTACACAATGACCTGCCCGAAACGCTGCGCGTACTAGTGGCTTTACAAGATTGTAATTACCATATTATATATTCTCACATTCCCAATGTACCTTCTTGTATATGAATAAATAAATAAAATAAATAAATAAATAAACAATAAAAATAGCAGAATTTGAATGTTGCTTGAATCAGCGATACTTTTACTTTTCTCTAATATCTCCGTGGCCTTACTTGCGAAAACTGAAAATAAATTATTCAGTAAAATTAAGAACATGAAAACGCACATCACTGTAGCTTGAGTTACTATTGTATTGCAGGTGTTGGAGATGAAGAAAACTGTACGACACTTTGTGAGTCCAGTGAACCGCGTTGCCTGTGGAGATAAACACGACAGCCCCTCAGGTGGACCTTCTTACACCACTCGCAGCTGGTATAGGTGGTGCTTACACCACTCGCAGCTGGTATAGGTGGTCCTGGTCACTCTTACACCACTCGCAGCTGGTATAGGTGGTCCTGGTCACTCTTACACCACTCGCAGCTGGTATAGGTGGTCCTGGTCACTCTTACACCACTCGCAGCTGGTATAGGTGGTCCTGGTCACTCTTACACCACTCGCAGCTGGTATAGGTGGTCCTGGTCAGTCATACACCAATTGCAGCTTCCCAGGTGGTCCTAATCCACCTCGTCTAGTAACAGCTGTCCTGGTGGTGTTGATTTACCTGCTTTATCCACTAGTAGGTGGTGCAAGCAGTGCTGATCCACCTCTACCTCAGCAGGCTACCTCCTCTTCCACTTGCAGGTGGTGCTGATCCACATTCTCTTCCACCAACAGTTGACACAGGTGGTGCTGATCCACCACCTCATCCACAAGCAGCTCTTGCAGGTGATACTGACCAACCTTTTCCACTAGCAACTGGTGAAGGTGGGGCTAACTCACCACCTCTTCAATTAGCAGCTGTTGCAGGTGGTGCAGGCGACTCCCACATCTTCCACTAGCAGGTGGCGCTGTTTCACCTCTACTCTGCTAACATGATCTCGCTGGCCATTCCCGACCTGGGGACCTGGGAGGGGAAGATATTTATCGGCATCTTGGGCTTCTCCTGGGCCACTTACATGTGGGAGGAATACCTGGCATACAGACAGGTAAGGTCTAAGAATAGGAACTCTTTGGTATGTAGACAATAGGTAAGGGACTTCTAACAAGCTGCTGGCTTCCTGTCCCTGTTGAAGCCACTTGAGAGATTGTGGCCCTCTGGTAAACTCGGATAAGATCTGGGAATAACTTGGCATATACAAGTAATGTCTAGAAAATACTTGACCTGCAGACAGGAAAGCTTTAAAAAATACCCGGCCTACAGACAGGAAAGGTTTCATCAATACTAGGCCTACAGACAGGAAAGGTTTCATCAATACCTGTCCTGCAGACAGGAAAGGTTTCATCAATACCAGGCCTACAGACAGGAAAGGTTTCTTAAATACCTGTCCTACAGACAGGAAAGGTTTCATCAATA
>WNGS01169498.1:4644435-4655315 GCA_020271785.1 Procambarus virginalis
ACTGGATTCTTACAATCACATACACCAGGAAAAGCAACTAGACAGTCAGTGAAGCAATACAGACAATTACAAGGTTCATAGAAAATGAAGCACCATAACAGCCAAACATCTTCACAAACAATTCATTCAAAACAAATGGTTTGCTTGAAACTAGCTTGAACGTGCAAATGGCAGCCCACTAGGTGACCCCGAACTTCTGGCTACTGGCTACTGCTCAGTCCTGTTGCTGATCTGTGTAAAAGTGCTCCCAGGGTTGCCTCTTTGTAATGGGTCCCATGTCTTTCTCAGCTAAGTGCTGGCCATCCTTTGGACTTTATCATGTAGGGGTTGTTTGCTTATTGTTACAAATCCCTAGTACTGTATTTGCTTTTAGAGCGTATTTTTCTGCCAGTATCCTTGCATGTACAGTACTTGGCATATTCTTAGCTTTGAGCTGCATGTGTCTAGGTTAACCCTTCTCTAGGTGCTTTCCCAGTGTTTCCCTTGCACTCAAAGTTATTTGTCTCGTGTGTTCTAGAGTTTGCCGCCGAGAGGTCAAGCCATCGGGGTAAAGAGCCTCACACTGGGTAGTGCACGAGTCTTTGACTCCTCTGTGAGGCCTTATGTCTAAGGGTGTTGTAATTGGTTGAGGTTGATTGGGGTGTGCTTGTTTATGCTGAACACCATGGTCATGTTAACTTAGGCTGCATTTGGTGTCTGTTCTTTCTATGAGCATTCCTAGTGCCTTGGTGTCCTGCTTGGTTAGTCGCTTTCAGGATCTCTTAACTCTTGATGGTCTGCAGCATGGTTAGTTATGGATTGATCTGTCAAGCTTGCACTCACTGCTTGTGAGTTTGAAGGGTGGCTTACAGTGTGGTACTGCACTATACTTGGATGCCCCAGAGTTGGCCCCTGTGTTATTTAGGGATTTGGATTTGGGGGTGTTGATGTTTTCCATCTGGGCTACAAGCTGTACTACCTGTTCTTTTTTCTTGCTGGTGTGTTTCGCCCAGTTTGTGGTCTTTCCCCCACCCTCCCCCCGGTTTCAGAGTTGGATCAGGTTTAGCTTTGGATGTAGCTCGGCAATCTCCGAAGCGTGGCCCCATCCACTTCGACGGCAGAGGTAGTTGATCCATCCCTTCCTGCCAGGGATGCGGAGTCTTTGCCTTCACAATCGATAATTAGCTCCGATCTTGTTCTTGGGATGATTCCTTCCTATCCCAGGCATACGGCTTTGCTCCGGGGCCATCATGGCTGACTTCCAGGGCTAGGGGAGAGCATAAGGAGGGTCCATAGGCTGCCCTTCAATCCTTTCTGGACGTTATTACTGCCAGATGAGGGTATTTTGCTCCCAGGTTGGTGGAGGGTGGACTTTGATGCAACAGCTTGATTCCTTGGCTGCTCCCCCAATGTTCGTTTCTGTGTTCCATTAGGTTCCACGGATTTGTCGTCTTGTGCAGAAACCTCCAGGTTTTGGAGGTTTTCTGACTTGTGCCATCTGTGGCACAGGTGGTTACTCCTGTGAAGTTTAAACAGTGATTCTTTGATGGACCCGGTGGTCTTGTTTGGCTCTGCTGCTGCCTATTAGCTATATTATGATGTACCAGATTCATCCTAGCTGGCTGACAGTCCTCTTTGTTCTTTGAGGGTTTTTCCTCAAGGAACAAAACCCATGTTCCTAGCATGGGTTTTTTCAAACCTGAATGCTTGATTGGCAGACAGCGTGTTCTATCTTTCAAATGTTTTTGGGTGATAAGGAGTCAAGCAGGTACTCATTATGCACTGCTTCAGGACTGCTTGTTTTCTCTGGTGCTCCCCAAGGATGTGGGCATGTGGCAGCTCTATGTGCAGCTGCCTGTGCTCTGCAGCCCTTACTGTGGAAGACCACAGGGCTTGTACCCACTTGGCAGCCATCATGAATGTTTGAGCAGTTACGGAGCTGTTTGTAGACAAACTCCATCAGGGCTTCGATTTACTGGTGTCGGTTGCTGATATGGCTGCCTTGTTGCCTATGGTACTGTCTTTGGCATCTTTGCCTGTGCTGCTTACCCTACTCTTTTGGGAGATGATGGTGGCTTTTCAATTAGCCTGTCTCATGTGTCAACAGGCTGTGCTGGCCAAAGCTTTTAGATTTGGCCTGGTCCTTAATCCTTTTGTCCACCACCACATTTTATATTTTCCTCTTTCTCAAGGAGGCTGTTTCAAATCTTCATCTGCTGCAGTGGTGTTTAAGCCTCATAGATCTTTTTCCAGCAGAGTTCTGCCCCCTCTGGTCGTAGGGGGTCTGGTAGAGTTGAGAGGCTCGCCTGCTGTCGGTCAGGTAGGCCCCCCTGGCAGTCCGATTTTTGGGCTCTTGCACTTCCTACAACTGATGCCTATTCTACACGTCGTTGCCATTATGAGTTGTAGATGGATGACTCTGTTCGTGGTTCTTCATGCTGGTCCTTTTTGTGGTTAGCCCCTTATGATGGTTTTGTGGGGTGTGTTTAGTCAGGTTTACCAACTCCTGGTCCCACAATTTGTGGGCATGTCCATATCATGTCCCTCAGCTCTCGGTGGAGTTGGTCATATTCCCCCCCCCCCCTCCTTCTGTTGGAGGGTCTGGGGTGTTGGGTCAGGAGTCCTCCCGTCAGCACTGCACTGTCATTGTGCCATGGTTGGATTCAGGTGTGGTTGACTTAACCTCATGTCTTCTGTGGGGGTCCCAAATTGGGACTTGTGGACCTATGGTATGTTCTTGACCTCTAATGAATGAACAGCTGCTTCATTATCTGTCTGACCTTCTGCATTACCTCTGTGGCTTCGCTTTGCCTAATATTACATGCACTTACCTGTAGGGTGTCCCTGGACCTCAAGAATGCATACTAGCACGTTCTTATTCATCTGAGGTTCCAGGACTGGTTAGGGTTAATAATGGGTTATCAAGCTTACCAATCCAAAGTTTTACCCTTTGGCTTGAATCTGGCTCCTCGGATTTTTACCATTTTAACGTGGGTGGTGGTGGTGATCTGACTATGTCTTTAGGAGGTTAGTGTTTTGGTGTACCTAAATGACTGACTGGTTTGGGTCTCCAGCCAGTCCACATGTCAACTTGCTAGGCTTGGGTATTTGGTGCCCTGGTGGAAGCCTCAGTTGGTTCTACCCTAGGTTCAGACCCGGTTAGGGATTACCGGTTGGCATCTCTTTCCTGCCTCCTGCAGGTCTGCTCTGGCTGCAGCAGCATTGCCATCTGGTGTTGGTCTGGTGACTATGAAGTGTCTTAGCACTCATTTTGACTCTTTTTGTCCATGATGTGTCTTCATGCTCTGTTCATGTGGTTCTGTCCTTTTGTCTTTTTCGTTTCTGGATCAGATGCTTGTTTCGAGAGCTTTTCAATATTTTGGTTTATGTTGTTGGGGGGAGTTCATTCAGTAGGTTGTGAGGCTTCAGTCTCTTTGAACCCAGCCATGGTCTTTATTGGTTTGCTGACTTTCTGGAGCCTTCCCCAATGAGCCTGGCCTCAGGCCGGGCTTGGGGAGTATAAAACTTTGAAACCCTCTCGAGGGAAGATCCAGGTAAGATGAGGTGGTGGAGTGTCACCTGCTTCCTGTGCCTCCCTATGAGGGGGACAGGTTCTGGGGCTGGTCCTGGGTAGGCTAAACTGAGCTCCAAGGTTGATGCAATCTAGTATTTCGAGGCCACCTTAGCTCTAAATGCGAACCACCTGTGGTAGCTCGGCCAGAAATGGGGGTTTCATTTCATTCAACGCAGGCTTTTGCGCCAGAGCTAAACAAAGAGTCTTTCAAACTCAGTATGAAAATTGGTGATATAATTTTGGTTTAAATATGATCAGTAGCTTTCTCGTGGCTCACAAATCCCTAATCTAGTGTTGTTCCCATCTACAAAGTCCTTATAAATACTGTAAGAACAATATTAAATGATGTATCAATTGTACCTTCATATTTTCCATGCTCTATGGCAATATCTAGACCTGGTGGAAGGTCTGCTCTTCCTAATAGATTTTACCTACTAAGAAGGTAATATTCTTACATTTACAAGAATGTAAGAACTCTTGTAAATATAATTGAAATAAAAAAATATAATAAAAGTTTACTGAGAATTTTTTATTTTATTTCTATTTTCCCTCGTGAAATGATTATCCACCGGGATCACGTGACTACAGAAGTATGAATCCCATCACCCTTCTTCCATATGGCCTGGGCCAAAACTTGTACTGTAGACATTTATACCAAAATACAAGGTGTTTTGAACTGTACAGGTCTTTATTGTGCTAAAATCCTTAAATTTGCACAGAAAAACTTTGCACAAGATATTTAATGTATTGTAACAATTTACAATACGTTGATTTGTATTGTACAGTGTTAGTATACCATAATATTTGTCTTATTCTTTTGAATTTGTTTATATTAAAATTCTCGGTACTAGAATGCATTCAGTTTTTCCTGTAGATCCTTAACAAAAAGCTACACAGACCAGTTTGACTCCTTATGGTCCCAAGGATCTCGCCCTTGCATAAAATCACGAGTCTATTTTAACTTCTTATCATTGCTTTTCCTTTGTACACGAGTGTAGAATTCATTGTTATCCTTCATTAGTTGTGCACAAATATATACTGTACAGTAATACAGTAATTATAATTTATTAGTTATACAAGTGTGTAATTGACACTTATCTTTCATCAGTTTGTGTTGTGTGTATTAATGCCTAACATTGTTGTTTTTCTAGGGAATTATGGTGTGTGGAGGTTTTCCAGCATTATGGGCTGCTTCTGGAAGGTTATCAGCATGGCTGGGGTTTAATGCTGATGCAGAAATCCCTCAGACTGTAACTTTCGTTTGTTTAGGGTCACTCCTCAACACCATCATGAACCTTCCCTGGTCAGCATATTTTACTTTCAAGGTGGAGCAGAAACATGGCTTTAACAAACAGGTGAGTGTGGTCCTCCACACAGGAGGTGGTGTAGTTGAAAATCAATTGGTTTTTGATCCCTATCGAGGATACCTAATTTAGCGTAAGCTTTAATTATTATTATATATTATTATGATAGGGTTTTAGGAGCCAGCATTTAGCCTAGAACCAAACAAATCTATTCAATACTATTAATGATATGTAGTAATAATTTAAGCTTGTATTAATTAGGCTTCTCTGGTAGGGCTACATCAGGTTTTAGGCGTCAGCCCTGGAAAATGAAAGTTGTTTAATGTCAACCAATATTTTTTTACTTGTATATGAAAAGGGCTGCAGTTGTTCAAAGTTTCAGTACTGTAGCCTAAATAGTAAGGGGAATTTTTATTTTATTTTTATTTTTTTTTCAACGAATTTTACACATTTTCAAGTGTATATTTACAACCACACCTTTCAGATATAATCATTCTATGACACTTTTCTGACACATTAGCATATAATAAAGGATCTGTAGTGGGGGATTTTCCAAAACGTCTTTAGTTTTCCTAATACAAATAGTTAAAGTTCCCCCCAAATTATGCAAATATATCATGTTTATTGCTATTTATAAAATCAATAAATGAACTTGGGAAAAAACGCTTCCTTTAGGTTTTAGAGACATAAACTTTACATATAAGGTGTAAGATTCATGTAAATTGAATAAAAAATGAAAGGTATTTGAACGTTTGTTACTTGAAAATAAATAAGTAAAAAATAAAGTCTAAGGTGCTGCCATCTATGGCTGAGGTTGACATCAACCAATTTTCTCCAAAATTGGCACCCTTACAGATAGGCTTACGTGCAGTCAGGTGTATAAGTTTCATGCAAATCGTCCTATAAACAAAAGAGAGAGAGAGAGAGATTTTTTTTTTTTTACTAATTTTTTTTTAATAAAACTAATTATAATTTGTTTTGAATATATGCTATTGTGATAGCTGAGAGTCATAGACATGATTTCAGTTGACACTTTTGTTTGATAATCGTTTTTGACCATTTTGGAAAATTTTTGACACATACACCAATTCAATATTTTTTCTCCCTTCCTATTTATGATACGATGCTGAGACTTGGACCAGTTGAAACCCTTTTCATATACAACTTGTCAAAAAAGTTTGATTGAAATCGAACGAGTTTTCATTTAATGCATACTTTTGGCAAATTTGGAACTGATGCCCCTTAATTAACACTTTCGCGCATTTGTGACGCGCCGGGTCGTTATGAGCTGTTCTGACGGTTACGCACTTTTAACTAGTATCCCCGTTAAAATAAAAAATTTGTATAAAATCCATTTTTGCTTCGATTTTCTTGGGGATAGTTTAGAAATGTTCGCCATAAAATTTACGTTTTTCTCTAATAACAGAAGAGCTTATTAAAGAAAATTTCATGGCAGTGAATCTTCGTGGTAAAACTATTGCATTATTGACCCGACGCATATAATCGACGTACTTTTTATATTTGTTGCCGGTCGAACGCATTCTTATTTGACGGTTTATACTTATATTCTTATAGAACATTCTATTGCGAACACATTGGTACAAAAATTAAATGCGTACATCCAAAAATAATGTCAGGACAGTGAATTGAAAATACACTTTTCGATGTCATTTTCGGCGATATGCCGCCGCGGGTAACACTTCAGCCACTTCCCACACTCTTGTGGGTCAGTTGCGACATTGATTCTATATTTATATGCATATGTCCGTATAGAGAATTTAATTGCGATTCCAATGATACCAAAATTAACGATGTAGGACAACTGTGGGCTTCACAACCATTACGAGAATGGAAACATTTTGTTGCTGTTTGGCGCTCTCGGCAAGTGATGTCAATAGTTTTTTATTGGTTGTTGATAGGCCTTATGATTTGACGGCATTTTATACGTATGTTCTTATAGACAATTCTATTGCGAACACAGTGATACCAAATTTAAATACGTACGCCTACAATTAGTGTGAGGAGAGTAAAAAGAGTATACACTTTTCGGTCTCACCGCTCGGCTGCGCGAAGCGCCAGGGGCATAAGGCCCAAGTTTTTTTCCTTAACCTCGGTGCGTTAAAGTGTTAATATTTCCTCATTCTTTCCTTCCTGCAACAAGGTTTGGTTCAGTTTCATGAACAGTAACTTTATAATATTGACTTCAAACTTTAGTTTTCTTAAGTTTTAACAAACATTGTTGATCTTGAAATGGACTAAAATAGAGCATTTCAGTCACACATGGCAACTTTTTCTGAAAGGGACCCATCACTAGCTCCCCGAGCTTAACTCTGGTATCTCTGAGCCTTAACCCAACATAGTATAAACATCAGAGGTCCACGGTTGTTCAACACTCTCCCAGCGAGCATAAGAAGTATTGCCGGAACAACCTTGGACATCTTCAAGAGGAAACTAGATTTATTCCTCCAAGGAGTGCCGGACCAACTGGGCTGTGGTGGGTATGCGGGCCTGCGGGCCGCTCCAAGCAACAGCCTAGTGGACCAAACTCTCACAACTCAAGCCTGGCCTCGGGCCGGGCTTGGGGAGTAGAAGAACTCCCAGAACCCCATCAACCAGGTATCAACGAGGTAACACCAGGTCTCGGAGAACTAAATCTGTCACCTACCAGGAACCAGGGCCAGAATGTGGCTGATTTTTAAGCCAGGGAACCAGAGGATCAGATTAATCTACAAAACAGAAAACCCGACCCAACAGCATAGGCACAAGAAAGCAAGTGACTCTTTTAAGGAAAATATGCATCCCCCTGGGTAAATGAGGCAAACTATCATTTCTGCAGGGAGGAAAGGCTCATTTATCAAGCATTCTCTGGGCAATGCCAGCAACCCTTAAACTCAAACACAATGTATAGAGATTAAATGCAGTACCATATAAATTATGCATTAAATACGTCCCTCTGAGAAAGATAAGAAAAAGGTTCGCCATAAAACTCGACAAGCACCTTCAAATGATACCTGATCAATTAGGCTGTGACTCGTACATCAAGCTGCGGGCAGCCTGGTTGATCAGACCAGCAACCAGGAGGCCTGGTCAGAGACCAGACCACGGAGACATTGATCCTCGAAATCTCCAACAGGTAGTCAGGTAGTTAGAAAGAGAGTGCAGACGAGTATACAGAAGAAGAATAAAGGTTACAGGAACACTCAAGCAGCAGCAAGTCTCCCCGCACAGGCAGGCAAACCTTCACATAAAAATCATGCAGATATAGCAAAAACTTAAACACCGGTGGCTGAGCGGACAGAACATGACCAGTGATCCTGTGGTCCCGGGTTCAATCCCGGGCACCGGCGAGAAACAATGGACAGAGTTTTTCACCCTGATGCCCCTGTTACCTAGCAGTTAGTCAGCTGTCACGGGCTGCTTCCTGAGGGTGGAGGCCTGGTCGAGGACCGGGCCGCGGCGACACTAAAGCCCCGAAATCATCTCAAGATAACCTCAAGATAACCCATAACAAATGAAAAAATACAAAAGAACAGAGCCATCCAAGAAATAGAAAACCCCCAGAAATACTACTTTACATATGCAAAGAACAGCAAGAGATTCATGCACTGATGACAATAGAGAAATTAGCAAAATCCTAAAAGAACAATATTAATCTTATATATAACTATGCAATGGAAACAATGAAAGTGGAAACTGTAATAACTTCTTCATGAACTCGGTCCACAAAGTAATTTAGGTGTCATATACAGTGTTACAAAAGAAAAAGACAGTATAACAATGCACTCAGCTCTGGGGTTTAAGTCTTGGAATTTATTGTTTATAAAGACGTACAGTCCCTGGTGGCATTGTAGTAACACACCCTGTATCGGGAGCAGTTTGGTCTAGGTTTGAGTCGTAGTCACTGAGGATTGACTGGGTGCTGATCTTTACCTGTTTGCCTTTTGTTCACCCAGCAGTAATTGGATATCTAGTTGTGTTACAGGGAAAGCTATTGGGTAAGGCTTACCAACCCCTACAGAAAATTGCTACTCTTCCATAAGCCCATATCATACACACAATACAACGCCATACTCCAACACTAACTTCTTCATAATATTTGCTCTAGAGTGTGTGATGTGTTTTACAGTTTTCCTCTCGATTCTTTGACAGACTCCAGGGTTCTTCTTGAAGGATAAGTTGAAGAAATTCATTGTGTCACAGATCATTTGTACACCAGTTGTATCAGGCTTGGTCTACATCATCAAGGTAACGGACATTGTATTGTTACATGTATTGTAATTAGTACTAGCATTTAGTTAGTAGCTATATTATGCTCTTGTTAGTAGTACTAGCATTTATGCTCTTGTTAGTAGTACTAGCATTTATGCTCTTGTTAGTAGTACTAGCATTTATGCTCTTGTTAGTAGTACTAGCATTTATGCTCTTGTTAGTAGTATACATATCATATATCACCCTTTACTGTACTGCATGTTCAATGCACCATTTTCTATTAATGCCTAATAGGCATGTGTAGAGTCTTCAGAGGTTAACAGTGAGGGATAAACTTGCGATATCAGTACTGTATCTTGTATGAAAGTAATGGTGAATATTGAGGTTATGAACTATATATTTAAGCAAGTCTAGTGAATGAGGCTAGTAAAGTTCTTGATTTTACAGGAGAGTTGTGTTTGAAAGAGTACATAAAATATATACAAAAATGGCTAGTGGTGAATAAGATGGATTGTGTGGTAAAGGATAATTTGTGTATCAGATGTTGACCAAACTACACTATAAAGGGAAGGGACGATGACGTTTCAGTCCGTCCTGGACCATTCTCAAGTCGATTGTGCTTGAGAATGGTCCAAACCATTCACAATTGACTTGTGAATGTCGATTGGTCCAGGACAGACCGAAACATTGTCGTCCCTTCACTTTCTAGTGTGTGGTCTGGTCAACATATTTCAGCCACGTTATTGTGACTCCTCGTCTGCATCTGTGTATATCAGATGTTTGAGGCGAGACAACGATTAGGAAAAGGCACATGAGATATGGGTGTGTGATGTACATTGTCTTTATAGATCTAAAGAAAGCCTATGATAAAGAGAAAGGGATGATAAGGAGTCTAGTAAGTATGATACAGTAGAATTTTCCACAATTATACTAAGTTGCTAGATTGTGAAGCATATTCTAATCAATGATGTTTCAAAATGCACTGTGGTAAAAGGCAGGGATACCATGTACAGTTGCTCTAATGCAGTTGATTTAATAGCCTAATAAAATTAAAATTTATTTGCTGCATTGCTTTTATATATATAATACAATGGATATTGAAACTGTAGTTACCTTTATAAATATTGTCCTCTTTACCTTTCTGTCCACTATTTCTCATCATGTAGGCCTTCTGACAGATGTATCTTAGTGTTTATCTTACTCATGGCAAGACTTTTAAGTAGCGCACTTTAGAATGATAAAAACAAATAATTTATGTATGTATTTTGTATGTTAACATTACAGGCTGGAGGAGACTACTTTTTCCTGTACCTGTGGGGCTTTACAATGGTGGTTGTGATGTTTTCATGACAGTGTATCCGGATTATATAGCACCGCTCTTTGATAAGTATGAGCCCCTCCAGAAGGTGAACTCAAAACCAGAATAGAACTCTTAGCAGCAGAGATCAAATTTCCCCTCACCAAACTATATGTTGTTGAAGGTAAGTGCTTCCATGTATGTGAATAATCACATATTACAAAATTCTTTCTACTATTCAAGATAATAGTATTTTTTCTTTATTTACATGTGAGTCCTGTACAGATCGTCAAAGATCAGTCACCTGTTCTGTTTGATTCTTGCATAAGTATGAAGGTCAGAATAAGGCAAATGTGCAAAACATGCTTGTACAGTCCATTGTATGACTTTTGACATCAGTTACTGATCTAATTTACATCAAAGTCTTAGTGTTGATAGTACTAGAGTTGAAGATCAAGCTTTAAAAGAGTCGGCTAATTTGTTTTTCTAGGGAGCCTCTTGGTGTCTCCCTGAAGCT
>WNGS01169498.1:4656276-4680225 GCA_020271785.1 Procambarus virginalis
GTCTGCTGAGATTGCTCCATACTAATTAGCCACTTCATTTGCAACAGTAATTGTTTAAACCTACCCAACCAGAGCCAGAACCTGGCTCTCCCTCAGAGAGGTGCAAGGAACAAGCTGACTACTCTACTCCATCAGGAAAATATCCAGAAATTCAGGGAAGCATTATAGACAAGTTTGAGTGTTCACAGGCAATGAAGCCTTGAACCGCCAAACAACTCTGCAAATGGAATCACATGGAACAAAAGAGAATCACTCAAAACTGACCTATGAATAATATTAATATTCAGTAAAATTAAGAACATGAAAAACGCACATCACTGTAGCTTGAGTTACTATTGTATTGCAGGTGTTGGAGATGAAGAAAACTGTACGACACTTTGTGAGTCCAGTGAACCGCGTTGCCTGTGGAGATAAACACGACAGCCCCTCAGGTGGACCTTCTTACACCACTCGCAGCTGGTATAGGTGGTGCTTACACCACTCGCAGCTGGTATAGGTGGTCCTGGTCACTCTTACACCACTCGCAGCTGGCATAGGTGGTCCTGGTCACTCTTACACCACTAGCAGCTGGTATAGGTGGTCCTGGTCACTCTTACACCACTCGCAGCTGGTATAGGTGGTGCTTACACCACTCGCAGCTGGTATAGGTGGTCCTGGTCACTCTTACACCACTCGCAGCTGGTATAGGTGGTGCTTACACCACTCGCAGCTGGTATAGGTGGTCCTGGTCACTCTTACACCACTCGCAGCTGGTATAGGTGGTCCTGGTCACTCTTACACCACTCGCAGCTGGTATAGGTGGTCCTGGTCAGTCATACACCAATTGCAGCTTCCCAGGTGGTCCTAATCCACCTCGTCTAGTAACAGCTGTCCTGGTGGTGTTGATTTACCTGCTTTATCCACTAGTAGGTGGTGCAAGCAGTGCTGATCCACCTCTACCTCAGCAGGCTACCTCCTCTTCCACTTGCAGGTGGTGCTGATCCACATTCTCTTCCACCAACAGTTGACACAGGTGGTGCTGATCCACCACCTCATCCACAAGCAGCTCTTGCAGGTGATACTGACCAACCTTTTCCACTAGCAACTGGTGAAGGTGGGGCTAACTCACCACCTCTTCAATTAGCAGCTGTTGCAGGTGGTGCAGGCGACTCCCACATCTTCCACTAGCAGGTGGCGCTGTTTCACCTCTACTCTGCTAACATGATCTCGCTGGCCATTCCCGACCTGGGGACCTGGGAGGGGAAGATATTTATCGGCATCTTGGGCTTCTCCTGGGCCACTTACATGTGGGAGGAATACCTGGCATACAGACAGGTAAGGTCTAAGAATAGGAACTCTTTGGTATGTAGACAATAGGTAAGGGACGTCTAACAAGCTGCTGGCTTCCTGTCCCTGTTGAAGCCACTTGAGAGATTGTGGCCCTCTGGTAAACTCGGATAAGATCTGGGAATAACTTGGGATATACAAGTAATGTCTAGAAAATACCTGACCTACAGACAGGAAAGCTTTAAAAAATACCCGGCCTACAGACAGGAAAGGTTTCATCAATACGAGGCCTACAGACAGGAAAGGTTTCATCAATACCTGTCCTACAGACAGGAAAGGTTTCATCAATACCAGGCCTACAGACAGGAAAGGTTTCTTAAATACCTGTCCTACAAACAGGAAAGGTTTCATCAATACCAGGCCTACAGACAGGAAAGGTTTCATAAATACCAGGCCTACAGACAGGAAAGGTTTAAAGAATTTTTGATGATTAGCTTACCAATTGATTGTAGTGTTGCTTCCTCCATGTTCAGACACAATTATGATATATATATATATATATATATATATATATATATATATATATATATATATATATATATATATATATAATATACACTATGCATAAGAAAAAAATGTAAATTTTTTTCCTTTTAAAATTGTTAAAATGTGTTCCCTGATCACGTACAAAAATTGTAGGTGACATATTTTGGCCATGATAGGGTGAGGAAGTCTAGCAAGATACAGACGCTGAAAAAGTACATGTCCGGTCTCCTCCAGCCAAGCCATCAGGTGGAAGTTGCCACAGATATTATTACTGTACCTAATTATTTCAATGTCTCTTTTTTCAGTAATATTATTCAATGGTGTGTAGTGTGATATACTTATATAATAAAATGTGTGAACCATGTTATGCTCAAAAATATGGTGTGCATATTAGTGATTCAGTTATGTTCATAAAACAATAAAAAAATATTTTGCTGTTATAACACTATATACACACATTATATATATATATATATATATATATATTTCATTCGCATATAGTCCTGGGGACCATTCAGGCTTGTTCGCATTATATATATATATATATATCTCTCTCTGCACGTCTTTTTCACCATAACCATACCACTAAGCTGGTATGGTGTGTCCAAACATCTTAGCGGCCACCATACACTGTATGATAAGTCACACCAGCCAGCTGACAACAACACCTCACTCACTACCCTCCTACCTCCTAATCTCACTCAGAGATTCCTCCAACCAGCATACTGTTTTTGCTGTTATTGCACTATATATACACACATTATATATAAGTATCTATATTTCTGTTCACCAAAAAATAACTAATCTTGTATGGCGAGTCCAAACAATATAGCTACCGCCACACACCAGCCAGCTGACAATGCCACTTCCCTCACTCCTAACTAACATTCCTCCTCACACCATACTACGCTCATCGCTAGTTCTCACCATAATGCTGCTATTATCAGAATCCTGGTCACTAAATCCTGTAAATGAATAATTTTACACAAGTTTATTTTGTAAGGGAACATGAGAAGTCATTTCAAGACTCTTCGATGGACCGAACAATGGCAGTGTGCTGTGACTACCTGTTCTGTGAACATCTTAAACAGCATTGTGTTCACTGATATCTGAACATTATACAGTCTTTATCACAGCTAGGTTCTTCTGTAATACTATCATAGCTAAATTTAGCAGTTATATATATATTTTGACATTTGTAAGCAATGCTGTGGTCACAAGCTGAACAGCAGTTCTGTTCATGCTGCATGTGCCAGCCTTGGTGGCTCACTCAGTACTGAGGCTCTTACACCTGGGAATGTTGCCAATGATTTTTTCTTAAATGGCCTGTGTTTACTGGAACCCGAGGAAGCTGATGTGAACCCCGTGTAGTCGTGGGACTTTTAAATCTTATGCGGTACTTTTCAAAGTGTATATATACAATGTGCTTCGTGCAGGCAGTTAGACCAAATCATATACTGTACCGGTATATACAATTTGCACTGTTAAGGGTTAAAACAAGAATAGCTGGTTTATTGTAATGCAATTTTTTAAAGATGTGTCAGTTGAGCATCTAGTATTTGAAATTAAAATACAGTATTATGGAATTACATTACTGTACAGTATATATACATTATATTTTGTTGTTTTTTTTGGAAAAATTATTAGCCTATTTAAAACAGCACCATACATACTGTACTATGTTCATCTAATTTGAACGGGTAGTGCAGTCCAATAGCTTAATTTCAAGACAAACATTAAGGACCGTATGGTAATCACTATTAGTTAAGCAATAGCCAAATATTGTAACAGTTTTAAATAAGCAGTGAGGGCCCCTAGGCTAATCTATGATTCATATTTAATATTCCTAATTTCATTCTTCTCCAACAGCGTCGAGTGTATCGAGAGAAAGTGGAGCCACCAGAGGAGCTAAAGGGTATTATGGAGCGGTCACATATGAGAAGGCTCGAGTATATGGCCTTGACAAGAGCAATTTTAGCCTTATTGAGGAGCCTTCAGTCAAGTTTTGAGCACAGTAAGTATTCTTCTAGTGATCAAATTGCTAGTGGGAAGCCATCTCGCTGAAATGGCTCCCCACTACTGGGTCACATCAGTCAAAGGAATCCTGTTTAGCCCACCAGGGACCAGAGCCAGAATCTGGCCTCCTTAGAGGCACAAGGAACTGGATTCTTACAATCACATACACTAGGAAAAGCAACTAGACAGTCAGTGAAGCAATACAGACAATTACAAGGTTCATAGAAAATGAAGCACCATAACAGCCAAACATTTTCACAAACGATTCATTCAAAACAAATGGTTTGCTTGAAACTAGCTCGAACGTGCAAATGGCAGCCCACTAGGTAACCCCGAACTTCTGGCTACTGCTCAGTCCTGTTGCTGATCTGTGTAAAAGTGCTCCCAGAGTTGCCTCTTTGTAATGGGTCCCATGTCTTTCTCAGCTAAGTGCTGGCCATCCTTTGGACTTTGTCATGTAGGGGTTGTTTGCTTATTGTTACAAATCCCTAGTACTGTATTTGATTTTAGAGCGTATTTTTCTGCCAGTTTCCTTGCATGTACAGTACTTGGTATATTCTTAGCTTTGAGCTGCATGTGTCTAGGTTGACCCTTCTCTAGGTGTTTTTCCAGTGTTTCCCTTGCACTCAAAGTTATTTGTCTTGTGTGTTCTAGAGTTTGCCGCCGAGAGGTCAAGTCATCAGGGTAAAGAGCCTCACACTGGGTAGTGCACGAGTCTTTGACTCCTCTGTGAGGCCTTATGTCTAAGGGTGTTGTAATTGGTTGAGGTTGATTGGGGTGTGCTTGTTTATGCTGAACACCATGGTCATGTTAACTTAGGCTGCATTTGGTGTCTGTTCTTTCTGTGAGCATTCCTAGTGTCTGGGTGTCCTGCTTGGTTAGTCGCTTTCAGGTTCTCTTAACTCTTGATGGTCTGCAATATGGTTAGTTATGGATTGATCTGTCAAGCTTGCACTCACTGCTTGTGAGTTTGAAGGGTGGCTTACAGTGTGGTACTGCACTATACTTGGATGCCCCAGAGTTGGCCCCTGTGTTATTTAGGGATTTGGATTTGGGGGTGTTGATGTTTTCCATCTGGGCTACAAGCTGTTCTACCTGTTCCTTTTTCTTGCTGGTGTGTTTCGCCCAGTTTGTGGTCTCTCCCCCGCCCTCCCCCCGGTTTCAGAGTTGGATCAGGTTTAGCTTTGGATGTAGCTCGGCAATCTCCGAAGCGTGGCCCCATGCACTTCGACGGCAGAGGTAGTTGCTCCATCCCTTCCTGCAAGGGATGCGGAGTCTTTGCCTTCACGATCGATAATTAGCTCCGATCTTGTTCTTGGGATGATGACTTCCTATCCCAGGCATACGGCTTAGCTCCGGGGCCATCATGGCTGACTTTCAGGGCTAGGGGAGAGCATAAGGAGGGTCCATAGGCTGCCCTTCAATCCTTTCTGGACGTTATTTCTGCCAGATGAGGGTATTTTGCTCCCAGGTTGGTGGAGGGTGGACTTTGATGCAACAGCTTGATTCCTTGGCTGCTCCCCAATGTTCGTTTCTGTGTTCCATTAGGTTCCACGGATGTCGTCTTGTGCAGAAACCTCCAGGTTTTGGAGGTTTTCTGACTTGTGCCATCTGTGGCACAGGTGGTTACTCCTGTGAAGTTTAAACAGTGATTCTTTGATGGATCCAGTGGTCGTGTTTGGCTCTGCTGCTGCCTATTGGCTATACTGTATTATGATGTACCAGATTCATCCTAGCTGGCTGACAGTCCTCTTTGTTCTTTGAGGGTTTTTCCTCAAGGAACAAAACCCATGTTCCTAGCATGGGTTTTTTCAAACCTGAATGCTTGATTGGCAGACAGCGTGTTCTGTCTTTCAAATGTTTTTGGGTGATAAGGAGTCAAGCAGGTACTCATTATGCACTGCTTCAGGACTGCTTGTTTTCTCTGGTGCTCCCCAAGGATGTGGGCATGTGGCAGCTCTATGTGCAGCTGCCTGTGCTCTGCAGCCCTTACTGTGGAAGACCACAGGGCTCGTACCCACTTGGCAGCCATCATGAGTGTTTGAGCAGTTACGGAGCTGTTTGTAGACAAACTTCATCAGGGCTTCGATTTACTGGTGTCGGTTGCTGATATGGCTGCCTTGTTGCCTATGGTACTGTCTTTGGCATCTTTGCCTGTGCTGCTTGCCCTTCTCTTTTGGGAGTTGATGGTGGCTTTTCAATTGGCCTGTTTCATGTGTCAACAGGCTGTGCTGGCCAAAGCTTTTAGATTTGGCCTGGTCCTTAATCCTATTGTCCACCACCACATTTTATATTTTCCTCTTTCTCAAGGAGGCTGTTTCAAATCTTCATCTGCTGCAGTGGTGTTTAAGCCTCATAGATCTTTTTCCAGCAGAGTTCTGCCCCCTCTGGTCGGAGGGGGTCTGGTAGAGTTGAGAGGCTCGCCTGCTGTCGGTCAGGTAGGCCCCCCTGGCAGTCCGATTTTTGGGCTCTTGCACTTCCTACAACTGATGCCTATTCTACACGTCGTTGCCATTATGAGTTGTAGATGGATGACTCTATTTGTGGTTCTTCATGCTGGTCCTTTTTGTGGTTAGCCCCTTACGATGGTTTTGTGGGGGTGTGTTTAGTCAGGTTTACCAACTCCTGGTCCCACAATTTGTGGGCATGTCCAAATCATGCCCCTCAGCTCTCGGTGGAGTTGGTCATATTCCCCCCCCCCTCCTTCTGTTGGAGGGTCTGGGGTGTTGGGTCAGGAGTCCTCCCGTCAGCACTGCACTGTCATTGTGCCATTGGTTGGTTCAGGATACCTGATCAACCAGGCTGTGACTCATACGTCAGGCTGCGAGCAGCCGCGTCTAACAGCCTGGTTGATCAGTCCAGCAACCAGGAGGCCTGGTCGACGACCGGGCCGCAGGGGCGCTGAGCCCCGGAAGCACCTCAAGGTAACCTCAAGGCAAGGTGCCATGGTTGGATTCAGGTGTGGTTGACTTAACCTCATCTCTTCTGTGGGGGTCCCAAATAGGGACTTGTGGACCTATGATATGTTCTTGACCTCTAATGAATGAACGGCTTCATTATCTGTCTGACCTTCTTCATTACCTCTGTGGCTTCGCTTTGCCTAATATTACATGCACTTACCTGTAGGGTGTCCCTGGACCTCAAGAATGCATACTAGCACGTTCTTATTCATCTGAGGTTCCAGGACTGGTTAGGGTTAATAATGGGGTATCAGGCTTACCAATCCAAGGTTTTACCCTTTGGCTTGAATCTGGCTCCTCGGATTTTTACCATTTTAACGTGGGTGGTGGTGGTGATCTGACTATGTCTTTAGGAGGTTAGTGTTTTGGTGTACCTAAATGACTGACTGGTTTGGATCTCCAGCCAGTCCACATGTCAACTTGCTAGGCTTGGGTATTTGGTGCCCTGGTGGAAGCCTCAGTTGGTTCTACCCTAGGTTCAGACCCGGTTAGGGATTACCGGTTGGCATCTCTTTCCCTGCCTCCCGCAGGTCTGCTCTGGCTGCAGCAGCATTGCCATCTGGTGTTGGTCTGGTGACTATGAAGTGTCAGTATGAAGTGTCTTAGCACTCATTTTGACTTTTTTTTTTGTCCCTTCATGATGTGTCTTCATGCTCTGTTCATGTGGTTCTGTCCTTTTTGTCTTTTTTGTTTCTGGATCAGATGCTTGTTTCGAGAGCTTTTCAATAGTTTGTTTTACATAGTTTCAATAGTTTGTTGTTTTATGTTGTTGGAAGGAGTTCATTCAGTAGGTTGTGAGGCTTCAGTCTCTTTGAACCCAGCCATGGTCTTTATTGGTTTGCTGACTTTCTGGGAGCCTTCCCCAATAAGCCTGGCCTCAGGCCGGGCTTGGGAGTACAGTGGCACTTCGACATATGATTGCCCCTACTTACGTTAATTTCGAGTTACGATATAAATTTCATCGAAAAATGTGACTCGACATCCGATATTTGTTGGTACACGTTCGGGTCGGCCGAACGCGTGGTTCCTGGTTACGCGGTCCGACCTGCCTCAGTTTACTACAGCTACCCGCTTAGTGACGATTGTGCCTATAAGAAATTCCGCTTTTGTGGTGATTTTTGCATTTTGAACATTAAAGTAATTATTATATAATACGCCATGAGTCCCAGGAAAGTCAGTGGTAAGGCTCAACATATGAGATCCCATGTAAGAATGACCGTAGAGCAGCAACAAGAGATCATTCGTAAATATGAAGATGGTGTGCAGGTAGGTGAACTGGCTAGGCAGTATAACAAATCTCAGTCAACGATATCCACCATACTAGCTAAGAAAAAGGACATTATGGGTGCTAAAGTGATGCATCATTACAGACAAATGTTAAAATTAATGGAAAAACAAATGTCTCTTGACAAATTTGTAGTGAGACAAACAAGCACTGAATCACAACCAGGTCCTAGTGGTGTTCAGGCAAAACGTAGGAGAGAGAGTACCCCAGAGAAAACATCACTGCCTGATGTGATAATAAAAGGGGACTCCCCTTCCAAACAGTAACAACTCTCCTCCTCCCCCATCACCATCTTCCATACGCCATCAGAGCCCTCCATAAAGGTAAGAGTAACTTTGGTACTGTATGAAGTTAGAAAAAAAACATTGTATTCAGTATAAAATGTATTTTATGTTAATATTTTGGAGAGTGGGGAACAGATTAATTCAAATCCCATTATTTCTTATGGGAAAAATCGCTTCGACTTCGATATTTCGACTTACGATCCGTCTCTGGGAACGGATTAGCATTGTAAGTCGAGGCCCCATTGTATATGATTGCGCGGTTGAAGGGTTAAGGGTGAAGTTTAATGGAGTGAAAAACATGATGGAAGTGCTTAGAAATGCCAGGAAATTGCAGTGATGAGGTTGGCAAAGTTTAGTCAATAAGACAAGACCTCTCAAAGGAAGACAGAGGAAGCTGAAAATGAACCTAATGAAGCAAAATGTCTAAATGGGCATAGAAATGAAGAAGACAGAAATTCTTTTTTCTACAAAGTGTCAGGGACTGGAAAACTTGTGAAATGGTACATAAAAACAAGGCAACAAAATCAGTAGTGGAAGGGGGAGTAAAGAACAAAGGGAAAGGGAACATGTTCCTGAAAATTGTATATACCAACATAGATGAAGTGAGGTCAAAAACTTTGGAGTTGCAAGATATAATTCAGCTTAGGGTCCCAGATATTGTCGCATTATCAGAGACGAAACTTGAAGGAAATATTAAATGAAGTTGTATTCTCAAGGAGTTATTCAGTTTGGAGACATGACAGGAAAAACTAGGAAGGGAGGAGGAGTTACTGTGCTAGTGAAAGAACACCTGAAGGTAAGAGAGTTAATATTTGAAAACCCTCGAGATATTGACATAATGGCATTGCAGATCTGGAATCAGGATGATAAGCTGATAATTTTAAATGCCTACAGCCCACCAGCAAGCAACACTTGGACAAAGGAAGAACTGGATGACAAACGAGAGGGCCTCATAATGGTTATGAGAGATATTTTTGTACAAGCAGATAAAGATAAATCATGACTGTTGATACTGGGGGACTTCAACTTTAAAGCAATAGACTGGGAGGCCTATGAAGCAAGAACGGAGGACTTTTGGACATGCAGATTTGTGAACTTCATTCTGGAGACATTCTTGTATCAACACCTAAAGCAGGCCACAAGAATGAGGGAAGGAGATGTACCGTCGGTACTGGAACTAGTATTCACCCGGAAAGAAGAGATATTTGACATCCAGTACCTTCCTCCCTTGGGAAAGAGTGATCACGTTCTGTTAGACATTAAATATGCTTTAAGATATCATCTAGAAGAAAATGAGGACATTGAAACAGTTGATAAACTCGATTTGAGGAGAGGTCACTATGGGGAACTTAAAAAAAATTAATGAGTGTAATTCAACAGACTTGTTGCTAGGCAGAGAAGTAAATGAAATGTATACCAAATTTTCCAAAATATACGATGAAGGCACACAAACATTCATACCAAAACAGAGATGCAGGGCCAGAAAACAGGATTGGTTTAACAGAAATTGCGAGAGGGCCAGAGACCAAAAGACACAAAAACCAGCGTTGAATGTAATGAAACGCCATTTTCTGGGTGAGACCTGGAGGCTCCACGGACCTATACCAGGCTGATATGCTAATGTCAGACTTTGGCATCAGTCATGTGTATGGAGTTCTAGGGCCTACCGGGGACCACGACCAGAACCTGGCCCCCTCAGAGAGGCAAGAGGAGTAATGGCCTATAGAAACCCCAGTGTGATCGGAAGCATTCTATGTCTGCCATCGACCAGTACTAGCATCCAGAAAGGTAAGCATTCCAAACAAACCCCTATTCTGGTGAAAATTGCTACCAAAAGCCAAACTAGTGGAAAGAATTCCCCAACAGAAAACAGGCAAACTAGTATGACGTCACACGTCACCGTGCCGCTGTCTGCGCAGCTCCCCCCCTCTCTGGGAGGGGGAAGGGGAAGCCCCAGACCTCTCATGCCAGCTATCCACCTATCAGTTCTGAGGCTGGATGTCAAAACACGCGAAAAACTACCGACTGGAGGGAGGGAGGGTTGCCGGGGAGCCTCCAGATCTCACCCAGAAAATGGTGTTTCATTACATTAAACGGTGGCTTACTGAGGGGAGCCCCATTGGCTCCCCGGAGCTAACTACCCACAGAGGAAGGTCAAAGGGACGGAACCGGGAGGTGGTCACCACGCACCCCTCAACGGAAGCAAGACAACCTGCTGCAAGGCGATACAGCCCCGAAAGGGCCCAGGAACAACACGAGACAACGAGCAGCTAGGCCCCTGTATGAACGGCAAAAGATCCGCGCCCGAATGACAGCAAGGACACGCCGCCCAGACGGCAGCAAGAGCAGCAAAGCCACGAACACCACGTGCATGGGGAAAGAACACAGGCAGGCTAGCCGCAATAACACGGCGGACATCCCGGGACACCTTCACCTGCGAACAGTGAAGAAGGGAACTGGATCATAGAATGCTTCCAACCACACGGGGGCTTCTATAGGCCATTGCTCCCCTTGCCTCTCTGAGGGGGCCCGGTTCTGGCCGTGGTCCCTGGTAGGCCTAAGAACTCCATACACATGACTGATGCCAAAGTCTGACATTAGCATATCGGCCTGGGATAGCTCCGGGGAGCCTCCGGGACTCACCCAGAAAATGGCTTTTCATTACATCCAACGCTGGTTTTTTTTTTATGTATGCGCCTGTTGGTATCAAATGGTATACAGCCATGCGCCATTTAAGGGTTAAACACCAGCCTACTGCAGGGTGTATAGACCTAGTCTGCGTTCATACAGTAGGCACCCAGTGCCGTTAGCTTTGTCTGCGAGTGACGTGTTTGTCTGCTGGAGAATGAATAATCGTAATAACCCACCAGCTTTTATCAAGACCTAAGGATGATGAACAATATTTGTCTCAAGGACATGACAAAAGGAAGGAAACAAACGAAAATGAGTCAATATTTTTCACGAACTAGTAGCAGAAAATCAACCAGCACAGCTGTACCCAACACGAGCACAGCCGTACCCAGCATGAGCACAGCCGTACCCAGCACCAGCACAGCCGTACCCAGTACCAGTACAGCCGTACCCAGCACCAGCACAGCCGTACCCAGCACCAGTATAACAGCACCCTGAACCAGCTCAGAAGCAGCTGAAGCCAACACAGCAGCAGCGAGGACCAGCAAAGCTGATGCAAACATCTAAAAACATCGTGTGTGGAGTGAACAGTTAGAACAAGTGTTAAATTTAAGTGTGTACATAGTGTTAAAATTAAAGTTGCAGTAATTTTAGTGTACAATAAATTTCATAAACTGCATTGTAGTACTCAACATACAGCAGAACTACTTAATCAACACAGTGCTAACGGCATAATACACTACAATACGTATTTACTGTACAGCATTCACAACTCCATGAGACTTCAAGATGGACACAATTCCAACAATAAGGTAAATAACAAATGTAACAGTATTTTTTAGAAGAGTAGTAATATATAGGTACAGGATATAATATGATAATGCATCTTTATTGAGTACAAGAAAAAAAAAAAGATTGACGCAAACGCCTCCTGAAGGTCACCTCTTGCAACGAATCCAACGCTCCAATGCTCTGGGGTTGGTCACATATAGTGCGTTGAATCGAGGTTGTACTGTATATGCAAAAGTCTGCAAATGCTATGACTAACACTGAACTGATACTATATTTGATCCCTTGCTGACTAGTCAGCTAAGTTCATGAGACCCAGAAAATCAAGTGATGTGTAGCTTCCCAAGCTCCTTTTTTACTGTACTGGTGCTGTCACCTGGTGGTGGGATAAGACTGGCAGCAAACAAGCAATTAGCAGAGCAATAATTGGTGGTTTCTTGGAAAACAAAACAGTGTTGCAATTAACATCTTCCAGTGTTTTTGATCCATTACTTACAGGTGAGTGGGACGGCATGAAAAAACCTGCGCTGTGTTCAGAATTAGGTTACATTGCTCTGCCTATTTTTAAAGTATATCCCAGATAGAGGTAGACATTGCTTAAGGGACCAGCTGAGGGGTTAAACTCAAAAACCTTAATAGTAAATATGTGGCTAATTAAGTCAACATTACAAATATCTAATTATTTCTCTGGCATACACAGGAGAGATATAAAACATTTAACAAGTACAGTATCAAGTAATAAAATGCAGCCTTTCTGTCATATGGCTCCATTGAAGGAACATGAGAAGCCTCATTTATATAAAATTACATTTATTAAACTCATTAAAAGGATTAAAAGTACAAACAAAAATAATGAATGGGAATACATTGGTAAAATGGAGGAATAATTTTAAATGACATGGCTTAACTTCTTCCTACGCGGCTTTTATTGTGACATCATGGTGGTGTGCAGAAAATAAAGTGTTCCACAAAAAAAACAGCGTTAAATGTAATGAAACGCTATTTTCTGGGTAAGCCCCAGAGGCTTCCTGGAGCTTATCGGGCTATGTACTTTATATTAGACTGGGATATTAGCTATGGAGTTCAGACCTACCAGGGACCAGAGCCAGAACCTGGCCCCTTCAGAGAGGTTTCAGGGGCAATGGCCCTGGAAAACCCCCTGTAGTTGGGGGTATTCCTTATCTGCCATCAACCTGGGTTAGGCACCCAGAAAGGTAGGCATAACAAAATAGACCCCATATGGTAAGAAACTAAAACAAAAAAACGAACAAGTAGAATCTCCCTATAATCCCAAGGAAACAAGCAAACAAGCAAACATCACACTTTACTGCCGCACTGCTCATCCACGCAGTCCTCCGCTCCCTGAGAGGTGGAGGGAGGGCCCCGGACTTCACTGCGCCGGCTGCCTAGCACTCCAGTTCGGAACCTAAGCTTCAACCAACACGAAAAAAACGCCGACTGGTGGGAGGGAGGGTTGCCACGGAGCCTCCGGGGCTCACCCAGAAAATTGCGTTTCATTACATTCAATGCTGGTTTGCTGTGGGGAGTCCCTACGGCTTCCTGGAGCTACTTACCCAAAGAGAAAGAAAATAGGGACTTACCTGGGAGGTGGCCGCCCCAAACTCCTCAACGCAAAGTCGAGACAACTGGCTGCAACCTGCGACCCAAAGAAACACAAGAATGCCCAGGAGCAGGCACGTTCACCAAATAACAGGCGGCCAGGACCTTGTTCGATCTCCAAAATCCACACGCCTGAATATGAGCCCAAGACATGTTACCAAACACGGCAGCCAAAGCTGCAAACTTCCAAACGTCATGGGCGCGAGGATAGACCGCAGGCTGGCTAGACTTAATAACTCTGAGGACAACCTGAGAAACCTGAGCCCTGGAACAGGGAATGAGGAAAACCGGATCAACCCAAAGTGCATCTCCAGCCACCCTAGCCAAGGCGCGCTGGTATAGGAGAAAAGCCGCAACCGGACACAACACATTATGGACCCCTGGCTGAACCAACCAAGTATCAATGACCCCAAGGATCCCTCTGGAAAGCAGCCGTCTCATTCTTCACCAGAAAAGATGGAGAAGGCTGCAAACGTACAAACCTACCCCCAGGACCAAAAGAGCAGAAACCCCTGTGCTGGAGGAGAGCATGAAGTTCCCCTACCCGACCCCCAGAGGCCAATGCCAACAAAAACAGGGCCTTGGAAAAACAATCTTGGACTGAAGGGGTCACCACAAATTGAGGAGAGGAAAGATAAGAGAGCACCCTGTACAAGGACCAGGACAGCTCAGGTGGCACATGAGCAGGCTGGAGTTGAAACATAGCACGAGAAAGTTTACAGAACAGAGCGGATGTGAACTCCACCCCGAACGCAAGCTGGAGTAGCTCTGCCAGCGCCACACGATACGAAGCGACAGTATCAGGCATCAATGATGGTCCTGAAAAAGCCAAGAAAGGGCAAGACAACCCGATCCGAAATGAGAAGACAACTTACGAAGAGCAAGTAAATGGTGAAAAAGGACGCCAGGAAACTTCATACTGTTGCCGAGACGAAGCTCTCAGGTGGGACACCATCAACGAAGCCACCTGATCTCCATAGAAATGGTGATATACCCGCGTCAAAAAGACCAGATGCAAAGAGCAGAGAAGAAGGTCGAACCAGCCCTCTACCAGACTGGTCTGACCTGCTGAAAGAGGCGGAGCCACGGGAAACGTCCCGGGTTCGGACACCAAGAAAACAGCGCCGGAAACCAAGGCTGGGCCGGCCACCAAGAGGCTACAAGGACTTCTCTCCCTTGGAAGGTCTCCAACTGAGCCAGAACCCGAAGCAACAGCTGGACCGGGGGAAAAAGGTACAGGTAACCCCACCTCGACCAGTCCTGCTGAAAGGCAGCCACTGTGAACACTTCGCAGTTGGGGAAGGGCGTCACATAGACTGGGAGACGCCGAGACAACGCCAACACAAAGAGGTCCACGTCTGGGAGTCCGTATGTCTGGCAGATCCAACAAAACGAGTCGTCGTCGATCGTCCATTCTGTGGACAGGGGAATGAAGCGAGACAGGCCATCCGCCAGGATGTTGAACACTCTCCGGATATGAACCACATGGAGAGCCAAATCCAGAGAATCCAGCAAACAAACCACTCTACGGGACCAACCCCAAAGAGGCAAGGACCGAAGAGAACCACCACGGTTCAGGCAATGAACCACCGGAGAACAGTCTGAATGGAGCCGGATAGTCGAACCCAGAGCGACCCGAACCCTCCGAAGCGCGAACCAGATTGCCACGAACTCCCGAACCATGCTGTGAGCCCGACAGAAGGATGGACCCCACTATCCCTGGCTGGCCTAATGAGCACT
This sequence comes from Procambarus virginalis, assembly GCA_020271785.1. Classification (NCBI taxonomy): domain Eukaryota; kingdom Metazoa; phylum Arthropoda; class Malacostraca; order Decapoda; family Cambaridae; genus Procambarus; species Procambarus virginalis. The sequence continues at coordinate 4,671,414 of WNGS01169498.1, forward strand.
GGTCACAAAGCCCCAACCGAGAGACAACATGTCCATGAACACATCGAGCGAAGGCTCGGTAAGACGCCAAGGCACCGAACCCCGAAAACCCCGAAGAGGAAGTAGGAGATGCAGCAACCAACACAAGGCCCTCGGAGGATGAACCCAACGACTGCGAGAGAGGCGGAAGGGGCATTCCGAAGGAACCAAAACAGACGCCGAAGCCAAACACTACCTGGCAAGTAGACCAGCACAGTGAAAGTCAGACCAACCAACTGCACCACTGCTCGAGCAACCACCGAGTGACCCGGGACCCCCTCAGAAACAGCCGACTGTGGGGCCACAGCTGCAGCAACACCTCTGGAGGGAGAGACAAGGAAGCGGTCCGAGAATCCCAAACAAGACCCAGCCAGGTCTGAATCTGGGACCTAACCAGATGGGACTTCCTCCAGTTCACCAGGAATTCAAACCTGACGAGCTGGGAAAGAACCATATCCCTGGCAAGCAGACAAGCCAACGGACTGGGAGCCCACACCACTAGTCTTCGAGGTAGGCCAAAACCCGAATCCTTAGCAGACGCAGACAGGTCACCACAACCCGGGTAAGACGAGTGAAAATGTGAAGTGCCAGATTCAAGCCAAAAGGGAGGCAACGAAAGCGGTAAGCCTGACTGGCGGGGAAACCCACCTGAGAGACGGGGTCATTTTGACCACGTCCAAGCGCACCCACTCCAAGATGACTTGACAGAGCACAGGAGAAGAAGCCTGCCCTGCTAGCCCTGAACCCGCATAAGGAGGACGAGATGCCCAACGCCACCGCAGGCCGGATGACATGACCGAAAAGGCCCACAAATCGTGGGACCAAGCGTGAGCAGAGTGAGCCTCTCCCCCTATCATCCCGTCAACGGGGCGAACCGCGAAAGGGCTGATGCCCCTTATGAAAAATCAAGCGCCGAACAAGGCAATCACCACGTCGAACAGGGCGATCACCGCACCGACTAGACGATGCCGGCACTAAAGGCAATGTCTGCTCAGAAACTAGCACCAATGGCCCACCTCGACCAGCGGAACCCTGAACCCTGGCAGGACCCCTCCAAGACGGCCGAGAACGACCACCCCGGAGAACCAACAAGTCCGACATAGGACGACAACTAGACGAAGCCTTCAGAAACTGCGAGACCGCCACCTCTGCAAACACCAATGGACAAAACGGAGATTCCAAAGAGAGGGCGAGCATAGCCTGATGGCACGTGAGGCGAGAAGCAAAAAACAGAGACACCGCCTCCTTTAGGATAGGCGCAAAAAGCTTCAACAGTGCAGCCGATGCCCTAGCTGCCGAAGTCAGCGCCCCAGATGAAGGCCCGTCACTCAACGCCTCCACATCCTCCTCAAGCCAAGCAGAAGACAGCTTGAGAAGGGAAAAGAAACGTAAGACCGAAGCCAAATGCCCACGGGCGCGCAAATCCTCAGCAACCAATGATGCCGAAAGAGAAGGAACCTGCTGATAGAACCCAGAAGCCTCAGCAGTAGGAACTGTCAAAGGCCTCCGTCTCCGACCCGAATGGGGCAGTCCCGAAGCCGCCAGAGTCTCATTACCAACTAAACCCTGTGCTGAATCCGAAACCTTCAGACGTTTGAGCACGAACGAACGAACGAACGAAACGAACGTCAACAACACCTGTCGGCCCTGCCCTCCCTCCTCTTTTATCAGCTGTTCTTTGAGCTCTCGGCTATCAACAAATGATGTAGCATCACCCGAAGGCAGCTAAGTACACAGTGACCCAAATGTGATTGAAAAAACCAACAAGACCAACCCGTATTCTCTCATTTCGACCTCACTAGTGTTGCTCCCTGGAGCTAGGAAGCTGTACTCGACGTTCACTGCTGCCTCATCAACGAGTCTTCCCTATTGTTCCTGCCTACATATATCCTGCTACCATGCATAATAAGACCGGTAAGGCCCTTAAGAAAGGAAGCACACCAAACAGGAATAACCCTACTAGCCAGACTAGCAACATGATTAGTTCAGCTATCTTTCCCCCTCGGTGGCCGCCGTGGGGGGTACCGACTCTCCCCTCGTCAACAATAACATACAATCCCAGCTGGGCGCAGCGCCGTCTCCGACACGGGCCATGCAACTGTTATGTAGCCATATGGACCAACTTAAACGAGCAGCTGCCCCTTGTTCTGACTTCAAGCGCCTTGCTGATAACCCTTGGCTCAAGTTATTAACTCAAGTACATGAAGATCAAATGTCGGTAATCAAAGAGCAGTCGGCCTTAATAATGAACCTGCAAGGTTCATTATTATCTTTGCAGAATGAAGCTGGAGCCTTACTCAAGAACAACCAAGATCTATCTACCAAAGTCGTCCACCTCGAGCAAGAATTAAACCTTCTCAAGAACACAGTCACTAACTTTAATCCAGATGAAACCACTAGAAAACAGGAAGAAATATTACAAAAGTTTGAGAACCATCTGAACAACCTACAACACCAACACACTGTTACCCAAGACGAAACAGACCAACATAAACTACTTGAGTCTGTAATTATCTCTTCACATGATTTTCCCCAAGAAACTGATGGAGAAGACTGTGCTGCCATTGTGATCAAGGTATTGCAGGATAAGTTAAGGTATTCAATCCAAAAAAGTCACATCAAATCAGCTTATAGAGTGGGTACCAAATCATCTGGTACAAATAACCGTAGAATAAGAATTAAATTAGATAGCTGCTCCCGCAGGTCTGATCTTATCACATCTGCAGTCGCTAGTAAATCCTCTGTTTATGTAAATGAATGTCTGACCAGGTTCAGGCAAAATCTCTTTTTTAAGCTGCGTGGTTTCTGCAAAAATTCCACTATAATTAAGCACTGTTTTGTGCGAGATGGTAAAATTATAGCTAGGAGGACTGACATTGGAAAAACCTATTCAATAACCACTGAAGCTCACCTTAATTCTTTCCTTAGTGACTGTGGGATATCTGCTGCATAGCCAGAACTCAAATTATAATCTCATTTAACTACCATTGTGTACTTTAGCTCTGCCTTTCCTTTCAAAAGGTTTTAACCTTAGTTAAAAAAAAAAAAAAAAAATGTCATCTTTATTATTGTCTTCTTTCATTTTACTCCCATGTTCCATAGTACACTGGCTTTGCCTGTGTCCTCTAGTATTAACTTCATTATCCAGTGTTCCTGAGTGTATCTCTATTTAAACTACCTCATTTTGTTTTAGTGTAACTTTAGTATTAAACTATAGTGTACTTGTAATAGTATAGTAAGCAAGCTTTTCATTTTATAGATTTCATAATTGCTTTTTTACTTTTTTTGGTCATCTATTGTTATTAATTATTCTACTTCATTTTTTACATTCCTAGTTCCCATTAAGTTTATTACTTAAATTACCATTAAGTTTATATTACTTGAGATTTTTTTTTTCTACTTTTCTTTATTTTCTATTTTTGTTTTTTTGGCACTCTTGCCTTTTTTTCCTGCAACCAGCCTTTTTATGCAGACAAGTATAGACCCAGAACTAAACCTCTTATCCACTATCTATGACAATCATCACTTTAATGATCAAAATTGCAGATATTTTACAGCACATGATGTAAACAATGTATTAACAAATAATCACAATATCTCTGTAATCAACTTGAACGTTAGATCCCTAGGTAAACACTTCGATGATGTTAGTGCCTTGATTGAAACTATTGACAACAAATTCTCTTTTATTATACTTACTGAAACGTGGTTGAAAGAGGATACTACTCAACTCTTTAACATGCCTAACTACTCAGCAATTCACAACTGTCGTCAAATTCAGAGAGGTGGTGGTACTGCTCTTTACTACCACCAAGAACTAACATGCTTAAATATAATTAGAACTAGAGACAGCTGTGGGGAGTATATCTTCGCCAGTTTCAGAGTCAAGGGTGCCGAGTCTGTCCTGTCTGTGGGTGCAGTCTATAGAATTCCTAACACTGATGTATCCGAATTCAATTCAAACCTTAGAAATCTAATACTCGATAACAGACTGAACAAAAACCATCTAATTATCGCAGGGGACTTTAATATTGACCTCTGCGAGCCTGAACACCCTACTGCTGTTAGCTTCCTCAACTGTATGAATTCCTGCTTCCTCATACCCTTAATCACTAGACCTACTAGAATCACTGATAGTACGGCCACGACTCTTGATCACATTTGGACCAACATAACCTCTCCGCTTACTTCAGGTATAATCACCGATAGCACTACAGACCATTACCCCACATTTCTCTCAACTAACATTATCAAACCACCTCTTGAGTCAAGGGAATTAAGCTTTAGGCTGCACAATGAAACTGCTATAGACAATTTTATAACTGCTGCTGATAATGTCAACTGGGAATCCGAGTTAGGTAACATAGGGGACATCAACCTAGCAGTGCAATCTTTTCTTCAAAAGACTCTTAACCTTTATAACACCCACTGTCCTAGGCTTTCAAAACAGGTCACAACCAAAAGGCTTAACAATCCTTGGCTTACAAAGGGAATTCTTAAATCCATTAATAAAAACATGACCTTGAGAAGAAGTATAGGTTAGGAACCGTCTCCAAAGAATTTTCAAAGAATTACTCGTTATTGCTATCTAAAATAATTAGACGAGCCAAAACTAAATTCTACGAAGATAAATTTACCCAAATAAAGAGCAACATTAAAAAAACTTGGAGCACAATCTCACAAATATTGGGATCAAAGAAGATTTTTAATAATAAACCAACACTCCTGTCCAGTAACGATGGTCAGCTTTCAGCCTCTGATTCTGCTATTGAGTTTAATAGGTTCTTCTCTTCATTGGGTCATCCCTTGCAAATGATATTCCAACTTCCAGTACTGATGTTAAGGACTATCTTACAGGTAACTATCCACAGTCTCTGTACCTAAAGCCTACTAATTCCACTGACGTCAATGAGATAATCCTTTCCNATCCACATTATGCTTCTTTAAGTCGTTATAAGCCATTCAATGGCATGAACCTGTCGAACAAAAGGTATCATTCTCAATTTATTTCAAAACATAGTCTATATTGCGATGTCAGGGCTAACAGGTACTGTGTATAATATGATGAGGATTGTCCATTTAAACCTTTCTGGATTTTAAACAACAATAAATTATATCAAAACTTTACCCTGTCTAAACAAACGGATGTTTGAAACATATACCAAAATAATGCTAAAAATAATTAAATTAATTCTGAAATGCATTTTCAGTCAATGCTAAATATTCCCTTTCAACCAAAGTATTAAATGTACGTAATCAATTACTAGTGGAGCTGTCAATGGTCGGATGGATGATGGAATTACAAGCTAACCCATTTCTCCCTCCATATTGAAAATCAAGAGTTGATATGTTCCTCTCATCTAATCCACAACTTACTTATCCCGGTATTTATATAATTAAATATATGTATTAGGTATAAGTGTTCATATTTCCGTTAAGTAACATTTATTTTTTCAGTTCTTACACTAAAAAAAAACTGATGTCATGTTTCAAATCCTTAGTATTTAATTTGCATCTTAATTTGTTGTAGTGAATAACAGAACACAAATCATCGCCTGATACAGACAACCTTCCTGGGTCAGGCAGTGTATCACTAGTAGCAGTGGTGCAGGTGTTGCTGGGGTCAAGTCGGGTACCACTGGTGTCTCCAGCTACTGTTGCTGGGGTCAAGTTGGGTACCACTGGTGACTCCAACTACTGTTGCTGGGGTCAAGTTGGGTACCACTGGTGACTCCAGCTACTGTTGCTGGGTCAAGTTGGGTACCACTGGTGACACCAGCTACTGTTGCTGGGGTCAAGTTGGGTACCATTGGTGACACTGGAGTACCTGTTGCTGAGGTCAAGCCGAGTACCACTGGTGGTACCGGGGCAACTGTTGCTGGGGTCAAGTCGGGTACCACTGGTGACCCCAGCTACTGTTGCTGGGTCAAGTTGGGTACCATTGGTGACACTGGAGTACCTGTTGCTGAGGTCAAGCCGAGTACCACTGGTGGTACCGGGGCAACTGTTGCTGGGGTCAAGTCGGGTACCACTGGTGACCCCAGCTACTGTTGCTGGGGTCAAGTTGGGTACCACTGGTGGCACTGGAGCAACTGTTGCCGGGGTCAAGCCGTGTACCACTGGTGACACTGGAGCAACTATTGCCTAGTGTCAAGTCGGATACAACTGGAACAATTGTTCCTGGGGTCAAGCACTGCACCACTGGAGCAACAGTTGTTGGGGTCAAGCCAGGAACCACTGGAGTAATTGTTGTCTGGGGTCAAGCCACGTACTATTGCAGCAAGTGTTGCCTGGGGTCAAGCCGGGAACCAGTGAAACAACTGTTGTCTGGGGTCAAGCCGGGTACCACTGGAGCAAGTGTTGCCTGGGGTCAAGCCTGGTACCCTTGGAGCAAGTTTTTGGGGTAAAGCCGGATACTACTGGAGTAACAGTTGTAAGGCGTCAACCAGGGTACCACTGGAGCAACAGTTGTTGGGGTCAAGCAGGTTACCAATGGAGTAACTCTTACCTAGTGTCAAGCCGGATACCATTGGAGCAACTGTTTCCTGGGGTCAAGCCGGGTACCACTAGAGCACGTGTCGCCTGGGTTCAAACCGGGTACCACTGGAGCCAGCGTTGCCTGGGGTCACGTCGGATACAACTGGAGGAAGTCCTGGGGGTCAAGCCGGGTACCACTAGAACAGGTGTTGCCTTTGGTCAAGCTGGGTGCCACTGGAGCAAGTGTTGCCTGGGGTCAAGCAGGGTACTACTGCAGCAAGTGTTGCCTGGGGTCAAGCTGGGTTACCACTGGAGAAAGTGTTGCCTGGGTCAAGCCTGGTTACCACTGGAGCAAGTGTTACCTGGGTCAAGCTGGATACTACTGGAGCAAGTGTTGCTTGGGGTCAAGCCTGGTTACCACTGGAGAAAGTGTTGCCTGTGGTCAAGCTGGGTGCCACTGGAACAAGTGTTGCCTGGGGTCAAGCTGGGTTACCACTGGAGTGTTGCCTGGGGTCAATCCTGGTTACCACTGGAGAGTGTTGCCTGGGGTCAAGCCTGGTTACCACTGGAGCAAGTGTTGCTTGGGGTCAAGCCGGGTACCACTGGAGCAAATGCTGCTTGGGGTCAAGGCGGGTGCGGGGTCCAGCCGGGTGTGGCGTCCAGCAGGGTGTGGGGTCCAGCAGGGTGTGGGGTCCAGCAGGGTGTGGCGTCCAGCAGGGTGTGGCGTCCAGCAGGGTGTGGCGTCCAGCAGGGTGTGGCGTCCAGCAGGGTGTGGCGTCCAGCAGGGTGTGGCGTCCAGCAGGGTGTGGCGTCCAGCAGGGTGTGGGGTCCAGCAGGGTGTGGGGTCCAGCAGGGTGTGGGGTCCAGCAGGGTGTGGGGTCCAGCAGGGTGTAGGGGTCCAGCCGGGTGTGGGGTCCAGCCGGGTGTGGGGTCCAGCAGGGTGTGGGGTCCAGCAGGGTGTGGGGTCCAGCAGGGTGTGGGGGTCCAGCAGGGTGTGGGGTCCAGCAGGGTGTGGGGGTCCAGCAGGGTGTGGGTCCAGCAGGGTGTGGGGGGTCCAGCAGGGTGTGGGGTCCAGCAGGGTGTGGCGTCCAGCCGGGTGTGGGGTCCAGCCGAGTGTGGGGTCCAGCAGGGTGTGGGGGTCCAGCAGGGTGTGGGGTCCAGCAGGGTGTGGGGGTCCAGCAGGGTGTGGGGGTCCAGCAGGGTGTGGGGGTCCAGCAGGGTGTGGGGTCAGTGGGGTCAAGAACACAACCAACCCGTCCTGGAAGGTCACAACAACTCCCCGGAGCCCGACTCATATAATATAAAGTTATTACAAGTTATATTTCTAGCGCCTCGCTCAGTTTCTTCTATAATACATACATATATGTATATATATACATACATACAATGCTAAATACATATTACATCGCTCAGGAATATTGTCTCACCTCATTCAATAACTTTTGGCGGTGGCTTATGCTTGGGCTGGTGCTGGAGGCCATTGTCACTTGTAATAATACGACGACTCAAGACAACTTAATGTGAAGGTACAAGTGAGAGAATGGCAGCAGCGGCGGCGGCGACCGTCGTCCTCGGAGGTTGACCAGCGACTGGCGCCACGTGACGTCCGGGCCCTCATGGCGCCCCAAGTCTCCTCAAACCGTCCAAGCTTCTATCGTCATATTCAAATTATCTAAACTTTTCCACATCAAACACGTTTAAAAAACTCTTCCAGTTTCTCATCTTAATCATATAATTTAAATAATCGAATTGATAGGCTTTTCCTAGTAGTTAGAAAGTGATCCAACGCTGCACTGAACCAAAAGTAGCCTATTTATATAAATTTTAAAATAACAGTAATGTTTTAATATATTTTCCTAAACGGATTAAATGAAATATTAATAAATATATAATTAACATCATGTAACAAATTTCTCTCATCGTAAATAAGTAAATTTGTGTTTTAATGTCATAGTGCATATTAAACGCTCTATCTTAAAGTTTCAGCTTCTTGAAGGCAGTATATGCAGCCCTTCCTTCTCTTTCGTAGTACTTTTAGTAACGATGAGGATCATAGTACATATATGACCTGATGTACAATTACAAAGCAGAAATCGTTACTATTGTATTTGGACAAACCGGAAAAGATTTTGTATATATATGTTGCAAAGACAACCTAACCTTCCCTTCCTAGGCCTAATTTTACGCTATCTGAGGCCTAATATAATACATATATGTGTTATACTAAGCCTATGAATATTTTTGTTGATTTACTAGATATATATTTTTTCCGGATTCTTATCAAGGGAATAGTACCAAATTCTACAATTGAATTGCC
>WNGS01169498.1:4681225-4730265 GCA_020271785.1 Procambarus virginalis
AGAAGTATACCGCACATCGTCCACTCATCTAACAAGCCAAAGAAACTCATACTTACAGAAATGTCGTCAACTACCATTAAGAAGTATACCGCACATCGTCCACTCATCTAACAAGCCAAAGAAACTCATACTTACAGAAATGTCGTCAAACTATCTGGTTCTTCATCTTGTATACGTAGTTTTTCCCGCTGTTTATCTAGTTGATTCGCCAATTCTTTAAGAAGAGACTTCATTATTCTTCCGATCTGTTTCTGAAAGTAGAAGTTGTAATCAATGAATTAATAGTATACACATGATGAGTCACAATAACGAGGCTAAAGATATGATGACCGAACTATACACATCAGAAGACGGAAGAAATAAGGAAGTTTCGGTCACTCCTGGACCATTACCAAGTTTGTATGTATTTATTTATACTAGTATATATACAAGAAGGAACATTAGGTTTATGAGAGTACATTGCATTGATTTTTTATATTGTAAAACACGCATAGCGTTTCGGACAGGTCCTTAATCTAACAGATAATTTTAAGTTGGTAATTTCTAGCAAAATTGAGAAATGTTAACAGGTACATTGTAAGAAAATTTGACGAAGATTAGTAGGTACATTATTGTAAAATTTGAGGATTATCAACAGATACATTGTAGCGTAATTTGATGATTATATCTATAATGAAGTATAATGAAGTAAAATAGGTGTTCAATATAACTACCATGATATAAGATAGCAGTGATTACAATGCTGAAGTTGTATGGCTTAAGCACATATATTGGGGAAGTGGGTAGCACAAGATACAGTGAGAGTTTAAGGCACCAGGTAGGAAACTACGAGGATGAAATTAAGTACTTTTCGGTTTTATTTTTTAATAAGGTATAGGTTGGACAGCTTTTCTATTTGTTAGGGAGTGAGTTCCATAGACTAGGTCCCTTTTTTTGTATAGAGTGTTTACACATTTAGTTTGACTCTGGGGATATCAAAGACATATTTATTTCCGGTGTGGTATTATGGGTTCTATTATGTCTGTCAATGAAGAGTTTCAGATCAGGATTTGTATTTAAGAACAGGGTTTTGTAAATGTAAATGGCACAATAGAATGTGTAGTGAGTTTATGTTTAGCATGTTTAGGGATTCAAACAGAGGGGGCTGAGTGTTGTCTGAAAACAGAGTTTGTTATTGTTCTGATAGCAGATTTGTGCTGGGTGATGATGGGCTTGAGGTAGTTTGCAGTGGTTGAACACCATGCTCAGATCAGCTCACCATGGACATAACATCTGTCGGGCTGACTGGTGAAAGAAGAGAGTTTGGATAGCTGCCTATAAGATATGTGGTAACATGTGTCTGAGTCTGTGGAATTTTTCTGGCAAGATTAGCACCAACCGATGAAAAGAAGCTATTAAATTCTGTTGCCGTTTCTAAATCTGTTGCAGGTGTATAACCATCCTTGGAGTTTTATCTGGTTATGTGAGTGTTGTTTAGATCCTAGGATGTTAGAGATGGCTCTCCATGTGCTTTTCATGTTGCCTTTTGCTTCTTTGAATCTATTCTCATAATAGGAATGTTTTGCTCTTCTTTATTATACTGGTAAGCATTGATGAGTACCTCTTAACTACTTCTTTTGTGACTAGGCCAACCTTAATTTCTTCTTGATATTCATGTTTCTTGTTGATAGATTTGAGTATGTCTCTTGTGAGCCAGGGGTTGTTTAATCTTTTGGCAGTTACTTGCTTGGTAAGGAGGGGACAATGAGTGTTCTAGTGGCTTAGAGTTTCGGAAAGGAAGCTGTTTGCTAATGAATTTATATCCTGTGTATTATTGAATTCGGGTTCTCAGTTTATATTGTGAAGTGCGTTTGTGCAATTGCCTATTGCTGCTTCACTGTGTAACCTGAAGGTAAGTTTCTTGGTATGTGGTGGTGTTATGTCCATGTTTGCTTTGAGGAAGGTAGGACGGTGGTCAGTTGTTCTGTCAGTGATTATATCAGATGAAAGTGGAGTTGTTGTTAGGCCATAAGTGATCCAAGACAGTAGCGGATATTTGAGTGATTCGGGTGGGCTTGGTGATTGAGGGGATTAGCATTCAGGAGTTCATGCTGTTTAGGAAACAGTCAACTTAAGGGCTATTTTGTTGACACAGGTTAATGTGAAGTCACCTCCTAGAATGATATGATTCTTGTTGAGATTGTTATTTATGATAAGATTCCTTAGGTTATCTGAGAATGCAGTTATATTAGAATAGGGAAATCTATAGATAGTTCCAATAGTCAAGGAGGATTTAATAGAGAACTGAGCAAAGGTATGTTCACAGAAGTCGTCTCTATCACTAATGACACTATTGCAAATGAAGGTATTTTGGTAGTAGATAGCTGTGCCACCTCTTTTTAATTCCTTTTAAATTAGGCTTACAGTTGTGAATGTCTCTATAACCAGCTAAGTTGTAAAGTTGGGTATGGTCTTTACTTAGCCATGTTTCTGTTGAAATAATGAACGATAGTTTAGTACCTAGTGATGTGAGTAGTACATTAATATCATCAAAATGTTTACCAAGTTTACCATTTTGGTTGAAAACTGATAGGCAAATGTTATTTTAAAGTTTTTTTTGCAAGGTTTGCTGTGTAATACCTGCAGCAGTGATGATAAATGAACTTAGTGGTGAATATAAACTTAGGAAAAACATGAACTCAATTAATTAATTCTAATAACTGACTAATATTAATCAAATTACCATTATATTTACAGCCAACAGAGTCAAATAATACATATGAGTAAGCTTTTACTAAGACACTGAGGTAGATGCTTACATAAGTACACGGAGACTTTACTGAGAAGATTGGAACGTTTATGGATGAGAGAGCAATATTTAACCAATAGAGCGAAAGTCAGCATCTTGGACAGGGTTAGGCTAGGTAAGCCTCGAGATGAGCCTTACATCACACATGAGATATTTTCAGTATTGACATCGTGTGTATACAGTGATAGTTTCATTGTCACTATTGTGGTGTGATCAACCGTGCAGAGAAATGTATATACTGTATGTATATTCCAGGAGAGGAGATCCTAACTGGAGGTGTTTAAGGTTGACCAAACCACACATTAGAAGGTGAAGGGACGACGACGTTTCGCTCCGTCCTGGACCATTCTCAAGTCGATTGTGAATGGTCCAGGACGGACCGGTTCAAATAGCTTCGGCTATCACCTCATTATGTCCGGTCGTGATGGTCAAGTGGTTTAAGGCGTCTTGTACATACCAGTTGCGTTGCTCCTGGGAGTATGGGTTCGAGTCACTTCTGGGGTGTGAGTTTTCATTCGCATATAGTCCTGGGGACCATTCAGGCTTGTTCGCATTTGTGTTCCTCACGTGTGCCCCAAAGAATGAGGTGATTTGGTAAAATGCTATGCCCAAGATAACCATCCGAGTGCCGGCGGTGAGGTGGTTCAAATAGCTTCGGCTATCACCTCATTATGTCCGGTCGTGATGGTCAAGTGGTTTAAGGCGTCTTGTACATACCAGTTGCGTTGCTCCTGGGAGTATGGGTTCGAGTCACTTCTGGGGTGTGAGTTTTCATTCGCATATAGTTCTGGGGACCATTCAGGCTTGTTCGCATTTGTGTTCCTCACGTGTGCCCCAAAGAATGAGGTGATTTGGTAAAATGCTATGCCCAAGATAACCATCCGAGTGCCGGCGGTGAGGTGGTTCAAATAGCTTCGGCTATCACCTCATTATGTCCGGTCGTGATGGTCAAGTGGTTTAAGGCGTCTTGTACATACCAGTTGCGTTGCTCCTGGGAGTATGGGTTCGAGTCACTTCTGGGGTGTGAGTTTTCATTCGCATATAGTCCTGGGGACCATTCAGGCTTGTTCGCATTTGTGTTCCTCACGTGTGCCCCAAAGAATGAGGTGATTTGGTAAAATGCTATGCCCAAGATAACCATCCGAGTGCCGGCGGTGAGGTGGTTCAAATAGCTTCGGCTATCACCTCATTATGTCCGGTCGTGATGGTCAAGTGGTTTAAGGCGTCTTGTACATACCAGTTGCGTTGCTCCTGGGAGTATGGGTTCGAGTCACTTCTGGGGTGTGAGTTTTCATTCGCATATAGTCCTGGGGACCATTCAGGCTTGTTCGCATTTGTGTTCCTCACGTGTGCCCCAAAGAATGAGGTGATTTGGTAAAATGCTATGCCCAAGATAACCATCCGAGTGCCGGCGGTGAGGTGGTTCAAATAGCTTCGGCTATCACCTCATTATGTCCGGTCGTGATGGTCAAGTGGTTTAAGGCGTCTTGTACATACCAGTTGCGTTGCTCCTGGGAGTATGGGTTCGAGTCACTTCTGGGGTGTGAGTTTTCATTCGCATATAGTCCTGGGGACCATTCAGGCTTGTTCGCATTTGTGTTCCTCACGTGTGCCCCAAAGAATGAGGTGATTTGGTAAAATGCTATGCCCAAGATAACCATTCGAGTGCCGGCGGTGAGGTGGTTCAAATAGCTTCGGCTATCACCTCATTATGTCCGGTCGTGATGGTCAAGTGGTTTAAGGCATCTTGTACATACCAGTTGCGTTGCTCCTGGGAGTATGGGTTCGAGTCACTTCTGGGGTGTGAGTTTTTCATTCATATATATATATATATATATAACAGACGTCAATATGTAGCCATCAATGACATTTCCTCTCAGACTCTAACACTAACTGTTGGAGTGCCACATGGCAGCATCTTACAACCTCTCCTATTTCTTATATACATCAACGATTTGCAAGATGTCTCTAACATTCTTAAACCTATACTACTTGCTGATGATACTACCTTCATCTATTCAGACCCCAGCTCTCACACACACACACACTAAATAATATTGTAAATAACGAATTAAGAAAAGTACATTCATGGATGTCAACCAACAAACTCCCACTAAACACTGAGAAGACCTACATTTTATTTAGAAGTAAATCATCCAAACAAATTTACCTTCAGATAGACAATGAAGACATTATTTAAAAAATGAGAGAAAGCTCCTTGACCTATACATAGATAAGACTAAACTTCAGCACCCACATACAACACATAGCCAAAAAAGTCTCAACAATTGTCGGTACATTCTCTAAAATCATATATTACATTCCAAACTCTGTTCTCCTCTATACTACGTTTTTTTATTTATATATACAAGAGTTCTTACAATCTTGCACCGCCACTAATACCGTAGTGTTTCAGGTAAATCCTTAATCCTATGTTCCATGGAATACGACTCCAGCGAAAAATCATTTTTACACCCAAGTACCCATTTTACTGTCCAGTTAAACAGAGGCAACAGTTAAAGATTTGCTCTCAGTAAATCCTCCCCAGCCAGGATACGAACCCATGACAAAGCGCTCGCGGAACGCCAAGCAGCGTCTTACCACTACGCCACGGAGACTGCTAATATATAATAGCATGTAATACTCGCTAATCTATTCCTGTCTTACATACGATGTCTGTGCATGAGGTTCAACGACTGCAAATTACCTCAAGCCCATTGTCACCCAGAAAAAACTGCTTTCAGAACTATAACAAACTCTGTCTTCAGGTAACATACAGCCCCTGTTTAAATCCCTAAACATGCTCAACACACATTCATTCCATACATTCTCTTGTACTATTTACATGTGCAAAACCTTGTTCATAAATACTAATCCTGAGCTGAAACTCTTCCTTTATAGACGTAATAGAACCTATGAGCACCACAACAGAAAAAATATAACTTTGATATCCCTAGAATCAAATAATATCTGTGCAAACACTCCATGTAAATAAAAGGACGCAGTCTACAGCACTCCCTAATGAATTAAAAAATTGTCCAACCTCTGCCTTATTCAAAAGCAAAACCAAAAAGTACTTAATTTCATCCTCATAGTTTCCTACCTTGTGCTTCAAACTCAGACTGTATCTTGTGCTACCCACTTCCCTAATATTAGTACCTTTGACATGCAACTTCTCCAGTGTAATAATCCTCATCAATGTGTCTTATATTTATTATGTTAAACTCTTAAGGACCTGCCAGAAACGCTATGCGTGTCAGTAGCTTTGCAAAATTGAAAGAACACCAATGTTATTCTTACTCTCACAAACCTAATGTACTTTCTTGTATAAATATATTTATAAATAGATAAATAAAAAATTCTCAAAACTATGTTTTATTCAAAAGTAAAACCAGAGTACCTAATTTCATCCTCAGTTTCCAAATTTGAGCTTCACACTCACACTGTATCTTGTGGTACTCACTTCCCCAATTTCAACACTTAAGACGTGCACCTTCATCAGTATAATCAACACCATCAATTTATATCTTAGTTATTATGTTAAATTTAAATTTGGCTGCAACGTACTTTTATATATTCTTACTTTATCTGCCAGAAATGGACTTGCCAGAAATGCTATGCTCATTGATGGCTTTGCAAGAATGTAAGAACACCAATGCTCACAACCCAATGTACCTTCTTGTGTAAATAGATAAACAAATAAAAATAAATAAATAAATAAATAAATAAATAAATAAATAAATAAATATATATGTGGTTATAATGATTGATCGGACAATTACAGCCCCGCTCTTGTCCCAGGTAAGTCCACTACGGGCTCACCATAGCCCGTGCTACTTGCAACTTTTGGTTCCCAGTAGCTGAATCTTAAAACATTGGATGAAAGCACAGTTTTAATATTTAAATATATTCTTACACTATATTGCCCTCTTCTATCTCGGGGTTGATGCCCCCCCCCCCCCGCTCGTTTAAGCTCACCTACCTGTGACTACCGGGACGTGAGGTCTAGCTCTTGGGGCTCCGCCTACTGTACTAGCCTTGTTGTATCCGTTGCCTTATAGCTTAACTATTCTCATGTTTAAAATCTTTGTCGAACCTGTCCTTAAGTTGTGGATGGGGGTGGGTTGGGAGGCACATACAATAATGATGTTCACTTTATGAGAATTTCCTGCCCACCTAACCTATCAGAGGACCCTTAACTTACTGTTGTTGAAAAAAAAATCCCAAATTTATTTTCATATATTTTTTTCATTTTCAAATTACGTCCACTTTCGGCCATACTGGTAAACGGCCAAAAGCGACGTTATTTTTAAGAGGACAGGTTGGTTCATGATGGTTTTGACAAGATGTAACATATACTAAATTGTCAACAAATATAGTTTAATAAAGGAATTGAATGCAAGCAAGTATTTGCATAATATGTCCACTCTATACAGTAGACAAAACAACATAAATTGGGGCGCAATATAAATATATAAAGAATGAACGTCGAAAATGTAAACAATGCGTCAGGTTCAGGGATACTGTAAAATGATAAGCCTACTACACTGAGGTAATAAATGCGTAATGCGTCTAGGTGGGAAAAAATAATAATGTTGGTAAATTGATAAAGAAAGTTAAACAAAAATCTCATATATATATATATATATATATATATATATATATATATATATATATATATATATATATATATATATATATATATATATATATATATATACACACACTTACCCCTTTCATTTGTAGGTTCATTTCAACGTCCTCCATTATTTTACTGCAATGATACGAAATGTTTGTGTTAATGCCAGTTTATTAATCATGTTAAACATGTTATTATAGTCATGTTAAACATGTATTTATTATAGTCATGTTAAACATGTATTTATTATAGTCATGTTAAACATGTGTATGTATTTCACCTTATTGTAATATCAATTTATGATGACTAAACCAGATATCAGATTTAGAAACGACGACGTTTCGGTCCTTCCTGGATCATTATCATGACGCATGTTTATATGCAACAATTATGTTGAACATGACTCTCTCTTCATTCACATTAAGCCTACTACTGTTACTAGTAATAAAAGTAAATATTTTGTTAATATTAATAATAAAAAAAACTGCCAGTAGTCAATATTTTGCCAGTAGAGTTAAGACTACAACTACTTATGATTTTAACCCTAGCATAATACAATCATAGTTAACCTAATCTAACTCGATATAACCTAATGTAAGCTAATCTACATACATCATCTATCTATTTAACTACAACATTAGAACATAACCTAACTTAACATAGCTTATCTATATATTTAACTACAATATCAGAACATTACCCTAACTTAACATAGCTTATCTATATATTTAACTACAATATTAGAACATTAACCTAACTTAACATGGTCTATCGTACTATATATCAAGTTTTGACTTGATATATGGTATGGACTTGGTATTAGAATATCTATATACAGTATGTGTAACGCGTGTTTTATTTGAGCGTTATTAATGCATTATTTCCCGATAATGTAGAAGATTACCACAGTCAATGGGAATCATTAATATAAAACATGGAAAAGGACAAGCAATGAGTATATGTATATATAGTGGCTTTAGGCATTGTATGTACTAGCTCTATCTATAAATCCATCAACGTTTTGTATCTCACCTTGTATGTATGTACTTTACCTGAATAAATATTTGTACTGTATTTGTATATTTATTTCTTCCCAAAAATGTGACCAATATCATATACCTAACGACTGGTTGTGTCGCTAATAAGCCTCTCAGGTCTTACAATTACAACCGCAGGAGGTTAATTAATAATCATCAAAGTTATACTTACGTGCTGATATCTACACTTGACTTGTCTGCACTGGAAGGCACTTCTTGGCCCCCACCAATCTGAGAGCCGGTTGTTCTTGTGTGTTCAGCTGTAAATATTGAAGTACAGTAATGGTAAACAATGTCAATATGTTTGATCTGTTTTATCACTTCCATTAACCAACTCAAACTAAACTGAAAAAATTAAGATGTTCGAACTATATAGATTTCTACAAAATGTGCAGAATGCTAAACTAAGATTATATATTTAACTACGTACGAACATAATGTTTTGTTCTGTCTAAACATTCAAGTGACGTGAAATATTACTACTATATATGTTGTGTTAAGGAACAAAGTTCATTTGTACTGGCAGTTCTAAAATGCAACCAATATCTATACAGAATCTCTAAAATAGAATGCGTTTGTCTGCCAAGATTGAAGGCCTGACGCTTGTGGCTAGCCTCGCCCAACTGAAGCCTGGTGGATGTTCAGCTAGTTCACAATAGTGTTGCCAACGTCACTAAAACTGTTGGGTTGTGATAGTACATAACATTGGTGTTTAAGCATTACATTCCTATAAGGCCACTAACATGCATAGCGTTTCGAGCAGATCCTCATTCTAATAAAAGTATTAATAGATACATTCTAGCAGAATTTAAACTCAATCGTAATTACTAAAAATAAATTAATAGCAATGATTATACTGGTGAAGTTCCAGGTCGTATGTACTAATATTGTAATACTGTTTTTTTATTATTATTATTTTCTACCACTGACGTGGCCACACATTTACAATGCTAACCAGCATATATACATTTTCTTGTCCTCCATGGACAGGGGAGAGATTAGTGAAAACTATAGTTCAGAGATTATTGAACAATCAACCACAGAATGTGATTGTAGTGCTTTTAAAATGCTAGGCTAAGCCACATACGTAAATACATTATTACACATATGTATGTATGCTACATAAAGTGTTCGATGTGTCTTTTACAGTGTCATTAATGTGCATTTACAAAGGTGAAATGTAATTCTGATCAGCTTCCACATATATTTTATTCACATACATATAGATACATACATCCATATACAGTATATACATATATACACACACATACATTTGTCTCTTTTACTCTGACAGGGTGAGATAGCTGATAGAGAAACTAGTGTGCAATTGAGAACTTAACCACTGAAGGTGATTAAGGTGCTTTTACAAGCTCAGGCTATATAGTTACATCACATACACACATACATTGTATAATTGATACAATACATGGTCAATCTAGGGTACAAGTCCAATATATCATCAAGTGTTCCAGTACTCATATAGTAGTTACAGAGTTCAGCATACCTCAGTCCAGGAGGGCGAAAGTCAGTCATTATGGGACATTCTACAATATAATGTTCAAGTAAGTGCATGTTTTCTCTTTCACTAAGTTACAGTGTGAGTTGGGTGTTACAGTGGTAGCACAAGATACAGTGTGAGTTGGGAGCACAAGGTAGGAAACTATTTAGATGAAATTAGGTACTTTCTGGTTTTACTTTTGAATAAAGTAAATAAAGCAGAATAAGAATATTCTGTGCTTATGCTTTATAAGAATAAAGCATAGGTTGGATTTTTTGTTTAATTCATTAGGGAGTGAGTTCCATAAACTGCGTCCTATTATATGCATGCAGTGTTTGCACAGATTCAGTCTGACAATAGGAATATTAAAGACATATTCATTTCTGTTGTGATGCTCATAGGTTTTGTTACATCAAGAAAGATTCAGATCAGGATTAGCATTTAGGAACAAGGTTTTCAACATATAAATAGCACAAGAGAATGTGTGAAGTGAGTGTATATTCAGTATGTTTAAGGTTTTAAACAGAGGGGGCTGTGTTCTGTGAAGACAGAGTTTGTTATAGTTCTGATAGCTGAATTCTGCTGGATGATGGTGAGCTTGAGATTATCTAAGCCTCACATCAATAGTAATATATTAACATTAAATAAAAAATCTCAAACCTTTTAACTTGTCCAATGCTGAACAAATTACTTCAAAACTCTGT
Source organism: Procambarus virginalis (assembly GCA_020271785.1). Classification (NCBI taxonomy): domain Eukaryota; kingdom Metazoa; phylum Arthropoda; class Malacostraca; order Decapoda; family Cambaridae; genus Procambarus; species Procambarus virginalis. Next base: position 4,691,892 of record WNGS01169498.1, read on the forward strand.
GTCAGTCCTTTCATAGTAGTTAAATCCACATTATGCTTCTTTAAGTCGTTATAAGCCAATTCAATGGCATGAACCTGTCGAACAAAAGGTATCATTCTCAATTTATTTCAAAACATAGTCATATATTGCGATGTCATGGCTAACAGGTACTATGTATAATATGATGAGGATTGTCCATTTAAACCTTTCTGGATTTTAAAAACAAATAATTATATAAAGAACTTTACCCTGTCTAAACAAACGGATGTTTGAAACAATATACCAAAATAATGCTAAAAATAATTAAATTAATTCTGAAATGCATTTTCAGTCAATGCTAAATATTCCCTTTCAACCAAAGTATTAAATGTACGTAATCAATTACTAGTGGAGCTGTCAATGGTCGGATGGATGATGGAATTACAAGCTAACCCATTTCTCCCTCCATATTGAAAATCAAGAGTTGATATGTTGCTCTCATCTAATCCACAACTTACTTATCCCGGTTATTTATATAATTAAATATATGTATTAGGTATAAGTGTTCATATTTCCGTTAAGTGACATTTATTTTTTTCAGTTCTTACACTAAAAAAACTGATGTCATGTTTCAAATCCTTAGTATTTAATTTGCATCTTAATTTGTTGCAGTGAATAACAGAACACAAATCATCGCCTGATACAGACAACCTTCCTGGGTCAGGCAGTGTATCACTAGTAGCAGTGGTGCAGGTGTTGCTGGGTCAAGTCGGGTACCACTGGTGCCTCCAGCTACTGTTGCTGGGGTCAAGTTGGGTACCACTGGTGTCTCCAGCTACTGTTGCTGGGGTCAAGTCGGGTACCACTGGTGACACCAGCTACTTTTGCTGGGGTCAAGTTGGGTACCACTGGTGTCTCCAGCTACTGGTGCTGGGGTCAAGTCGGGTACCACTGGTGACACCAGCTACTGTTGCTGGGGTCAAGTTGGGTACCACTGGTGTCTCCAGCTACTGTTGCTGGGGTCAAGTTGGGTACCACTGGTGTCTCCAGCTACTGTTGCTGAGGTCAAGTTGGGTACCACTGGTGTCTCCAGCTACTGTTGCTGGGGTCAAGTTGGGTACCACTGGTGTCTCCAGCTACTGTTGCTGGGGTCAAGTTGGGTACCACTGGTGACACCAGCTACTGTTGCTGGGGTCAAGTTGGGTACCACTGGTGTCTCCAGCTACTGTTGCTGGGGTCAAGTTGGGTACCACTGGTGTCTCCAGCTACTGTTGCTGAGGTCAAGTTGGGTACCACTGGTGTCTCCAGCTACTGTTGCTGGGGTCAAGTTGGGTACCACTGGTGTCTCCAGCTACTGTTGCTGGGGTCAAGTTGGGTACCACTGGTGACACCAGCTACTGTTGCTGGGGTCAAGTTGGGTACCACTGGTGTCTCCAGCTACTGTTGCTGAGGTCAAGTTGGGTACCACTGGTGTCTCCAGCTACTGTTGCTGGGGTCAAGTTGGGTACCACTGGTGTCTCCAGCTACTGTTGCTGGGGTCAAGTTGGGTACCACTGGTGACACCAGCTACTGTTGCTGGGGTCAAGTTGGGTACCACTGGTGTCTCCAGCTACTGTTGCTGGGGTCAAGTTGGGTACCACTGGTGACACCAGCTACTGTTGCGGGGGTCAAGTTGGGTACCACTGGTGACACCAGCTACTGTTGCTGGGGTCAAGTTGGGTACCACTGGTGTCTCCAGCTACTGTTGCTGGGGTCAAGTTGGGTACCGCTGGTGACACCAGCTACTGTTGCTGGGGTCAAGTTGGGTACCACTGGTGACACCAGCTACTGTTGCTGGGGTCAAGTTGAGTACCACTGGTGACACCAGCTACTGTTGCTGGGGTCAAGTTGGGTACCACTGGTGACACCAGCTACTGTTGCTGGGGTCAAGTTGGGTACCACTGGTGACACCAGCTACTGTTGCTGAGGTCAAGTTGGGTACCACTGGTGTCTCCAGCTACTGTTGCTGGGGTCAAGTTGGGTACCACTGGTGTCTCCAGCTACTGTTGCTGGGGTCAAGTTGGGTACCACTGGTGACACCAGCTACTGTTGCTGGGGTCAAGTTGGGTACCATTGGTGTCTCCAGCTACTGTTGCTGGGGTCAAGTTGGGTACCATTGGTGACACTGGAGTACCTGTTGCTGAGGTCAAGCCGAGTACCACTGGTGATACCGGGGCAACTGTTGCTGGGGTCAAGTCGGGTACCACTGGTGACCCCAGCTACTGTTGCTGGGGTCAAGTTGGGTACCACTGGTGGCACTGGAGCAACTGTTGCCGGGGTCAAGCCGTGTACCACTGGTGACACTGGAGCAACTATTGCCTAGTGTCAAGTCGGATACAACTGGAACAATTGTTCCTGGGGTCAAGCACTGCACCACTGGAGCAACAGTTGTTGGGGTCAAGCCAGGAACCACTGGAGTAATTGTTGTCTGGGGTCAAGCCACGTACTATTGCAGCAAGTGTTGCCTGGGGTCAAGCCGGGAACCAGTGAAACAACTGTTGTCTGGGGTCAAGCCGGGTACCACTGGAGCAAGTGTTGCCTGGGGTCAAGCCTGGTACCCTTGGAGCAAGTTTTTGGGGTAAAGCCGGATACTACTGGAGTAACAGTTGTAAGGCGTCAACCAGGGTACCACTGGAGCAACAGTTGTTGGGGTCAAGCAGGTTACCAATGGAGTAACTCTTACCTAGTGTCAAGCCGGATACCATTGGAGCAACTGTTTCCTGGGGTCAAGCCGGGTACCACTAGAGCACGTGTCGCCTGGGTTCAAACCGGGTACCACTGGAGCCAGCGTTGCCTGGGGTCACGTCGGATACAACTGGAGGAAGTCCTGGGGGTCAAGCCGGGTACCACTAGAACAGGTGTTGCCTTTGGTCAAGCTGGGTGCCACTGGAGCAAGTGTTGCCTGGGGTCAAGCAGGGTACTACTGCAGCAAGTGTTGCCTGGGGTCAAGCTGGGTTACCACTGGAGAAAGTGTTGCCTGGGGTCAAGCCTGGTTACCACTGGAGCAAGTGTTACCTGGGGTCAAGCTGGATACTACTGGAGCAAGTGTTGCTTGGGGTCAAGCCTGGTTACCACTGGAGAAAGTGTTGCCTGTGGTCAAGCTGGGTGCCACTGGAACAAGTGTTGCCTGGGGTCAAGCTGGGTTACCACTGGAGTGTTGCCTGGGGTCAATCCTGGTTACCACTGGAGAAAGTGTTGCCTGGGGTCAAGCCTGGTTACCACTGGAGCAAGTGTTGCTTGGGGTCAAGCCGGTACCACTGGAGCAAATGCTGCTTGGGGTCAAGGCGGGTGCGGGGTCCAGCCGGGTGTGGCGTCCAGCAGGGTGTGGGGTCCAGCAGGGTGTGGCGTCCAGCAGGGTGTGGCGTCCAGCAGGGTGTGGCGTCCAGCAGGGTGTGGCGTCCAGCAGGGTGTGGCGTCCAGCAGGGTGTGGCGTCCAGCAGGGTGTGGGGTCCAGCAGGGTGTGGGGTCCAGCAGGGTGTGGGGTCCAGCAGGGTGTGGCGTCCAGCAGGGTGTGGCGTCCAGCAGGGTGTGCGTCCAGCAGGGTGTGGCGTCCAGCAGGGTGTGGCGTCCAGCAGGGTGTGGCGTCCAGCAGGGTGTGGCGTCCAGCAGGGTGTGGCGTCCAGCAGGGTGTGGGGTCCAGCAGGGTGTGGGGTCCAGCAGGGTGTGGGGTCCAGCAGGGTGTGGGGTCCAGCAAGGTGTAGGGGTCCAGCCGGGTGTGGGGTCCAGCAGGGTGTGGGGTCCAGCAGGGTGTGGGGTCCAGCAGGGTGTGGGGGTCCAGCAGGGTGTGGGGTCCAGCCGGTGTGGCGTCCAGCCGGGTGTGGGGTCCAGCCGAGTGTGGGGTCCAGCCGAGTGTGGGGTCCAGCCGAGTGTGGGGTCCAGCAGGGTGTGGCGTCCAGCCGGGTGTGGGGTCCAGCCGAGTGTGGGGTCCAGCCGAGTGTGGGGTCCAGCAGGGTGTGGGGGTCCAGCAGGGTGTGGGGGTCCAGCAGGGTGTGGGGGTCCAGCAGGGTGTGGGGTCCAGCAGGGTGTGGGGTCCAGCAGGGTGTGGGGGTCCAGCAGGGTGTGGGGGTCCAGCAGGGTGTGGGGTCAGTGGGGTCAAGAACACAACCAACCCGTCCTGGAAGGTCACAACAACTCCCCGGAGCCCGACTCATATATATAAAGTTATTACAAGTTATATTTCTAGCGCCTCGCTCAGTTTCTTCCATAATACATACACGTATACATACATACATGTAATATATATACATACATACAATGCTAAATACATATTACATCGCTCAGGAATATTGTCTCACCTCATTCAATAACTTTTGGCGGTGGCTTATGCTTGGGCTGGTGCTGGAGGCCATTGTCACTTGTAATAATACGACGACTCAAGACAACTTAATGTGAAGGTACAAGTGAGAGAATGGCAGCAGCAGCGGCGGCGGCGACCGTCGTCCTCGGAGGTTGACCAGCGACTGGCGCCACGTGACGTCCGGGCCCTCATGGCGCCCCAAGTCTCCTCAAACCGTCCAAGCTTCTATCGTCATATTCAAATTATCTAAACTTTTCCACATCAAACACGTTTAAAAAACTCTTCCAGTTTCTCATCTTAATCATATAATTTAAATAATCGAATTGATAAGCTTTTCCTAGTAGTTAGAAAGTGATCCAACGCTGCACTGAACCAAAAAGTAGCCTATTTATATAAATTTTAAAATAACAGTAATGTTTTAATATATTTTCCTAAACGGATTAAATGAAATATTAATAAATATATAATTAACANATATGCAGCCCGTCCTCCAAAAATGGGTGGTAAAGTAAGAAGACAAATAAGTGCAATAATGTACTATTCATAGCAGTTAGGAATTGTACTTATTTTCACTAAGTATTAAATCGTACTGTCAAATATATTGTGAATATTGAGTTTACCTGAAAATCTGAATAGAAACCACAACCTCACCTAACCGTCTTAGTTTTTGAAGATAATAATTTTATTGCTTCTTAATTACAATTAGTACTTAAACTATAGCTATATTGATATTACAGTTTTATAAAACAAATAAACAAAACTAAAATATGTCAATAAATTGTAAAAAACTCAGGATATTTTAAAATTTTGTATAAAAATCTATTGTTTAATAAACCTGAAAAAGAAATTCCTGATATTTAAAACGTGTGTATTGCAACCTGAAGTTGAAAACTGCATCCTATTAGAATGTTTTAACAGAAAAACGAGGAGAATTAAATCGGGGGAGGGAGTTGGGTAAATGTAACAGCCCCGTAAGTGCAATTATGCACTGTTTATGACAGTAAGAAAGTGTACTTATTACACTTAGTATTAAATCGTACTTTCAATTCGGAGGCGGGTTGGGATATGGGAGGCAATGGGTGGGTGGTTTCAGGGTAGGGGTTGTAAGTAGGGAATGTCTGGGAATGAGGCTGATGTGGAGGAGCCTATGATCTGTATTGTATAGAATAACCTAGAATTATGTTATAAACTTCATTACAGCAAAACTAAATATATATACCATTATATTATAACAAATACAAATTTCTCAAAAACTGTGTTAAGGATGAAGAACGTCATTTCCTGCTAAAATTTGTGGATTTTCTTCTGCCTGGCGGTCTATATAACGTGCCTGCCTGCCTAGAGTGGAGCCGTCCAGGCCTGGTCAAGTTAGACAGACCACGTTCTCTTGACCCTCACGTTATACCAGCGCCAAGTCATTAACCCTTTAACTGCACCAGCCAACTAAAGTCGTTCTGAGAGTTATACCATTTTTTAATTAGGCTATATTTTAATGTTTTATAATGTTTTCATTGCTCTTTGTGTTTTGAAATGAAAATAGTTGAGTTTGGACACATTTTGGCATTAACTTACCTGAATATTTATTAAAAAAGAAAAATATGTCCTTAACAATGCACTACGAAGATTTGCCAAAAACAGGTGCGAAGTGCAGGGGTTAATGAAACATTTTCTTAAATAACTTTTTTGCTTTCATTGTAACTTTGATTATTTTTTCCCATGACTATGTCTGGTGGTAGCAGCAATGGTCCTGGAGGTGTTAAGAGGATGGTTGTGCACAGATAACCAAATACAGTTTACTCATGTCTTCTGTTGACATGTTAATTAATTTGTCATCCAACTGTGCTAATCCAGAAATTGGAATACGTACAAGTACTGTACTGTACTGTACTGTACTGTACTGTACTGGAGGTTTATCAAAACAATTGATCATAAGAGAGGCCAATGAGCACAAGAGGCAACCAAATGCAGTTCTTATTTAGTAAAAACAGCAAACCAAGACCCTTCAACCACTGAAGCCTCACAAGCAAGCCAAGGTCCTTCAACCATTGAAGCCTCACAAGCAAGCCAAGGTCCTTCAACCACTGAAGCCTCACTAGCAAGCCAAGGTCCTTCAACCACTGAAGCCTCACAAGCAAGCCAAGGCCCTTCAACCACTGAAGCCTCACAAGCCAAGGTCCTTCAACCACTGAAGCCTCACAAGCAAGCCAAGGCCCTTCAACCACTGAAGCCTCACAAGAAAGCCAAGGTCCTTCAACCACTGAAGCCTCACAAGCAAGCCAAGGTCCTTCAACCATTGAAGCCTTACTAGCAAGCCAAGGTCCTTCAACCACTGAAGCCTCACTAGCAAGCCAAGGTTCTTCAACCACTGAAGCCTCACAAGAAAGCCAAGGTCCTTCAACCACTGAAGCCTCACAAGCAAGCCAAGGTCCTTCAACCATTGAAGCCTCACTAGCAAGCCAAGGTCCTTCAACCATTGAAACCTCACAAGCAAGCCAAGGTCCTTCAACCATTGAAGCCTCACAAGCAAGCCAAGGCCTTCAACCATTGAAGCCTCACTAGCAAGCCAAGGTCCTTCAACCATTGAAGCCTCACAAGCAAGCCAAGGTCCTTCAACCACTGAAGCCTCACAAGCAAGCCAAGGTCCTTCAACCATTGAAGCCTCACAAGCAAGCCAAGGTCCTTCAACCATTGAAGCCTTACTAACAAGCCAAGGTCCTTCAACCACTGAAGCCTCACTAGCAAGCCAAGGTCCTTCAACCACTGAAGCCTCACAAGAAAGCCAAGGTCCTTCAACCACTGAAGCCTCACAAGCAAGCCAAGGTCCTTCAACCACAACCACTGAAGCCTCACAAGCAACCAAGGTCCTTCAACCATTGAAGCCTCACAAGCAAGCCAAGGTCCTTCAACCATTGAAGCCTCACTAGCAAGCCAATGTCCTTCAACCATTGAAGCCTCACTAGCAAGCCAAGGTCCTTCAACCACTGAAGCCTCACAAGCAAGCCAAGGTCCTTCAACCATTGAAGCCTCACAAGCAAGCCAAGGTCCTTCAACCATTGAAGCCTCACAAGCAAGCCAAGGTCCTTCAACCACTGAAGCCTCACTAGCAAGCCAAGGTCCTTCAACCATTGAAGCCTCACTAGCAAGCCAAGGTCCTTCAACCACTGAAGCCTCACTGGCAAGCCAAGATCCTTCAACCATTGAAGCCTCACAAGAAAGCCAAGGCCTTTCAACCAGTGAAGCCTCACAAGCAAGCCAAGGCCCTTCAATCAGTGAAGCCTCACCAGAAAGTCAAGAGCCTTCACCCAATGAAGCGTCAGCAGCTGGCAGTCAAAACTGAACACCTTACCAAGCTCATGTACTGTACAGTAATTTTAGAATGGTGTTAAGTTAGGTTACATCAATTTTCAAGAATTATTGATTTGAAGATACAGTACTGTATGCAAGATACAGTACTGTATGCAGCATTAATCAAGATGAACTACAACAAGGTAAGCTAAAGCTTGTTTTAAGTAATAGTACTGCAACATTTTTTAATTATAGTGTGTGGGGAAATTCAAATTATCGCCTGTGGTACAAAAAATTGCAAATACAGTACATTCACTTTCGGACTTCCATGGTAAGAATTCTGCTTATCCAAATGCCAGGCTTATCTAGCGGGTGGTTCTTCCCATATAGATCAGATAAGTGAGCTCGTACAGTACTTTGACTTCCAAAACCTCTGTGCCTGAATATCAGCCCAGAAAATACATATACAGTATATGCAAAGACAGCCGAGAGCTGGAAATTTTTTATCATCACGTGCACGGCAGTGGACTGCAGGCTGACAAGTCTTAATGACACTGCAGACAACCAAAGAAATACAGGCCTTGGAACAGGAGACCAAAGAGACAGAACCAACCCACAAGGAATCTACTGAGGTAGACCTGGTGTAACGAAGGTTGTGGCAAAGAGCTGCCACTGGACACAATAATGTATCCCCAAAGAAACCAACTAAGCATTAACAACCAACGAACACCTTCGGAAGCCAACCAACTTGATCTTTGCTACAAAAGAAGGAGCCAGATGCAGACAAACTGCCTACCAGGACCAAATAAACAAAAGACCTGGTGACGAAGTAGAGCATGAAGCTCACCAAACTGACATCCAGAAGCAAGAGAAACTAAAAACAAAGCTTTCAAGAAATAATCCCACACTGAAGGGAACACTGTACACCTGTACACAGAGCAGAAGGAAGGAAAGACTTGGTCAAGAGACCAAGCAGGCTCAGGCTGCACATGAACAAGCTGGAGGTGAAACAACAAACCCAAAGTAGCATCAACCCCAAATGCAAGCTGCAGCAGCTCCTCCAGCACCGCACGATACAAGATGACAGTATTCAGAATAAGATGCTGAAAAAGAAGAAGCCAAAACAGAAACAAAAGGACCAACCACTCAGACACTGAAGAAGAATAAGAGAAAGGAAGTGACAAAATAAACGCCCTGAAACCTCATATTGCTGCCTAACATAGGACCTCAGGTGAGATGCCATCAATGAAGCAACATGATCATCGAATAGATGCCAATAAAAATGCATAAAGAAGTCCAGACATGTAGTGCGGAGAAGGTAGAACCAACGAAGAACATCACCATGCCAACCCCAAAGGAGAGAGAGGGAGCTGCAGAAAAGCCCCCGTGTTCAAACACCGAGAGAGCAGCACCTGAAACCAAGGCTGAGCTGGCCACCAAGGAGCCAGAGATCACTCTCACCCAGTAGGACTCCAACTGCACCAGGACCCAGAGCAACAGCCAGACCAGGAGAGGAGAAGGAACCCCCCACCATAACCGGTCCAGTAGAAAGTCACCTACCACAAGGGCCTCAAATTCAGGGATTGGCACTGCATACAAAGGAAGGCACTGAGACCATGCTGATGCGAAGAGGTCCACATCCAGGCAACCGAACCTTTCACAAAGCCACAGAAAGGAGACTGCATCGACAGTCAACTTCATGGAAATGGAGAGAATCAGAACAGACTATCTGTGAGGACGTTTGACACAAACTGGACATGAACAGCAGAGAACCAAACCCCCCACCTGGTTGAGACAATGAACTGCAGGGGAAACAATCCAAATAGAGCAGGATCCTGGAGCCCACAGGAATACAAACACACTGTGTGCCCAATGAAGGAGGGAGAATAACAACCCTGGCTGGCCTGGTGAGCATTGGTCACAAAGCCCCAACCAAGAGCCAAGATGTCCATGAACACATCAAATGAGGGCAGAGAATGGCACCAGCAAACTGAACCCAGAAAAGCCCAGAGAAAACTGGGAATGCACCAATCGACGAAGGGCCAACTGAGTCCGCCCAACAGTTGTGACAGTGCCAAAAGGGGCTGCCCAGAAGAAACCAGAACAGCCTCTGGCACCCAACCCTGCCCTGGGGATACACTAGGATGGCAAAATTGAGGCTCCCACACAACTGCACGAGCAACCACCAAGTCACCCAGATCCAACTCAACATCAACAGAAGGCGGTGCTGCAGCCGGATGGCAGGGAATGCGATGCCAACCCAGATATCGAAATGAGGCCCAGCCAAGTCCAAACTCTAAACCCAGAACAGAACCAATTGGGACTTTCACCAGTTTACCAGGAACCTATACCCTGCCGAGTAGGCATGCGGCAGAGTGGGCGAGTGGCAGGGTAGGCAAATGGCATGCAGGCAGCAGAATGAGTGAGGCTGATGGCAGGGCAGATGGTAGAGTAAGGAGGATAGAGTAAGGGTGCCTGACTGACTGTGACTTGTTGTGACTGTAAATGCCTAATGTAAATGCCTATGACTAGCTGCAACTAACTGTGAATGTCTGACTGACTGTGACTTGACTGTGGCTGCCTCTGACTGGTTGTGACTGACTGGATTCTACATAACAGAGGCAGTGAAATCTGTGAAGGGAAAATGTAATTGCTGGCCTAGCAAGGGCAAGGTTGTCACAGTGAACCCAATAGTGGCCTCTAGTTTAACGAGGACCTAACTTGGTAAACTCATTACTGTACCATATTCTGGATTTAACGGCCAATGATTCGGCAAATAAGGCACCAGGTACCAATCTTAAATTCAATTGTTAAAACTGGCAGAACTGTAAAGCAGAGGTCCTTAGAGTGGATACTGTAATATAAAGTAGTGAGATATTACTGTGCATGACTTGATGGAGCATGATGAAGCTAGTTCTGTGAAGCTGTGTAGTCAAGATGTGGTGAATGAACTCTTCACATCATGAAGGGGGAAAATGGGACAAAACTACCCCATTATTATAATTCTTATGAAATATTTCACACACTGAAACTTCCTATTCATCAAAAATGCATTAACACGTAGATTAAAATAAATGCTCACAGGGCCACCCTGATATGACCAAGCATGCACACACACAAAATATTAATTTGATCTAATCAAAGTGTATGAGAATCAAGAGACAAGTGTGTGAAGCTCCTCGAGAGTAAAACAGCTCAACAACAACTTACTTATTCAAAATAAAAGGCTCAGGTACAGGAATCTTGAGATCAGAGTGGACTGTGTCAAGGTTCTCACACAGGAATGGAGACTCTTCCAGCAGCTTGTTGAAATGAATGATGCGCTCAGGAAACTTCTTTTTGACCAACTCCTCTGCCTGCAGAAATAACACACAACCTTACAAGAAAATTCAGTATCAAAATTATCTTCTCTCCCACCTGCCAAGAATGACTTACAAATTGAGTACCCAGCTTTGACCTATAATAAGTTCTCCGAAACTTAAATCACAGACAATATAAATTTATTCTAAATACATGTACAAAAAATGTAAACTTCAGCCTTTACTCCTTAACTTCTCCATACGAGTATTTGGTATGTCAAAGCACATTCATTCATGCATACATTATTACCAGTTCCCCACTCACAAGGGATGGAGAGACAACAGCCCTGAGAAAAGAGGTAAACACTGTACTGTATGGCAAAAGCACACACAGTACATACAGTATATGTTTAAAAGTTTAAACATCACTTGTCCGCTCCTTTATATCATTATTACTATAGTACAGTATGCAGCATCAGGAAAAAATAAGCACCAACAAGCACACAAGCCACAGTGGGATACCTGGTTGATACCTGCTTGATGGGGTTCTGGGAGTTCTTCTACTCCCCAAGCCCGGCCTTCTCTTGAAGATGTCCACGGTTGTTCCGGCAATATTTCTTATAGTCGCTGGGAGGACGCTGAACAACCGCGGACCTCTGATGTTTATACAATGCTCTCTGATTGTGCCTATGACACCTCTGCTCTTCACTGGTTCAATCTTGCATTTTCTTCCGTATCGTTCACTCCAGTACGTTGTTATTTTACTGTGCTGATTTGGGACCTGGCCCTCCAGTATTTTCCATGTGTATATTATTTGATATCTCTCTCGTCTCCTTTCTAGAGAGTACATTTGGAGAGCTTTGAGACGATCCCAATAATTTAGGTGTTTTATCTCGTCTATGCGTGCCGTATATGTTCTCTGTATTCCCTCTATTTCAGCAATCTCTCCTGCTCTGAAGGGGGAAGTGAGTACTGAGCAGTACTCGAGACGGAACAACACAAGTGACTTGAAGAGTACAACCACTGTGATGGGATCCCTGGATTTGAAAGTTCTCGTAATCCATCCGATCATTTTTCTGGCTGACGCAATATTTGCTTGGTTATGCTCCCTAAACATTAGATCGTCGGACATCATTATTCCCAAATCCTTGACATGCTGTTTTTCTACTATGGGAAGATTCGATTGTGTTTTGTACCCTGTATTATGTTTCAGATCCTCATTTTTGCCGTACCTGAGTACCTGAAATTTATCACTGTTAAACATCATGTTATTTTCTGCTGCCCAATCGAAAACTTTGTTGACATCAGCTTGTAGTTTTTCAATGTCTTCAGCAGAGGTAATTTTCATGCTGATTTTTGTGTCATCTGCAAAGGACGACACGAAGCTGTGACGTGTATTTTTGTCTATATCAGATATGAGAATAAGGAACAGTAGTGGTGCAAGGACTGTACCTTGAGGTACAGAGCTTTTAACATCGCTTGGACTCGATTTTATCTGATTGACTGTTACTCTGTTCTGTTAAACTAAGGGAAGGTCACCCTCGGCGCATGCTGCTCCTGTACACTAAGACACCCGGCCACCACACCACACACAGCTGGAACAGCTACACAGGACAAAAATCCAGAATAGGAACTTGAGGGCCAGCGGTGCCTGAACTGACCACCAGCACATCAGTTCAAGAACTGGAATGGTGGGCTGCCGGCTCCTCCTCTCGCACAGAGCAGAGCAGAGCAGAAGAGCAAGGAAGTGCTAGTTGCATGAAGGATTGCTTGTTTGGTTTCTTTCTATGGGAGTTACTTTGATCTTTTAGGATGTAGATTGCACAGGTTAACCAGTGGTCTGTTTTGATTCACCTACCTTTCTGGGTCCTTTCCCGGTCAATGGCAATTATGACATACTTTAAATGTAAAGTACTCATAGACCATTGCTCCATGCGCCTCTGAGGGGGGGCCAGGTTCTAGTTTGTGGTCCCCGGTAGGCATAAGGACTCTAGTGACTGATGACCCCAAACTAATATAGCACATATCAGTTTGCATAGCTTCAGGGAGCCGGCAAGGCTCCCCACAGAAAAGGCATAACAAGCCAAATTCAACTGTCCTCCAAGTTGACTGAACAAACAATTCCCCTCAGCATGTAGTATTCCAAGATGCATGCATTATCATCATTCAATACAATGAAAACACAATAAACATTAGACCTGGACCATATAATAACCTTAGTCCTTCTAAGGTTTCCCAACTACAAGAAAACGGTCAATTTAAAGTATACTCTTCTAACCTACCAGAGGACCCAAACAGAAAACACGAAAGTATGTCACTTTTGCGAGCCACTTCCTTTTCCAGTCTACACTACACAAAAATTGGCCTTGTGTAGCACATACAAGCAAAAAGTGACGTTCTTTGTAGGAGAACAGGTTGGTAATCTAGCATAAGGATACATAAACAGCTGACAAAGTCAACAGAAATGTACTCACTTTCTCCTTCACTGTGCCCTTGTATGACTCAACCTGGAAAAACAAAAATCATTAATTTGAATAAGCAAAATTATAGAAAAATAATACAGAAAAATCTTCACAAGCTATTTTTGTTCTAACTGATCTTTATGCCTAGGTTAAACTACATTAGAGTATGATCATAAACATGCAAATTTCACTAAATTTCATTAATAAAAGAGAAGGGCACTTTCAAATTAGAACATAGCCTATAGCATATTCATATTCCCTGAATACTGTATGCAATTCAGAAAAAGGCCGATATATGGTTAAAATCCCAAGTTCCTGCACTGGCAGACACCAGCTCCATGTCCATTCAGGAAGTGCTCCACATCCACTCAGGAAGCGCTACACAACCATTCAGGAAGCTCTGCACATACATTCAGGAATCACTGCACATCCAATCAGGAAGTGCTCCGCATTCATTCAGGAAGCGCTGCACATCCAGTCTGGAAATGTTGCATATCCATTCAGGAAATGATGTATAATCATACAGGAAATTCTATACTGAAGGATTATTAGAATAAAGTATAGTATTCACAGAAACGTGAGTGTAGGCATTACAGGTGTCTGGAGCCTTTCAAATGAGTGCGAGACTACAGAGCTCGAAAATGTGCAAGGATCCTTTACAACACACACACACACACATATTCGGAGAAGCATTTAAACTATTAGGACTGATTCAAAGCACTCGAACTACTTTTTGGGATGAAGATGAGAAAGAGCTCATATGAAAAACAAGAAACATGCTGAAAAGTCAGGTTCCAAACCTGCAAAGTAACATTACAACATAATGAAGTGAGAGAGATGGTAAGAAGTACAAAATAAATTTTTATGACAAATCAGGGAGCAACAAGCACAATTTGAGAATACACAATAATCTGTATATAAGGAGACACAGATCAGAACACAGAACATACTGTAGTACAGTGACACTTCGGCTTACGAATGCCCCTCTTTACAAACTTTTCGGGTTACGGGCCCAATTTCTTTGTAAAATCCAAATTGGGTTACGAACTTTGCCTTTGTTACTAAAGGTAAAGGATGTTGATACGCGTATGGCCGACCTAGGGCATGGTAGCACGGCGACCGCACTTCAGTTTACCAGTGCCTCCCACCTAGTGACAATCACGCCTGAATTCTTTGTAAAGAATTTGTTTTTTGAATTTTTGGGCATTTAAACATAAAAGTAATTATTATATATCTTGCCATGGGTACCAAGAAAGTCAATGGTAAGGTTCAACCTAAGAAAATAGTTAACAGGGATAGGACATAGGTTCGAACCCTCGTCACGGCCCTCGTGCATTTGTTCGTGTAAAAAATAGTTGAGAGTAGAGGCTGTCTCTTCCTCATTACGAAAATGTGTGAAGTACGGGAAGAACTGCAAAGTTTTGGTGAAAAAACTCACCCCCAGATAAAGCTGTAGCAGGCTGTTGCATTGACCTTTTAAATGACAATATGATGTCTTACTACAGACAAGTGTTAAAATATAGGGAAAAACAAGTGTCTTTAGACAGATTCTTATTAAGACAAGCAAGCAGTGAGCCACAACCAGGTCCTAGTGGTATGCAGGCAAAACATAGGAGAGTGTACCCCAGAGAAGTCATCACTGCCCGATGTTATAATGGAAGGGGGACTCCCCTTCCAAACACTAGCACCACCACCTCCCTGTCTTCCATATGCTAACAAGAGTCATAAATAACTTGTACATACAGTAATTTAGTACTAAAGGTTTGGGTAAATTAGGTACTGTACAAAATTTACTTTGAAGTTAATATTATTGGGAGTGTGGAACGGATTAATTCAATTTACATTATTTCTATTCGCTTCGGTTTACGAACCGTCTCTGGAAAAGGATTAAATTCGTAAGCTAAGGTACCACTGTATAAACCCACAACTTCTCAATCTCATTCCATCAGATATAAAGAAAAAAGTTACCAACAGTGAAAGCTTTCAGGAGAGAACTGGACAAGTTCTGCTGAAGTTATTGAAGCATCCTGGCTCTAATAGCTATGTAAGCTATGAAGACAAAAGCCTCACAGAGCAGGCAATAACAAGGCAAGGCTGGCCACAGGCATGGGAGGCATTAACAGAAGAACTGATTAAATTGTCACCAGGTAATACAACACGTAATATACTTCATAAATTATACCTTTTTTTTTATCTCATCAGGGGGTTCAACATGCATCATTTCATTTAATATACAGTACAAATGTATCACCGTACTGATAGTCTTATTTTGTATACAATACTGTTGACCCTGACAATGCACCAAGATATGCTCAATGGAGACCACCTCCCCATAAGGTACTGTATATTTAACACTGAGTTGCCGGAATACTTTCCAATATATGGTTTAAGTCCAGAGAGCTCTATTTGTACAATTACTAGAGCTTTCTTATGTCTCCTGCTGGCCTGGCATGAGGATGCCCGCCCATGGCGAGGTGGTAGTTTATTCTCTACTGAATTTTACTTACTTTCCTCCATTTATACTGTATTAATATACTCTTGGATGGGTCTCTCACCTTTATGCCCGAGACTGAATTGTCCACATCTTTCCTTAATCGGATTATTTTCTTGTAAGTTTAATTTCTCAGAGTTCATACACGAGTGGAAATTCAGCAGAAATGAATGACCCTAAATCTTGTGGATGAGCAACATAACCACTCTTGTGTTTCTTGTATCAGAATATATACCTGGGAAAATTATTTATAGTCATAACAAAACAGTTTTGCATTTTACGGTGTAAATTACAGTAGTCAGTCCTTGCTATGTGAAAGAATAATATGCACAAATTTCACTACAAATGAGTTAAGCATCTAAACAAATTCACCAAATCCGAGTTCTGGATTTACCCAGCACAAGTATGGTTTATGCGAGTTATACTCGCACAGGTTTATGCAAATTTTTAAATGATTTTGATTATATTCTTGCATCACGCGCCCTCTCAAATATAGTACTCTGCATCTTCGTTGAGTACAAATCTACTTTACATAACTGTGCATATACAGTACCATTACTCAATAATAAATGTTTAGATACAGTAGGCAAATTATCGAGTGAAAAGGTGGAGATTGGGAGGCATCTAAAATGCATCACTATTCCCCTTCCCCTCAAGAGCCTAAACTTCCTTTTCCATGAAAATGCTCAATATTCCCCAAGCAGTAACCTACTGATCATGGAGGTGATAAATACTAGTTCTCTACCATACAAAAAACTCCCCCCCCCCCCCAACCCTCCAAAATATTCCCCCTGCTGACCTTCCCCAGGATGCAACCCCAACAATTGTCTAGCTCCCGGGTACCTATTTACTGCTAGGTGAACAGAGGCATCGGGTGAAAGGAAACACTTCTGTCCTGCAGCAGCAATTGAATCCAGGACCTTTCGGCTGTAACCAAAGTGCGCTGACCACTGCATTGCAGGATCCTATGTATTATAGTTGCCTGGAAATGAACCAGTGTCTAAATTAAAATACAGCACAGTATATATCTGATCCATGTTTGTAGCACAAAATTAATTGAATTTTACATACTGTATAGAGTGAATAATCGTGGACAAAACTCGGTACTGAATTCTCATTGATGACAAAGAGGAGTAAAACCTAATACAGTACTTAGAATTATCAAACAATAGTGAGATTTCATGACCGAAGCAACTGCTATATTTTGTGACTCGGGCAAGGACACTACCACAGGAGATGGATAGTGTGTTTCTGCCGGATGATCAGTGGGGTGTAGGAATATGCCCCAAGGGGTGGAGTCAGGGTCCAAATGGTTTGTGCCCCATCAGAGGCCTACAAGTCGAAGCAAAGGTCACGGTGCACAGCAGTGGTAGCCAAGAGACCACTGTATTGGTAACCTCTGCCTAGTGCAAAACAGGACTGGAACCTTTATAATATGACATGGGGGGCCTGGTTACCTGGCTCGTGCCTCCATCCACCATGGAGCCCAACAGGAGGGATGAGGAGGAAATGGGGAGGATGCAAAACAAGAAAGTACTGTACCAAAGTACTTGTACTTCGGTACAAGTAGTACTACATATCCTGTAGTGGCTATGTGGGCCTGCAGGCCGCTCCAAGCAACAGCTTGTCGAGCCAAGTTATCACAAGTCGAGGCTGGCCTCAGACCAAACTCGGAGCGTAGAAGAACTCCCAGAACCCCTCTCCAGGTATGCTCCAGGTACTTATTACAGCTCCCAACCCATGAGAAGGCTTTGGGAGAAAAAAATAGCACCAAACATTGTTGTACAATAACAGACCCATTCAAAGCTAGAAAAATTGTTGACCCGGAGAGCATGCAAAGATCTTTACTGCCAGAATTCATTCAATAAAACATTTAAATTATTGGGCCCAATTAATATTTTGAAATCAATATTCTCTAGAGCACAGGCAAGAGAGAATAATATTCGTAATAATTTACACTTTGAAAATATTAGAAGGACTGGTTCCAAATCTGCACATGGAAATAACATCACATGAGACCAGAAGGCATTCCAGGATGTGCAAAATAGCCTCATTCAAAAGCAGAGGTGCCATAGGTACTCAAAGAGAGAGAACTATCAATATCAAAGGCCCAAAACTTATCATCACCCTCTATGCACGTAAGGGGCATAACTGACCAGCCTTTCACTTTGTTCAAGATATAACTCGATAAACACCTCCAAGCATAAGGGTGATTCATACATCAGTGGCAACCAACAGCCTGGTTGACCAGACTACCAACCAGGAGGCCTGGTCAGAAACTAGGCGGTGGAATCATCACTCTTCAGAATCACAGGAAGGTAAGGTAACCCGCATCAGTTAAGTTTAGACTTGTCTGATAGTGTATGTGTGTACTTCTCAGCAGGGTTGTCAATTTAGCTCCTAGTTCTAAGCTACACTTATTGGGTAGCTTTTTTTTTTTGTACATTTAGCTCTATTTGTTTTGCATCTAAGTCCTAATTTATGATCAAATTCTCTGCACAGTTATTGAAACTGATATAAAAACTGACATGTGGATGATGGTTTGGATGTTCAGTCAGACCAAACTTCAATTTTTAACTGTAATTTTTTTTTAGCTCATATTACTAATAAATTTATCCATTTTTGAAGATTTTCATTTGGAAAAGCGGTGCAAGGGATTGGTATCGTATACCCGGACAGATGCATCTGTGAGTAGTGACAACTTGATAAAAGTGTGTGACAATGGATAAGAAGTACATGCAGACAGAACTGCAACCCGCTCAATATTGAGGGGCACAGCAACAGTAGAAACAAATAAGGCAAGTGCTACTATGGATGATAGGAAAATTGGAGCATGTGAATAGTGAACAAATGATGTGACAACTGTAGGAAATAAATCAAAAGGGATAATGTCAGCTGATGAACATGAACTTTGCATGTGTGTGTTAACAAGAAATAATGGAGAATGAGAAGTTGCTACACAGATGACACAAAGCAGTTAGGATGTTTTCTTACCAGGAAAAAGGAATGAATTAGTAA
The DNA here is from genome assembly GCA_020271785.1 of Procambarus virginalis. Lineage (NCBI taxonomy): Eukaryota > Metazoa > Arthropoda > Malacostraca > Decapoda > Cambaridae > Procambarus > Procambarus virginalis. Next base: position 4,710,741 of record WNGS01169498.1, read on the forward strand.
TAAAGAGGTTTTCCACAGAAACAAGTAGTGAAGTGCAGCAAACAAATATCTGACACAAAACATTATCTTTGGAAGAAATAAAAGGTTTCATGACTTGCATCTATAATGATGCTTGGTGGCTAAGTTGTCATGTATGTGAATGCAATGTCACGGGAGGTTTTGATCAGTTTCCTATGCTTATCCTCCAACATATGTGTATCAGCAAAAGATGTACATTGACCACAACACAGCAGTTGCAACATCAGGATCTGCAGATTGGTACAAGAATTCAACCCATTATGAACAACTTAGTGTGATGAAAGGGAGCAGTAGAACAACAGAAGTACACTTACATCGCATCAGGCTTGGATACCCATGTGCATGGGAATAGGCTTACAGGTTCCGGAAGATGAGAGGAAATGTCAGCACTGTGGAGAAATGCCCGACAGACCACGGGAACATTATCTAACACAGTGCACAGTTACAAACCCATTAAGGTTTCAACTTCGATTCAACAGAGCAGAAGTTGTTGTTAAACACATGGGACAAAATCTTACTGAAGCGACCATATGAGTCATAAATACTCATACTCCGCCCAAATAAAACAGAAACAAGCAACATATAGTGGGCCAACCAGAGGCTTAGGGCTTAGAATATTGAACATTCTAGTTGAACAACCTCTCACTAAGGTTGATCACGTACTACAATTGGGTAAACTTACACATTAATTGATGCGGACACTCAAAGCTCAGAAGAAACACAGCAGAGGAGAAGGCATTAACTTATGATTGTAACTTTTCCCTGAGAGTTATATATGACATTATATTTCATTCTCTGATACAGTAATTTCTATAAACAAGTGCCAAGGTATTTCACTGAATATGATGTACCTGTATGCTACTTTCATTATTTTCATTCCTGTTCCCAAAGCTGTTCCCAAAGCTATCCTAAAATGAAACTTAAACCAAAGAGAGAATCCATTTAAAGGTATACCGTCCTACATGTTTTCCAACAAAAATCAAAGATATGCAGATGAAGAGTCACAATAACGTGGCTGAAAAATGTTGACCAAACCACACACTAGAAATTGAAGAGACGACGACGTTTCGGTCCTTCCTGGATCATTATCAAGTCGATCAAGACCATTATCAAGTCAAAGATAATTTTATATGTTCACGGTCACATTATTTAATGTTAAAATGAACAAATTAAATAATGTAAAACTATTTTTAATGAAAATAATGCTTCTTTAACTTTAAAACATGTACAGTATAATATGAAGGAGTTATTAAGAGTACAATTAGAAGCAATTATGAAATTTTAGGTGGAGCTTGTAAGCACAAATTTTTCATATATTTTTTTATATATGTTGGGAACCGTGCTGTATGAATATCATGCATCACTGAGCACTCAAATTTTGCATATGCAAGTTACTTCATGTCCTTTACCATCCCAACAAAAAAAAAAAAAATTGAGATGCGTGGGTTGCACTACTTCTTGTTTGGCATGGAGTGATGCAGTACTTTTTTTTTTATTATTATTTTCTACCACAAACGTGGCCACGTACTGTACTATGTAGATGTTAATCATGGCTTCTACTTACAGCCATGATTTCCTTTTTACAGCCAAGTGAAGAGTGAAACATTTTATGACAACTACTAAGAAAGTCAACTACTGACATTAATGTCAAGTGGAATTCTTTGGGTAATGCTGCTCATATCCCACCCACACAGCTGCTATACAGTATTTATAACACCTGCACCAGTCGATACAACAAAATCACAAAAATCATAAACTCTTTAAATATTTTTTTCTTACATTTTGCTTACAAACTAATAATTCTATAATTTTTTTTTTTTTTTTAGTTTTTTGCTCATTGGTGAGCATAACTATTTTTCAATAGCCACACATTGAGGGTTAAATCAATTTTGTTTTCTTCAGTTTAAGATCATATTTAATTTTTATTTGTTTTCTGTTTTCAGGTACATGAATGGTCCATAACATTTAGGATGACACAGACCTAAAATGATGCATTACTGGAAGTAAGCAATGTGCCTGGACACCGGCACCATAACCCACGCACTTTGACGGAAAATGTATACCAAAACCAAGTTTAGTACTGTATCTCTAAATAAATTGCAAATGCTGCCAACACATTGCAAGCATTCCAAGTCCTCTCACTCCTACACCACAAGTCGGCAAACTGCGTATCTAGTGCTGATGCACTCACCGAGCCCTCCACCTGGCTACTGCATACACCTCATGCAGGTCGGTGTTCAATTCCCGACAATCCAAGTGGTTGGGCACCATTTCTTTCCCTCCGTCCCATCCCACATGTTACTGTATTGTAATTTCCTTTTTCTTACTTTTTGCAAGCAAATGTATTAGTTATATGATGTTTTATGCCCACGGTGATACTTGATGATAGCCACCTTCTGAGGACTAATTTATTCTGACCAATATTTAATTATGTATCTAGATTCCTCCATGAGGGATGGAGGGGGAGGGGATTTAAGAACCTGCCGCCATCAAATTGGTTGTGCGTTTTTCGGACACTGTGTGTGTCATAATTAAAAGAAAATTAAAAATCATAATTAAAAGAACACAAATTAAATATATTTTTTTAATGTTATACTACCTGCAGTAACATTTGTAATAATAAATTTACAAATCCACAAGGGCTGTGATGAGGGTTTGAACCTACGTCTGGGATGATCCCAGACGCCTTGGTCGACTGTGCCACGACATGGTTAAAAGAATTGCAACCTGGAGTGCCACTTGCCCTCACGAGAATAAGGATTTCACACAGTTCCCCCATGCACCCGGGCTCTGTCAACCTAATGTTCTACCTAGCACTCCAGGTTGCAATTCTTTTATCCATGTCGTGGCGCAGTTGACTAAGGCGCGTCTGGGATCATTGCGGATGTAGGTTCGAGCCTTCATCACGGCCCTTGTGGATTGTTCATTTGATATATCATGCTATTGTGATTTGTGTGTGTATTTGTAATATTGTTTGAATTCCAAAGAAAGTTATGGTTAGGTTATAATGTATATAATACAGAACTTGAAAAGATAATACTGTAATCTGAAGATATTATGTAAATTTCAAATCGGTTATATCTGCAGTAGTTATATGAGCGTGTGAAATCTATTTTGTTTTAATTATAACAATTATAATACATGTACAGCATTTTGTTTTAGTAATTTTATTGTCTTGGAAGACAAGAAGAATAGCTAACACAAGCTAACACACATGTATAAAAAAGTTCCTATATATGTTCTACTACAAGTAAAGTTGTTATTTTTGTACTCGCCTAGTTGTGCTTGCAGAGCTTGAGCATCAGCTCTTTGATCCAGCAACTCAACATCAACCAACTGGTAATTACCTATGTTTAATTACATAGGTGTAGTTACAGGATGAGAGCTATATGACTGTGGATATGTGGGCCTATGGGGCCACTCCAAGCAACAGCCTGTTAGACCAAGCCATATTAAATGATATCTATCATTTAATGGATATTAATGTATATACTACTAAACTGCCCAACCCCTCTTCCAAACCTCAACTATTTGATTATTCCATCTATTCGTTTCTTGAGTCCTGTCCCTACAAGTAGTTTAGCTGCTGGCCACAGTATCACCATCATTGCTTTGTTTGGGTTTTGTGCATAGCCAGTGAACATTACCACCCTCCCCATCGTTCATCAGTGAATATACTCTACTGTATACTGCATTCTGCCACTATAACGTTTGAAAATAATTAAATTCTATCATTCCAATCTTGACCAAGAGGCGAAATCAACAGAAAACACGTGATGAATTTTGAGCAAATAATAGGTCAAATAAAACTACTGTAATTGAATCTGGCAATATTAGGAGTGTTATTTGTACTAGATACAAAGATATTTGCAGGTTATGCTAAAAATGAGATTTTTTAGCAATGTGCTAAAGAAAAGTAGAGTACTTACTATTGCTAGGGTTCAAAGTGTTTGGAAGTGGTACAGGCAAACACTTGATGAATCAAAGAAACCGGTGACAGTATGGTCAAGCAATCAACCTTGAAGCAGGCCTGCAGCAAACTTTGGCCTACTACACCAAGTACGGCCCAGGATGATATCATTAATTTGGTGACAAAAATAGCCATAAGAATTTCCAGGATTCAGAGGATTTGTCAGAGGAGGAGGAGGAGGAGAAGACACAAGAACTCGAGAAAGCATGGCAGAGGTAGAGAAGTTTTGAAATCATTTTAAAGTTCACGGAGAAATCTCTTGAAGCAATTTACAATCAGGACTTTTGAGAGGGCTTCCAAGAGAGCTCGAACTGAAGCCTCTTGTGTTCCTCCTGCATGAAACCCTCAACACCCACCTCCATCCTCAGTTAACACCATCATACTCGCCTAGACAACATTCCAAGATCATACATGGAGAAACATTTGGACATTTGGTGAGTGCCCATATTAAGTACAGTACTGAACTGAAATATTTATTGGAACTGTATTACTAATATTCTGTGGTGTTTTGTTTAAAGTATGAAGTCAATCAATAATGTATAACTTGTGCATACTGTAGTACAAAATATTTTGTAGTACTGTATCATGTATGAAATGTATTTTGAAGTTAATATTTTTGGGAATGAAACGGATTAATTCAATTTACATTATTTCTTATGGAAAAATTTGTTTCGGTTTGCAAATTTTCGGTTCACGACCTGTCTCTGGGAGCGGATTAAGTTAAAAAACGAGGGTAATCACTGTATATTTAATGGGCCGATGCCTCCCACGAAAGCAGGAAAGAAGGAAGCGATGCACAACACGTTCTATGTCATGCAAATTTGTTTCATACTTGTTGAATTACATTCTTGCACCATGTCCACTTTCAAGCATTCTGTAACTTTCTGCACCTCAGGATTCTTTCTTCAAAAAACAAATAGCATTATAACATTTACTCTTATCTACATCATTGATGAATGTACAATTGAGTTCACTTTCAATAGGCATTTGACAGTAGAAAAAAATTCACATGCAATACCCAATGCAACACAAGAAACCAAGCCTACCAAATTCTTATAAACAATCAGAGATTGTTTGTGTCTGAACATCAGCGGTTCACAGTTGTTCAATACCCTCCCAGAAAGATTTAGAAATATTGCTGAAACATAGGGGATACCTCCAAGAAGCATTTATAAAAGTTCTTGCAAGGAGTGCCGGACCAACCGGGCTGTGGTGGATATGTGGGCCTGCAGGCCGCTCCAAGCAACAGCCTGTTGAACCAAGTTATCACAAGTCGAGCCTGGCCTGGGGCCAGGCAGGAAGAAGAAAAATTCCCAAAACTCTCTCCAGGTATATAGTACAGAACACTGCAGTAACATTAAGTTGGTATACTGCTACCAAGGCAGACACCCAATGCTAAATACTTCATCAACCATGCCTTAGACAAGATCTAGAGAGAAAAATAAAGGTGTCAGTCACTTACACACTGCTAAGCCAAGGCTATACCTAGCTTAGCCTCACCTAATGCATGCATCATCCTTGAAAATAAAACAGACATCTGTGTGGTATACAAAGCAGTAGAACAATTGTGTTTTTACGCGTGTACCTCAGCATTAATGTTTCCTCTGACAATAGGAGTGCACACCTTGTTCTGCGAAGGCTACTGTACCATCAACATGCCCAGGAAGGCATCATATCACATCCAGATAATTACATTTTTATGCAGTCAAGGACTCTGCAAGCAAATAAGGTTCACTTATTTGTTTTCTTTATGGCAGAAGTTTAAAGTAAGTTATTTTTGCTCTTGAATAATTTAAAACTGGATTAACTTCACTCATGTGACTTCAAATTATATTTAAATATCAGCACATACACACACACACACTTTTCAAGTCCAACATGTTTACAGTACACTGGAAAACAACCTGACTTTCCTGTGTGTAATAAAATCAAGTTTATATCTAAAATAAAATTCTTCTAATAAGATAGACCTATTGAGTTCTTTCCCAAAACACACAGTAGTTGCACTCTTCCTTTTAATCAGTCACCAGAGTTAAATATGAACATACAGTACTGCATATAGTTGTAAGGCATTTGTTAAGTGTAATTATGGAGGTGGACCATTACTTTCTAACATCCACTTCTTGCTCAATTGACAAATATTGCAGGCAACACTTTCTTACCTTATCTTACTAGGATATATTGGAGAAAATATGTCACCATGAGCAATTTAAATACAGCATAATAATACAAGATTGTATTAAACCCTAATGACTATTTATACTCTTAATTGGTATACAGAAGCCGGAAATCAGAGCAAACTGGCTAGGTAATGTCAAACAAGACAACCATATAAATGTCTCTTGTCATTGTCCCCACGAGAGCACCGAGTAACCCCCAATGGTGCTGGTCTGGAGGCCGCACTCTCCTCACACTCCTCAAAGTGCTCCCTGCTGGCCGCTCGCCCCTCCTACACCTCCGGGGTGAAGCACGAGCCCCACACCGTGTCTAGCAGACAACATACACCGCTATATTTAAGTTACCTGCGGTAAAAATTCGGCCATTTCAAGGTATCACTCGGCACCAGTCAGTGGAGTTTGTTTCGGTTTCCTTTCAGTCATAAAGGGATGAACACGATGAAGCGAATCATAAACAAAAGTCAGATCCTCAATATAGACCATCAGATACTATCTCTCTTAAGGGTATGTGCGTGGAAAAAATCCTATAGAGTGTGGAGTGTTTCTGGCATGAGGGTGTTGAGGCGCTTATACTGGTGCGGCGCACGTGTTACTGAGCGCCAAATTCAATTGCGTAAGAATAGCCGCCATCGTCACCTTGGCCTGCCAGCTGGCCAGAAGCTTGTCATGTTGTCTCTGACACCTCACTGCTCGCGGCGCTTTTCTCGCCCAGTATCTAGGAAACATTTTCTGATGTTGACCAGGACACACACTAGAAAGTGAAAGGACGACGACGTTTCGGTCCATCCTGGACCATTCTCAAGTCGATTGTGTGACCATTCACATAATCGACTTGAGAATGGTCCAGGACGGACCGAAAAGTCGTCGTCCTTTCACTTTCTAGTGTGTGGTCTGGTCAACATACTTCAGCCACGTTATTGTAACTCATCGCCTGCATTTTCTGATATTCAGCCATTGCTCTTACTCTTCCCGAATTAAGTTGAAGAATGCAACATGGAGGCAGATTGATTGATTGATGAAGATTAAGCCACCCAAAGGGTGGCACGGGCATGAATAGCCCGTAAGTGGTGGCCCTTTTGAGCCATGACCAGTATCATTAGCTGATACTGGAGATCTGTGGAGGTGCGACTGCACCCTACGTGACGGGAGATGTCTCCCGTCCGAGTTATTATTCTGTTGTTATAGATTCAGCTACTCGGAACAAGTTCCAAGTAGCACGGGCTATGGTGAGCCCGTAACTTACCTGGCACAGGAGCGGGGCAAGAAACACGGGCTATGGTTAGCCTGTCTATGGAGGCAGTGAAACTGTAACAACTGTACTGAGAGTAATAAAGTTGCTCCAAGTTCTCAGAAGTGCCTGTGCAGGCAATTTAAACGTTCCCGTTCATCCCACATAACTTTTTCCTAAGAATTCCACATTCCAAAAAATTCTACAATAAACACTTCAGGTTCTCCAATAATCCCATGTACACTAATTACATAAATAAATGTTCCCCAAGGTTTCAACGAATCACTTAAGGCACCCGAGAACAACTAACAAGTTCCCCCTCACACCAGAAGTTGATCAGCCTGCCACACAAGGAAGCACAGTTGGTCCAACACAAGGCCAGGTGCATGGAGGCACAGAAGGAAAACATGAAAAGCACATGGAAAAACCATCTCTGTGATCTGAACAACAGTCACAAAGAGTACGGGAGTACGACTTAACCAAAAGAAACCCGCTCTGCACATCAAACATCCTAAACTGCGGAATGATCTCCCTATAATGAGATTAAAATTGTATCTCTGTCCAATTTAAAAGAGAAACTAATTACTATGTTACTAACTTTATGTAACCATTTTTTTCCAATCTTTTCTCGTCCTACAATGTCAACCTGTGTTTTACTGTTATTGTGAACATTGTTTATTAATTATATCAAATTGGCTGTTAATAACTACTGCTGTTCCTATATACCATAAAGCATTGTAAGTTATATTTTTTATTCTCATCTACTTTAAACAAATAAGTAACTCTATAAGTACTGTTAAAGCAGCTGTTGTTTATAAATATCTCTTGTATAATTGCCAATTATTTTAAAATCTTTAATCAATTCATTTATATTTCCATTTCTTCCTTAATTGTTATATATTCCTTTGTAACACCTGTTCATTTTCTCCTACTTTGTTCATGTTATGTCTTCCCTAGAAGATGCCATCCCTCATTCGCAAAATGCCTTGAACAATGTTTATGTTAACCTGCCTCTTGTTAGTATTAAGTGTCTACCTCATTAAACCTTTAAACAACTTAATCGTCTTATATTAAATTATGCCCGAAACGTGCACTGGATATTATAGTGACCTAAAGCAATGTACTTGTCTTACCTATGTATCAAGTTCAAGTTCAAATATGTTCATTGAGACAAGAAAAAATACATCTCAAAGGGATAGAGTAGCTTAGGCTTTTTCTACCCCCCCCCTCCCATTCCCTCTACTTCAAGTCCCTCAAGGGGCACCTATGTATCTTCCCCTGTTCATGTATCATATGTATGTACATCTGAGAAAATACATTATTATTATTATTGTTATTATTATTATTAATAATAATAATATTAATAATAATATTATTATTATTATTATTATTATTATTACAAGAAACAGATTAAACTCTCCAAAGATGGTTACACACTAGAGACACTTAGAAACTGCAATTGAATCTAGTGGCTTTTCATCAATTTATGCAAACCTTGCTAGAAATATCCCAGAGACCCAGACACATTTCGCTATATCTCACCGGCAGCTATCCTAACTTTCTACTCATTTTGCCAATCAGCCCAACAGACATTATATTAGTGGTTTACTCACTTAAAACCAAAGCTGGGAACATTATTGAAATCCCAGCTATGTTGGGGCTGAGCGTCGCTCATACCCTTGCACCACCTATAGCTCTGTTATTCAACAAATCTCTAGTTATTCTTTTCCTGATATCCTTAAAAAAAGAAAGAGTGACTCCAATTCATAAAGGCGATACAACTGACATAAACAATTACAAACCTACCATTATTATAACAAAATATTTTAAAAGACTTGTTTACAAACAGCTCTACTCTACCTTAAACATTTAACATATTAAGACCCTGCCAATTTTGCTTCCCATTTCAAAAGAGCACCAATAATACCATTATTAGTCAGCTTAATGATCTGCTACAAAAAATTTAGCCAAATATCCCCAGTTTGCTAACTGTAGGTAGTAACTGAGTGATTGTAACCTATCCACCGCTGCCCACTGGATGGGGGGCGGTGTGCAGGACAAACATATAAATTGTGACACTAGCTCTCCATATATGTCAGTTGCTTAATTTAGAACCTGTACTTGAGGTCGATCTCGAACCCATTGTTGATGTGACGACTTATACTGAATTTTGTAACTAGCTCATCAAGATTGTAACTTGCTTAGCTAAATGAATTGTGGGGTTCAGTCCCTGAGCCATTATGTGCCTCTGAACCCTTTCCACTACGCCCACAAGATGGGTATGGGGTGCATAATAAATGAACTAAACTAAACTAACTAACATAGAGTAACAAATTAATAAAATAAACAAATATGGCAATATAATTTATTGATGTATAATGAAGCAAAACGTGTATTTATATCCATTGTGTTTATCTACTTGTTGGAAATAAGATTTACATTTATTGACAAATAAACGACAGGTTATCATAATACTTTTAACCTTAAAGTAAGGAAAAATTGCCCAAACCCGTAGCAATTGTTGGTTAAAATATTTTGAAAGTCACCTCTGCTCTGATTACTTGAAGACAAATATCAACATCCATACAGATACATATTAAAAGTAAGAACATTATTATTCTGAAAATAATTTAACTTCCAACGAGTTATAATGCTCATAATTCACATAGAGCTGACATGCCTTTTAAACTTAACTCTTTAGTTTATTACCTGAGGACAAATATCAACATCCATACTGATACGTACATATTAAAAGTAAGAACATTATTATTCTGAAAATAATATAACTTCCGAGTTATAATGCTCACAATTTACATGAGAGTTCACATGCCCTTTCAACTTATAGTTTAAATACCTGACAAAAAAACCATTAAGCATCGCCGAGTTTCCTTAGAAACTGGAACAAATCTGAGTTAAGAATTAGACCTTTTAATATTAATGACAAGCAGTTATCAATGATAAATTATGGTGTTACTTTCTTTGTATTAGCCCTTTCTTTAGTAAGCTTAAGTTTATGAATAATTTAATGGTCTCTTATTAATTTCTTATAGTATTTACGGCTTCTTTCATAATTGTGAAATCTACATTATCGTCTCTGACAATCTAATTAAATGAAGTTTGATTTGGTTCTTCAGTCTGCTTCTTGCTTAGAGATGTTTGACGATTCCCTTCGATGAACTCCTCCTTGCCTGGTGAATGTTGCCTCGATGTGTCAGCTTCCTTGTCTGACGTAGAGTATGGGGAACCTGGTTTCCCATAGGGAGATGGTGGTGGAAGTTCTAAATTACTCTCAAAGGAATAAGATCCAAACATAAAACGCATAGAAAGGGGAGACACGCCCTCGAATGAGGAATCCGATCCTGAAACTGCTTGAGTATCAGTTGGAGTTTGTGATGTCTGACGGCCCATTGCATCCTGCGGTGTCTGAGGGCACACTGCATCCTGCGGTGTCTGAGGGCACACTGCGTCCTGCGGTGTCTGAGGACACACTGCGTCCTGCGGTGTCTGAGGGCACACTGCGTCCTGCGGTGTCTGAGGGCACACTGCGTCCTGCAGTGTCTGAGGGCACACAGCGTCCTGCGGTGTCTGAGGACACACTGCGTCCTGCGGTGTTTGAGGGCACACTGCGTCCTGCAGTGTCTGAGGGCACACTGCGTCCTGCGATGTCTGAGGGCACACTGCGTCCTGCGATGTCTGAGGGCACACTGCGTCCTGCGGTGTCTGAGGGCACACTGCGTCCTGCGGTGTCTGAGGGCACACTGTGTCCTGCGGTGTCTGAGGGCACACTGCGTCCTGCAGTGTCTGAGGGCACACTGCATCCTGCGGTGTCTGAGGGCACACTGCATCCTGCGGTGTCTGAGGGCACACTGCGTCCTGCAGTGTCTGAGGGCACACTGCGTCCTGCAGTGTCTGAGGGCACACTGCATCCTGCGGTGTCTGAGGGCACACTGCGTCCTGCGATGTCTGAGGGCACACTGCGTCCTGCGGTGTCTGAGGGCACACTGCGTCCTGCGGTGTCTGAGGGCACACTGCGTCCTGCGTTGTCTGAGGGCACACTGCATCCTGCGCTGTCTGAGGGCACACTGCGTCCTGCAGTGTCTGAGGGCATACTGGGTCCTGCGATGTCTTAGGGCACACTGCGTCCTGCGATGTCTGAGGGCATACTGCGTCCTGCTGTGTCTGAGGACATGCTGGGTCCTGTGATGTCTGAGGGCATGCTGGGTCCTGTGATGTCTGAGGGCATGCTTGGTCCTGCGATATCTGAGGGCATGCTTGCTCCTGTGATGTCTGAGGGCATGCTTGGTCCTGCAATGTCTGAGGGCATTTTGGGTATTGAGGTGTCTGAGGGCATTCTGAGTCCTGTGGTGTTTGAGGGCATACTGGGTACTGCGATGTCTGAGGGCATACTGGGTCCTGCGATGTCTGAGGGCATTCTGGGCCCTGCGATGTCTGAGGGCATGCTGGGTCCTGTGATGTCTGAGGGCATGCTGGGTCCTGTGATGTCTGAGGGCATGCTTGGTCCTGCGATGTCTGAGGGCATTTTGGGTCTTGAGGTGTCTGAGGGCATTCTGAGTCCTGTGGTGTCTGAGGGCACACTACGTCCTGCGGAGTCTGAGGGCATACTGGGTCCTGCGATGTCTGAGGGCATTCTGGGCCCTGCGGTGTCTGAGGGCACACTACGTCCTGCGGAGTCTGAGGGCATACTGGGTCCTGCGATGTCTGAGAGCATTTTGGGTCTTGAGGTGTCTGATGGCATTCTGGGTTCTGCAGAGTCTGAGAACATTCTAGGTCTTGTGATGCCTGAGAGCACACTGTGTCCTGGGATATCTGAGGACAGTCTGGGTTCTGCGGTGTCTGAGGGCATACTGGGTCCTGCAATGTATGAAGGCATTTTGGATCTTGAGATGTTGGGGAGCATACTCGAGTCGGTAATGGCTGAGAGTGCACTGGGTCCGATGTCTGAATGAGTACTGCAAATGTCTGAATATCTGTTGCTTCCTGCAAGTCTTTACGTTTTCCTGCCAGAGTTTTCTGTGGGGAAATGCGGTCTTTACGCCAAATAATCTCATTCAGTATCTTCTCCAATGTTTGACGAACTCCACACCTAAGAAAATAAAACAAATCATCATGTAACATTTCACAATACATACATGACAATTTCATGGAAAATATAATGTTTGTAGTATCTTCAACTATTTATACATTTATATCCTTGATATTTAGTGCCATATATGGAAACTTTCTTTTTGAGATGTCTTAAAACTTATCCCCATACTACTTCAATCAAAGGCTTGAATCATTATAATTAATTTCCGATTCTGAATTGGCTATAGTAATTGGTTGCATCGAATACAAAATGCTACAACGATGCTGGAAACGCCAAGTAAAAAATATACTTTCAAATTCAAATGTTTATTCAGGTAAAGTACATACATAAAAGGTGTGATACAAACATTGATGGATTTATAGATAAGAGCTAGTACATACAATGCCTAAAACCACTATTACGCAAAGCGTTTCAGGCAGTCTTCTAGACAGCCGGACTTCTAGATAGTTTAGCCAGTAAAGACTTATATCGAGCCCTAATCGTCTAACGACGTTTTTAATTAATTCTTCCCTCGACTATCACAAACGCTGCCACGAGTGTAACATTCCTTACTTACTTGCAATAAGAAGTAAATGGCTAAAATTACTGAGCACAAGCAAAAACTTATGTTAATGGGGAACCGCCAGCAAAACAGACTAGGAATGATAAAAACAGTATTCAATGAATGGTGTTGTTCGTGGTGAAGGAAATACTGCCAACCACCAATGGTGAATTACTGTGATAAGAATGCTATATTCATTAACAATAAAGACTTAAATTTCACAGAACAAGAAGAATGTCGCAACAACAAAAGTCAGAAGACATTCATAACATAAACAATCCAATACAAAGAAATCTACCATACGAAGAATGGGAGCCAACACCCCCCAATCTATACTTACTACTTATAAATTAAATTTTTATAATCAATTACGAAACTACAATGATTAAATTCAAACTGGTCATCAAACACTAAAGCAATTGTCTCCAACAAGATCAACCAACACCCTCACAAAGATTCATATCTCTAAACCTCTCGTGGAAAAACTACAGCGGGCCATCAAGGGCAGCCACCAAAAAGAAAATAATCACAATCATCATCATCATATATGTTAGCACAGCATATGTTGTCATACATAATATGAACCAAAATTCACACCATACATCATCATCTCATATCACAGTATTAAAATCACATTCAAACCCAAATGGTTAAGCCACTAACCTATACTTCCTCGTCTCTACCATACACCCCAATTCTTGTTTCAAAAACTTCTGTATCCTTATCCTAACCCTCCCATCCCCTGCTTACCAGCTCTATGGTCATCCGATTCCGATTCGGCAGCATCACGTAGGACTTATACTACACAGAACATCTAATGATCTGAGTTGTAATATGCAAAACATACACCTTATCTAATTTCCTTGTAAACTGGCTGGTGAAATCTTGTACGTCTCCAGTTGAGACTCGTTTAGGTTAAATATAGATATACTGCATACGTTTAATGTAATGATATTTGAAACATCCCATAGTGGTCACAGAAATGGTAACTACTGTAGTTATATGGTTACAATAGATGGTGAAAATGATGTCCATAAGAACAATAGCAAATGTTGAATTCGTCAAACGTAAACTGTCAGAGTTTGCACCACTCACTGATGTATTCTTACCAAATGTAAACTGAGACTTTGCGCCATCCACTGATGTAGCTCTGACAAAATGTAAACTATTTGAAAGTTTGCAACACCCACTGACATAGCTCTCACCAAATGTAAATTTATGAGTCTGTACCATCCACAAATGTAGATCTCAACAATAATAAATTATCTGGGAGTTTGCACTACCCACTGATGCAGCTCACTAAATGTAAACTGTCTGAGAGTTTGCACTACCCTCTGATGTAGCTAACAAAATATAAACTATTTCACCATTCACTGGTGTAGATTTCATCAAATGCAAACTTTAGAGATTCCACTACCTGCTGTTGTAAGCAGACTAATGTTATTACCAAGCTAGGTTATTGTAGTTTACAAAATTTTTAATATAATTTGTACCATGGGGCCAGATTACTCTATGCTACATTTGGTGCCGGGAGGTCTAACAAGTGATAAGGAAGCAGCTTGTTCTCTCGATGTCACAACGTACAAAATACAGAACCAGAAACGCACGAACTCAAGCAACCCATCTAACCTAACCCCGCCGATGTATAGAAAACGTAGATATTGGTGAGTTGCAACTTTTCATTGTATTTTGTAATTTGATCGCAGGGTACTATAATGTAGAAAATGAAACGTACTAGTAGAGTACAGGGACCAGATTCACGAAGCAGGTACGCAAGTACTTAAGACCGTGTTCATCTTTCCTCAATTTTTGACGCGTTTGGTTACATTTATTAAACAGTTTACGAGCATGAAAACTTGCCAATCACCTGTTGTTATTGTTATAAACAGCCTCTTGGTGCTTCGCAGCTCATTAACTGTTTAATAATTGTAAACAAAGCCGCCAAATACTGTATTGAGAAGAGATGTACAGGTACGTAAGTGCTTGCGTAACTGCTTCGTGAATCTGGCCCCAGGGTATCAGAGAACCTCCGTCCCTCGCCTTACTTATTATGGGCACTTACACAGCTCTTACCTGACATTTGTTGGGCAAGAGTATACCTATTTTTGGGGGAGGGGGGGGGGGGAGGAAGTAAAGAGGATGGAGAAGCATAGGTGAAGGGAAGTTTAGAAGTGGGAAATACAGTGAGTTATATGAAAGCAGGAGGGCTGTCCGCCTTGCTGACACGATGTGTGGGTGTTGGCAGCTAAGCTAAGCAATCCTTAGCTTTATATATATTATATATATATATATATATATATATATATATATATATATATATATATATATATATATATATATATATATATATATATATATATATATATATATATAGGGGGGGAGGGGTACCACCTCTGGTGCAATTATAGGGACCCACAGCCTCAGAGAAGGGAACACAGAGCATTCAGGGAAAAACTTGCTATTTAACTCTGAATAGATAAGGGTGTTCCCTTCTACCACCCCCCTTTTTTATGGTGTACACTTTATTAAGCAAGGTTATACAGTTACATATCTGATTGTATACAAAAAATGAACATTAAGAGGACACAAAAATAGTTCGCTTCCTATGAGTTAATTTTTTTTAAATTTGAGTTAAAACTAACGTAGATATATGACCGAACCTAACCAACCCTACCTAATCTAACCTAACCTAAACTAACAGAATTAAGTCAATAATTTATGTTCTTAATGCAATATAATAATAATTCAAATAAACTAATTGGAAATTTTTTTAAAAATATGAAAATCACTCGGCCTATTAGGCAAATCTGGCCTTGCATAGTAGACCGAGAAGTGTGTTCTGGCTACTAGGTACGACATATATATATCTATATATATATATCTATATATATATAGTATATATATAATATATATATATATATATATATATATAATATATATATATTATATATATATATATATATATATATATTGGTGTATACTGGCAGCAGGTTTTCTTTTAAACATGTCTCATTGAATATGACCGCATATTCTGTATTTACTATCTTCTGATTTAGGGCTTCTATCCCTCTAACTATTTTCTTAGCATCAGGGCTTAGCTGAAATAGGAGTTCTCCAAAACTCATTTTCGTAATTTCTGGGTGAAGAAAAGATGTGGATTACTATAGAATGTATTACACTTATTTAAACAATTTGCACAACGTTTCGAACCTCCATGGTTCATTCTCAAGTGAGGAAATGTTACAATGTGGTTTGATTATATACCCGCACTGGGTCAGGTGATAAGACAATAAAGGTGAAAACATAGGGGATACATAAGGGATAAATGGGGTGAAACATATGAACATAAGAATAGAGGTACCGCAGAAGGCCTATTGGCCCATACGAGGCAGCCGGCATCTACATACAAAGATTAATCTAGTGTAATTGGCCTGTTAGTTGAACATTGTCTTCTGTGTTGGCATCGTTATGTTCTGGTCTTGTCCTTACTCTCATTGTGGGAAGAGTAAATAGTTCCGTGATTTGGGTGTTCATGGTAGGTTGTTCTGTTCTTATGTGAATTGCTTCAAGAATTTGTAATCTTCTTGCATCTTCTTGGGTTCTGTCTATTATGCATGTATTCTTGTTCACATTTCTCTTGTTAGGGTGATGTCATGGGCTTGTCTCATGTGATTCCTAGGGGCACCGATTGAAGATGGCATGTCAAACGCCTCGTCAGCTTGGTCGACGTCATACCTATGTACTTAGATTGAAGGTTACATCCTTCGTGGGGGCAAGTGTACATGTATACAACGCTTGACTGCTGTACAGGGTTCTCCGTCGAGCTTCGGGGGTTTTTGATAAGGAGTTCGGAAGTCTTCTTGGTTTTATAGAATATTGTCAGGTTTATGTTTGGTTAGGAGTAGTGCTTTTTACTCCTTTACGGATTATTTTTTCATATATTCTTTCCTCTTTTGTATGTTCACTGTGCATGGTTGATTTGTAATATAATTTTATTGGAGGGATTGTGGTTTCTGTTCAGGTTCTGGATTATACCAACGGTCCAAGTGTCTTCTTATAGCAGCGTTTATTTCCGCGTTGCTATATCCGTTGTCACGGATAACGGATATAGCAACGCGGAAATAAAGCTGCTATAAGAAGACACTTGGACCGTTGGTATAATCAGAACCTAGAACAGAAACCACAATACCTCCAATAAAATTATATTACAAATCAACCATGCACAGTGAACATACAAAAGAGGAAGAATAATGAAAGAAATAATCCGTAAGGAGTAAAAAGCACTACTCCTAACCAAAACATAAAACCTGACAATATTCTATAAAACCAAGAAGACTTCCGAACTCCTTATCAAAAACAGCCCGAAGCCGACAGAGAACCCTGTACAGCAGTCAAGCTTGTTGTATCACATGTACACTTGCCCCCACGAAGGATGTAACCTTCAATCTAAGTACATAGGTATGACGCTACCAAGCTGACGAGGCGTTTGACATGCCATCTTCAATCCGGTGCCCCTAGGAATCAATGAGACAAGCCCATGACATCCCCTAACAAGAGAAATGTTGAACAAGAATACATGCATAATAGACGAACCCAAGATGCAAGAAGATTACAAATTCTTGAAGCAATTCACATAAGAACAGAACAACTCTACCATGAACACCCAAATCACGGAACTATTTACTCTTCCCACAATGAGAGAAGGACAAGACCAGAACATAACGATGCCAACACGAGACAATGTTCAACATACAGGCCAATTACACTGGATTAATCTTGTATGTAGATGCCGCTGCCCCGTATGGGCAGCAATTAGTACCCTATTAACAATTAGGGTTCAAAAACTTTTCAAAATTCTCCCTCTAAAAATATGGGACATAACTAGCAAACCTCTCGTCTCGTAGAGTTCAAAAGAAAACTTGATAAAACACCTCAAGGATACCTGATCAACCGGACTGTGATTCATATATCAGGTGCAGCAGTTGTGTTTATCAACCTGGTTGACCACATCACCAACCAGAGTTCTGGTACACGTAGTACATACAGCTTGTATACAAGGCAGGAATGTTTAAGCTTGCTCTTGCCTTGATTTTTTAGTGTCCTCTACAAAATTTACAGAACAAGATAAATATTTCATTGCTGGCTCGAACAGTCTATTTTTGCAAGTTTTACCAATTAGCTGCTATTTTTTTATTAATATTTTGCAGGGATATTCCTGCGCGGGCAAGCCTCTGGCTGGCCCACTAAGATGCTAGAAGTACACCCATTAGGAATGGGTAGCATTAACTACCATTCTGGATTATCATTCGGGATGATTTCTTTCAGTTGTTTGACTATTGTGTTCATATTAACTCAGCACCATTATCCACCCATATTAAGTTCAACACAGTGATAGGTTACGGCCCATGCAGTGCAAGTTTAGCTTTTGAAATCAATCATAGCCATAGTTTCAGAATTGGCCTTACGTCATTTCAGAAGTATACTGATCATATACAAGTTATTATATCATCGCTTCGAATCATATCAGCCTAATAGATATAGTATCGCATTTTATTATTCAATAATCGCGGTTGGAATGACATACATTAAGGTATACCGCACATGTCCACTCATCTAACACCAAAGAAACTCATACTTACAGAAATGTCGGCAAACTATCTGGTTCGTTCATCTTGCTACTACGTAGTTTTTCCCGTGTTTATCTAGTTGCATTCGCCAATTCTCATAAGAAGAGACTTTATTCATTCTTCCGATCATGTTTCTGAAAGTAGAAGTTGTAATCAATGAATTAATAGTATACACCATGATGAGTCACAATAACGATGGCTGAAGATATGATGACCGAACTACACATCAGAAGACGGAAGAAATAAGGATGTTTCGGTCACTCCTGGACCATTACCAAGTTTGTATGTATTATATTTATACTAGTCCATATATACAAGAAGGAACATTACGGTTTATGAGCGT
Source organism: Procambarus virginalis (assembly GCA_020271785.1). Classification (NCBI taxonomy): domain Eukaryota; kingdom Metazoa; phylum Arthropoda; class Malacostraca; order Decapoda; family Cambaridae; genus Procambarus; species Procambarus virginalis. The sequence goes on from WNGS01169498.1 coordinate 4,729,752, forward strand.
ACATTCATTTGATTTTTTATATTCTTGTAAACACACGCATAGCGTATTTCGGACAGGTCCTTAATCTGAACAGATACATTTTAATGGTCTCGTGGTAATTTCTAGCAACAATTGAAAATGATTAACAGGTACGTCTGTAAGAAAATTTGACGAGATTAGTAGGTACATTATTAGAAATTTGAGGTTATCAACAGATACATTGTAGCGTAATTTGATGATTATATCTATAATGAAGTATAATGAAGGTATAAATAGGTGTTCAATATAACTACCATGATAAAGATATACAGATGATTACAATGGTGAAGTTGTAATGCTTAAGCACAATATTGGGGAATGGGTAAGCACAGATACAGTGAGAGTTTAAGGCACCAGGTAGGAAACTACGAGGATGAAATTAAGGACTTTTCGGTTTTAATTTTGAATAAGGTATAGGTTGGACAGCTTTTCTTAATATTTAGGGAGTGAGTTCCATAACTAGTCCCTTTTTTGTATAGAGTGTTTACACATATTT
>WNGS01169498.1:4740683-4756232 GCA_020271785.1 Procambarus virginalis
TGCTCCATCAAGTCATGCACAGTAATATCTCACTACTTTATATTACAGTATCACTCTAAGGACTCTGCTTTACAGTTCTGCCAGTTTTAACAATTGAATTTAAGATTGGTACCTGGTGCCTTATTTGCCGAATCATTGGCCGTAAATCCAGAATATGGTACAGTAATGAGTTTACCAAGTTAGGTCCTCGTTAAACTAGAGGCCACTATTGGGTTCACTGTGACAACCTTGCCCTTGCTAGGCCAGCAATACATTTCCTTCACAGATTTCACTGCCTCTGTTATGTAGAATCCAGTCAGTCACAACCAGTCAGAGGCAGCCACAGTCAAGTCACAGTCAGTCAGACATTCACAGTTAGTTGCAGCTAGTCATAGGCCTTTACAGTACACACAACAAGTCACAGTCAGTCAGGCACCCTTACTCTATCCTCCTTACTCTACCATCTGCCCTGCCATCAGCCTCACTCATTCTGCTGCCTGCATGCCATTTGCCTACCCTGCCACTCGCCCACTCTGCCGCATGCAACTCGGCAGGGTATAGGTCCTGGTGGTAAACTGGTGGAAAGTCCCAATTGGTTCTGTTTGGGTTTAGAGTTTGGACTTGGCTGGGCTCATTTCGATATCTGGGTTGGCATCGCATTCCCTGCCATCCGGCTGCAGCACCGCCTTCTTTGATGTTGAGTTGGATCTGGGTGACTTGGTGGTTGCTCGTGCAGTTGTGTGGGAGCCTCAATTTTGCCATCCTAGTGTATCCCCAGGGCAGGTTGGGTGCCAGAGGCTGTTCTGGTTTCTTCTGGGCAGCCCCTTTTGGCACTGTCACAACTGTTGGGCGGACTCAGTTGGCCCTTCATCGATTGGTGCATTCCAGTTTTCTCTGGGCTTTTCTGGGTTCAGTTTGCTGGTGCCATTCTCTGCCCTCATTTGATGTGTTCATGGACATCTTGGCTCTTGGTTGGGGCTTTGTGACCAATGCTCACCAGGCCAGCCAGGGTTGTTATTCTCCCTCCTTCATTGGGCACACAGTGTGTTTGTATTCCTGTGGGCTCCAGGATCCTGCTCTATTTGGATTGTTTCCCCTGCAGTTCATTGTCTCAACCAGGTGGGGGTTTGGTTCTCTGCTGTTCATGTCCAGTTTGTGTCAAACGTCCTCACAGATAGTCTGTTCTGATTCTCTCCATTTCCATGAAGTTGACTGTCGATGCAGTCTCCTTTCTGTGGCTTTGTGAAAGGTTCGGTTGCCTGGATGTGGACCTCTTCGCATCAGCATGGTCTCAGTGCCTTCCTTTGTATGCAGTGCCAATCCCTGAATTTGAGGCCCTTGTGGTAGGTGACTTTCTACTGGACCGGTTATGGTGGGGGGTTCCTTCTCCTCTCCTGGTCTGGCTGTTGCTCTGGGTCCTGGTGCAGTTGGAGTCCTACTGGGTGAGAGTGATCTCTGGCTCCTTGGTGGCCAGCTCAGCCTTGGTTTCAGGTGCTGCTCTCTCGGTGTTTGAACACGGGGGCTTTTCTGCAGCTCCCTCTCTCTCCTTTGGGGTTGGCATGGTGATGTTCTTCGTTGGTTCTACCTTCTCCGCACTACATGTCTGGACTTCTTTATGCATTTTTATTGGCATCTATTCGATGATCATGTTGCTTCATTGATGGCATCTCACCTGAGGTCCTATGTTAGGCAGCAATATGAGGTTTCAGGGCGTTTATTTTGTCACTTCCTTTCTCTTATTGTTCTTCAGTGTCTGAGTGGTTGGTCCTTTTGTTTCTGTTTTGGCTTCTTCTTTTTCAGCATCTTATTCTGAATACTGTCATCTTGTATCGTGCGGTGCTGGAGGAGCTGCTGCAGCTTGCATTTGGGGTTGATGCTACTTTGGGTTGTTTCACCTCCAGCTTGTTCATGTGCAGCCTGAGCCTGCTTGGTCTCTTGACCAAGTCTTTCCTTCCTTCTGCTCTGTGTACAGGTGTACAGTGTTCCCTTCAGTGTGGGATTATTTCTTGAAAGCTTTGTTTTTAGTTTCTCTTGCTTCTGGATGTCAGTTTGGTGAGCTTCATGCTCTACTTCGTCACCAGGTCTTTTGTTTATTTGGTCCTGGTAGGCAGTTTGTCTGCATCTGGCTCCTTCTTTTGTAGCAAAGATCAAGTTGGTTGGCTTCCGAAGGTGTTCGTTGGTTGTTAATGCTTAGTTGGTTTCTTTGGGGATACATTATTGTGTCCAGTGGCAGCTCTTTGCCACAACCTTCGTTACACCAGGTCTACCTCAGTAGATTCCTTGTGGGTTGGTTCTGTCTCTTTGGTCTCCTGTTCCAAGGCCTGTATTTCTTAGGTTGTCTGCAGTGTCATTAAGACTTGTCAGCCTGCAGTCCACTGCCGTGCACGTGATGATAAAAAATTTCCAGCTCTCGGCTGTCTTTGCATATACTGTATATGTATTTTCTGGGCTGATATTCAGGCACAGAGGTTTTGGAAGTCAAAGTACTGTACGAGCTCACTTATCTGATCTATATGGGAAGAACCACCCGCTAGATAAGCCTGGCATTTGGATAAGCAGAATTCTTACCATGGAAGTCCGAAAGTGAATGTACTGTATTTGCAATTTTTTGTACCACAGGCGATAATTTGAATTTCCCCACACACTATAATTAAAAAATGTTGCAGTACTATTACTTAAAACAAGCTTTAGCTTACCTTGTTGTAGTTCATCTTGATTAATGCTGCATACAGTACTGTATCTTGCATACAGTACTGTATCTTCAAATCAATAATTCTTGAAAATTGATGTAACCTAACTTAACACCATTCTAAAATTACTGTACAGTACATGAGCTTGGTAAGGTGTTCAGTTTTGACTGCCAGCTGCTGACGCTTCATTGGGTGAAGGCTCTTGACTTTCTGGTGAGGCTTCACTGATTGAAGGGCCTTGGCTTGCTTGTGAGGCTTCACTGGTTGAAAGGCCTTGGCTTTCTTGTGAGGCTTCAATGGTTGAAGGATCTTGGCTTGCCAGTGAGGCTTCAGTGGTTGAAGGACCTTGGCTTGCTAGTGAGGCTTCAATGGTTGAAGGACCTTGGCTTGCTAGTGAGGCTTCAGTGGTTGAAGGACCTTGGCTTGCTTGTGAGGCTTCAGTGGTTGAAGGACCTTGGCTTGCTTGTGAGGCTTCAGTGGTTGAAGGACCTTGGCTTGCTTGTGAGGCTTCAGTGGTTGAAGGACCTTGGCTTGCTAGTGAGGCTTCAATGGTTGAAGGACCTTGGCTTGCTTGTGAGGCTTCAATGGTTGAAGGACCTTGGCTTGCTAGTGAGGCTTCAATGGTTGAAGGACCTTGGTTGCTTGTGAGGCTTCAGTGGTTGAAGGACCTTGGCTTGCTTGTGAGGCTTCAGTGGTTGAAGGACCTTGGCTTGCTTGTGAGGCTTCAGTGGTTGAAGGACCTTGGCTTGCTAGTGAGGCTTCAGTGGTTGAAGGACCTTGGCTTGCTTGTGAGGCTTCAATGGTTGAAGGACCTTGGCTTGCTAGTGAGGCTTCAATGGTTGAAGGACCTTGGCTTGCTTGTGAGGCTTCAATGGTTGAAGGACCTTGGCTTGCTTGTGAGGCTTCAATGGTTGAAGGACCTTGGCTTGCTAGTGAGGCTTCAATGGTTGAAGGGCCTTGGCTTGCTTGTGAGGCTTCAATGGTTGAAGGACCTTGGCTTGCTTGTGAGGTTTCAATGGTTGAAGGACCTTGGCTTGCTAGTGAGGCTTCAATGGTTGAAGGACCTTGGCTTGCTTGTGAGGTTTCAGTGGTTGAAGGACCTTGGCTTTCTAGTGAGGCTTCAGTGGTTGAAGAACCTTGGCTTGCTAGTGAGGCTTCAGTGGTTGAAGGACCTTGGCTTGCTAGTGAGGCTTCAATGGTTGAAGGACCTTGGCTTGCTTGTGAGGCTTCAGTGGTTGAAGGACCTTGGCTTTCTTGTGAGGCTTCAGTGGTTGAAGGACCTTGGCTTGCTTGTGAGGCTTCAGTGGTTGAAGGACCTTGGCTTGTGAGGCTTCAGTGGTTGAAGGGCCTTGGCTTGCTTGTGAGGCTTCAGTGGTTGAAGGACCTTGGCTTGTGAGGCTTCAGTGGTTGAAGGACCTTGGCTTGCTTGTGAGGCTTCAGTGGTTGAAGGACCTTGGCTTGCTTGTGAGGCTTCAGTGGTTGAAGGACCTTGGCTTGCTTGTGAGGCTTCAATGGTTGAAGGACCTTGGCTTGCTTGTGAGGCTTCAGTGGTTGAAGGGTCTTGGTTTGCTGTTTTTACTAAATAAGAACTGCATTTGGTTGCCTCTTGTGCTCATTGGCCTCTCTTATGATCAATTGTTTTGATAAACCTCCAGTACAGTACAGTACAGTACAGTACTTTGTACGTATTTCCAATTTCTGGATTAGCACAGTTGGATGACAAATTAATTAACATGTCAACAGAAGACATGAGTAAACTGTATTTGGTTGTCTGTGCACAACCATCCTCTTAACACCTCCAGGACCATTGCTGCTACCACCAGACATAGTCATGGGAAAAAATAATCAAAGTTACAATGAAAGCAAAAAAGTTATTTAAGAAAATGTTTCATTAACCCCTGCACTTCGCACCTGTTTTTGGCAAATCTTCGTAGTGCAATTGTTAAGGACATATTTTTCTTTTTTTAATAAATGTTCAGGTAAAGTTAATGCCAAAATGTGTCCAAACTCAACTATTTTCATTTCAAAACACAAAGAGCAATGAAAACATTATAAAACATTAAAATATAGCCTAATTAAAAAAATGGTATAACTCTCAGAACGACTTTAGTTGGCTGGTGCAGTTAAAGGATTAATGACTTGGCGCTGGTATAACGTGAGGGTCAAGAGGACGTGGTCTGTCTAACTTGACCAGGCCTGGACGGCTCCACTCTAGGCAGGCAGGCACGTTATATAGACTGCCAGGCAGAAGAAAAATCCACAAAGTTTAGCAGGAAATGACGTTCTTCATCCTTAACACAGTTTTTGAGAAATAAGACGGTTAGGTGAGGTTGTGGTTTTCTATTCAGATTTTCAGGTAAACTCAAATATTCACAATATATTTGACAGTACGATTTAATACTTAGTGAAAATAAGTACAATTCCTAACTAGCTATTCCAACATTATTGACTTACATTTCCTCTTTACATTTACCACCCCATTTTTGGAGGACGGGCTGCATATCCCACACCTAAAGCCACTGCTGTATGGGGTTAATATGGAATGGCCTGATGTCTGTTCGCAGTATCTGGCTAAATATCCGGATATGGTGAAGTTTGGCAGAAAGTTATCTGAACTTGATTTAGAACCTGTAGAAGGCTGCACTATCCGGCTGAGTCTCAGATTATCCGAATTTCTTATCCAGATGTGGGGAAGTTTTGCCCCAAAAATATCTGGCTGCAATTTTTGCCGGATAACCCCCGAATTTTAAAACCCCCCAGATAAAAACAATTTTAACCCCCGAAATCTTCAACAGGTAACAGGTACCTAGTACAGTAATACACTAAAATGTGTGACTTGGAGTCAGAGTTTGGCATTTTTATCACATGCTATAATGAATGATCTGTAGAATATAGGCGAATAAAACATTTAAGAGCTTTGCATTCTAAGAACTTGCAAATGATAAAATGATTTTGAGGTAAGATAAATTAAGTTGTCCTTCCCTAGCTTATTATAGTAATGACCATTTGTTTCTTGTAGCCATGATGGGGATCCTCCTGGAAAGAAAAGAAAGATGACTGATGGAATAGAAGATGCCGTGACAGGAGCAAAAGTGTTCGTGCTTCCTTCAGGGTCGGTACCGATCAATCCACATATTACACTGATGGTTGACACCATCAAGCCACTCATCTGTCAGCTAGTGGAAGAAGCTAATCTGGTAATTAGGTATCTCCATAAGGGATACTGTATGATTTTTATCTAAATGTACACACAGCAATTACAGTAGCGTGATACATCAAATGAATAAATCCACAAGGGCCGTGATGTGGGATCATCCTGGACGTAAGTTCGAACCCTCATCACGACCCTTATGGATTTGTTTATCTAAATATCTTTGCGTATTGGCTCGAAACTTGAAACACTTATTATGATTAACCCTTTGGCTGCACTAGGCAATAATGAACAACACAAGGAAAATGGATTTACAATGTAATAAGTGACCCTCTTCTGCTTGACAGAAGGTTTCCAAATATGTAATTTTCAACCATGTCTTCTGACATTTAAAGAGGTTGCTGGACTCTGTAAATGTAACACCAGATTCAGATGTCTCTGTTTTAGTAGCACCAAAAATCACCACTTTATTTTCTTCATGCTCGCTCACTTACATTTCACATCTTGCACTTATGAAAAGACATAACTTGTTATATCATAAAGCATATTTGTTAAAAAATATACAGATATGAAAATAATTCATTAAATTTCTACTGATTTTATCTTCATATTTATCATTAGTTATATAGCACTTCTAATGATGACCAAGTCTTGAATGGAAAGCAGGTACAGTACTAGTATTCCCGATGGACTTAGATTGACAGCATGGGATGACATTGTCTTCTCTTGCTGCCAAACGACAGCAGGTATTGGGCCCTAACTCCTGTTCTGAAAGCAAGGTGTCTGGATAGATAGTACTGTACAGGATTTAAAACTTACTTAAAGGCATTTGGCAAGTATCGCTTATTGCAGTGAAAGACTATTTTCTGGAGGAGGAAATGGTGGCTCCCTGTAACTAGCTGCACTGAGACAGCTCCATACATACAAGTCTCATCAGTTACAAAAATTCTTAATATCCTACAAGAGACCAGAAGCAGAACCTGGCCCCATCACAGAGATAATAAAGGTAGCAGGGTAGCTTTATGATCACCTTCTCCAAAGGAAGAATCCAACTGGAAGTTCCCATTTCAACACTAGTCAGTTCTTCACCTGATTCCACTTGTGTGGACCATTCCTTGAGTTGCCAAGACTCTTCCCAACTATTTCTAGGTAAATGTTGGCCATTCTTTGGACTCGGTACTGTGGAGGCTCATTTGCTTGAGGATGGTTCCAAGATTGCTTCATATACGTGTATTACAAGCCTCAATTGTTGTGTGAACTTAGGAAACTGTTAAATAACTGTTCCTAAATAAATTGGGAAACTGTTCACTTCGAACTAACTTCTTGACCATTACTCTTCACATGAGCTGTTGCTGGTCCCTGTAGACTTGCTTGTCACTTCAGAAATGAGTTGGCATATAGTATAGTCTATGATGAATGATTTGTCTTTCTTATTCTATCCATCATTCCGGCTTCCGTACGCACACATGCACGCACGCACAGATACGGGGGCCTCTTGGCTGAGTGGATAGCGTTCTCGGGGGGTCATAGTCCTAAGGGCTCGGGTTCGATTCCTGGCCGAGGCGGAAACAAATGGGCAGAGTTTCTTTCACCCTGATGCCCTAAGTCCCGAAATCCTCTCAAGATAACCAAGATCCCATTTACACCTCATTAATGGATTCAGCTTCCTTTGAGTTCGGTTCTTCTCCATACTGGGTGCGTTTCGAGGTTCCGGAGTCGTTCCTGGCTGGCAGACTGCCCTTTCTTTTCTTTGAGAGATTGGCGTTGGTTTTGCCGAACCCGCACGCTCGAGTGGAAAGAGGTTTCCTCAGTGTTGCCGGTGTTCTTGGAGGCTCATTGGTGCTGCTTAATGTGTGCCTTTTCGCCCCTGTGCTTTCCCCTGATATGGATCTGGAGCAGTTACACGCTTAAGTCCCTGTTCTTTCGACTACCATGGTGGCAGAAGACCACATTGAATTTGGGGGGGGGGGTCATTTGGTTTCGGTTTTGCACTTCTTTGGTCTTTTTGAGCTGCCCTTGGATTGGCTTTTGGAGGATGTAGAGGCTTTAAGTAGGGGACCTTCAGCCAGAGTTCTAGTTTTGGCTGCCGAGGCATTAACTGCCTTGTTTAAGCTGTTTGCTCTCATCCTCCTGGTAGCAGTTTCTATGTTTTTTGCCTCTCGTCTTGCGTGTCGGTAGGTCATCCTCTTACTCTCTTTCAATTCTGCTTGGGCCCTGGCCTTATAATTTTCGTCTCCGTTATTTCTGGAGGACTGTATTACCCAGTTTTTGTCGGTGGATTCTACCAGTTGCAGATCAGAAAAAAGGGCATCCGCCCTGTTTCTGATTTGTTGGTGCTTTGGAGAAGGGGGGGGGGCGTGTTCGCTGTCCCAGGGTGGTTGTGTCAGGGCTCTGGTTTAATTAGGTCGAGGTGGGCCTTTGGTGCCAGTTTCCGAGCCAGTGCATCCTCCAGGACCTTCTTCATTTGGTCGGCGTGGTGGTCGCTTAGCGCGGAAGTTGACTCCTCGGAGGTCGCATCGGTCCTTCCAGGTGAATTGAAGAAAGTCCTGTCTGGTTCCATCTTGGGTTTAGACTTGGCTGGGCCTCGTGTGGAATTTGCGGACTGCGTCCATTTCTCTTCATCCTGTAGCTTTGCTATGGCTGCAGTCCTGCCGTCTGATATTGTTGAGGGGGACCAAGGAATTCCTGAAACCGACATTCTCAAGAACAAGAGGTCATAGATTGAAGCTAAGGAAACAAAGGTGCCGAAAAAATATTAGAAAGTTTACTTTTGCAATCAGAGTGGTAGACAGAACAAGTTAAGTGAGAAAGTTGTGGAGGCCAAAACCATCAGTAGTTTCAAAGTGTTAAATAACAAAGAGTACTGGGAAGACGGGACACCATGAGCGTAGCTCTCATCCTGTAATTACACTTAGGTAATTACACACTCACACTCTTACTTACAATCTCTCATCTATATTCATTTAAATTTTTGTTTGTTATACTGTAAATGTGAAATATTAAAAGTGTTCTTATTTGTACTTCTCAGCTGAAAATGTGGATATCCTTCTTGATTCCTAAAATTGAAGATGGAAATAATTTTGGCGTAAGCATCCAAGAGGAAACCTTGGGAGAGATACGTACAGTAGAGTCTGAGGCAGCCTCCTTCTTTGACCAGATATCACGCTATTATATGACACGGGCAAAGCTTGTATCAAAGGTAAGTTTAACCATTAGAACTTGTCTTTCTATTCATTGTTTGCAACGATAACTATGTGTATAAAGCACACACACACTAGTATAGGTGCACTCACACAGTAATTAATATAGAAGCACTCACATTAATTAATATAGGTGCACTCAGTAATTAATGTAGGTGCACTCACATAGTAATTAATGTAGGTGCACTCACACAGTAATTAATATAGGTGCACTCACACAGTAATTAATATAGGTGAACTGGTTGATACACATTAATTAATATAGGTGCGCTCTCACAGTAATATAGATGCATTTACCTTAACCCTGCACTGCGCACCTGTTTTTGGCAAAAACTTCATAGTACAATTGTTAAGGACATATTTTTGTTGCTTTTATAAATGTTCAGTACAATTTCCTCAAATTATGAGTGTGCTCTTCTAATGACCTCCCCAAAACAGTTGTGCTATTGAGATACAGCAGTGCTGTTGGACTGATAATACACTCATCACTAACCTGCTGAACACAGCAGGAGCTGTCTTGAACCCAAAAGGAAGTAGTTTGTGCTGCCAGAGCTTACTAAAAGCACTGAAAGCAATAATTCATTGAGACTTCTCAAGCAGTATCTGGTGATACCCACTGAGCAGATCTAATGTGGTAAAGAACTGAGTGCCCTTTAGATGTGTCCACGTGTCCTGTATGTTGGGTAATGGGTACAATTTATCCTCCGTCAGTTTGTTTATGCTTCAGAAATCCACACACAACCTAACTCAACCTAACAACCTAACTTGGTGTTTTTCTTGCGCATGTACACATGCACGTGTACCATGGGATGACGACAGATTTCTTGGAGTCTTAACAGTCTTCTTTAGTACCAACCCATCTGGATGATCTAATGGCTCAATTTGCATTACATGCCATTCTAATGACCGCATTACATGCCATTTTAATGACCAATGATGTTTTTTCTGGAATTGTGACATCATTTGGTACTGTATCTGCCCATTGTTTTTCCAGCAGAGCTACACACTTTACCCCCTCACTACTGCTTCTCCTTTCAGGTTCTCTCAGTCTAAGACTTGTGCTATGACTTTTACTCGAAAGAGTGTCATTCTTTGTCCCTTTTTGTCACTTTATCCTTGTAAACAAGAGGTCATCCTCTTCTAAACAAGAGGCCATCCTCTTGTAAACAAGAGGTCATCCTCTTGTTTACAAGGATCCGCTAAGCTTCTGGGGTTAATTTTGACACTCGTTTGTCTTGGTCGGCCCATATCTCTTACCTCCGCGCTGAATGCTCTAAGGCCTTTCCCTCCTAACCACCGTGCTGTGCCGAGTTTATTGTGAAATTCCCCCGGTGGCATGAAATAAAGTGGTCCCCCAAAATTCTTTTTTCTTCGTAAAATGATAAATTCCCTTCCCTGAACATGTCTATGTAAAAATAAATACCAAATTCCACTTACTTTGGCTGTGGGGGACGTGGACAAGGTGCACTGTGACGTCATCAGGGCCTGGTCGCCTGAGCGTGAATCGCCCAGACACGGTCGCAATGGCCATTCAAGCACCGGGTGTTGCCACAAATATATTTCAATATATGGTTTTATGTATTTCCAATTTAATATATAAGCATTATAGACATGAATAAAAACCCTGCCGGGAATGAAAGGGGGGGCATGGACGCCCCCCATGTAGCATGTCCGTGGAAGGAAAATGTAACGGCCATAGTCAACAGCATGTAGTCCAAGGAAAATAGGGGGAGAGGCACTCCAGACCCGACCTGTAACACGTCATTAAGGTAATGAAGAAAAAGGCACCATTAAAATTTTTGAAGCTGAAAGGGAAGCATTAAAGGCCTATGAATACATTATAGTACTCACAGGGGAGAGACCAGAGGGCAGGGTTGCTGTGAATACCTGTGTCTGGAAGGAAGTCCCTCAAACAGTATTTTAAATAGCAAATATGCTACCTTTTTAATCCAGCATAGTTTGAGGCAGTTGAAACCGTAAGGAGTGTGATGATGTATATCTTGACTTTAACAAAGCTTTTGATACAGTGCCACATGCACGACTGATTACATATAGAGCTCATGGTATTGTGGGTCATATGAAGTTGTAATCGGGCATGGCTATTCCAAAGTGAACAGAGAGTTAGTATAACTTGGGTTAAGTCAGTGTGTTAATGTTGTTAGGGGAGTGCCTCAGGCTCTGTCCTGTGACCTCTGGCGAATATAATATACAGTATATAAATGATTTTAGATTCATGATTTAGGCTCAGGCTAGGTTTACATACTGGTTTCACCCACCTGACTCGTGGTCACTTTATGGAACAGCTTCCTGCTCCCTTATGACCTAACACTGTTGTCCTGCTTGCAGTCTTACACCACCTTGTCGATTGCCCTGATTTTTAAAGTGTTCAAGCGTGCTGCTTTCCTGATTTCTGAAGGGGTTGTTTGTCTCGTCAGCATCCTTGGTGATTCCAGTACCTTTGATATCATTTGCCTTATATCCTTCTGTTCTTATATTGGCATCTTGAAATATGTTGAGTACATTTTGAATACCTTGCAACTTAGACGGTACTACATAGTCTTGTTAACTTGGTGCATTCTTTGGTAATTACTTCTTGGTAAATATTGACCATGCAGTATTTGCACATGTCTCTAGAGGTTCTAAGTTTTACCAGGAGTGGTTGATGGCTGACAGTGTTACCATCGAGAAGGATCTGTTCTTCCATCACTTGTTACAAGTCTTGTATAGCATTTTAACTTTGATGAGGATGAATATAAGTCTTATGTAACATTTTAACTTGTATGAATATAAGTCTTATATAACAGATTTTAACACGTCTTTTATTTCAGGTTGCCAAGTACCCTCATATTGATGATTATCGCCGAACTGTAGTGGAGTTAGATGAAAAAGAATACCTTTCGTTACGTATTACTTTGTCAGAGATAAGGAATCACTATGCTACTCTCCATGACATGATTACTAAGAACATGGAGAAAATCAAGAAGCCACGGTCTACAAACTCTATTGAGGCCATGTACTAATATGTCCTTGTTATCTATGAACTTTCCAATTTACTATCTAATGTGTACTGTCCAAGAACTATGTATCTTATGTAGCCAAGACAAGTACAAGAACTTACTGGTTATGGAAATCCCATTTGAATTAATTTTTTTTTTTTATAATTCTTTCCAAATATGTGTTGTTATCTTGAAAGGGATTAAACTTGTTATATTTGGATATTCATATTTAAATAAGTGATTATTGCACTGTTATTTATGAAAGTTGTAATGAAACACTGGCATATATGCTCGTATCATTGTTATTGGCATTTGTTTGATTTATATCCTATTGTAATTAATGGCATTAGCACATTATAAGCTTTACTTGGCCATGCAACACTGGAACCACAAGAAATAACTAAAATAATTGTTTGAATACCTCCAGTATTAATGTAGTCTTTAATGGGCATTACTTTTAACACCAATTGCACACTATATTTTAAATATATGTACAGTATTGTGTACAAACAATTAGGTAAAGTACAGTATATACCATTATATTTAATTATATATATTTCCTTGGGGAAAATATATTTTTTATAATAATGGTACTTATTTACCAATTTCCATGAAAGTTGGAAGTGTTTTGCCAAAGTAATTACAAATTTAGGGGCAGCTGTTATTAATTATGCAGTAAATTTTTTCTTTATCTGTAACATGATAAAATGGCACCTAACCTAATGTGCCCCCTTGAGCTTGATTTCTAGTTTATTAGACTGTTGGGAGCAGCGTCAACATATTCTGCCTGGGCAGATGATTGGGTTACGAACCCTTGAGAGGTCGAGGGTATTTTGAAGCCTCGTAATTCTAGGTGTCTAATTATTTTGATAAAAAGTACCATGCTCTGCAAAAGCTCCTTTTGCCATAAAAAATTACTAATTGGTTAAGCCCCTTTCTCTTTCCTTCTTTTGAGAGCAGATGTTGAAGGAAGAGATGAATGCCATCTTATGAACCTTACTTATTAAGGTCTTAGGCTTTTCAAAATTTGTTACATGATCTATTACAACTTGACCTGACGTACACAAGCTGGTGATGGACTTATCATTTTGCAAAAGACTGCAATGCCTAATGGTTCAATATTGGTAAATTAAAATTTATTTTCCAAACTTTTTAATGTAATGAAAGTACTTCCTCCCCTCCCGAGAGATGATTATCTTTGCAGCGGTGCTTTATGTCATTTGACATGCTCTTAAAACTTACTTTTCCTGCTCTGATGTTACTGTGGTTGACTCACAGTAGCCCCAGGAGTCTGCTTTTTTTTTTTTAACCTTTCACATTCTATAGACCAAAATCCAACATTGGCTCTTTCTCATAATCCCTAAAGCGCGGTTATTGTCGTGTGTTGATCCCCAGGATAATGTGGTGATCATCATATGCCGATTTTAGTTGTCTCCTAGTTTTTTGTATAAATGTGAATGTGGTTATAACACACACGGGTGTAAAAGTTAACCTAATCCCATTAAAAGTAATTGATTTCTATGCAATCAGGTTATCATGTACTATAGGCTTAGTTATCAAATCACAGTTTGGTGTTTCATGTTAGTGTGAAACTATTTGTAGATGACATTACCAGACAAAATAGCAGCAGAGGAGTGGGTTGCAAAGCACTTCATTTGAGCTATCAGGAACAGATATACAGTACATGGCAATTTTTAAGATAGCCACACTTGAGAAAAGGCAGCATTTCTCAACCTTTGTACCCTTGAAATAATTCCTGGTCGTACTTTAGATAAACATTGGATTTCTTTGTCAGCTGAAAGGAGACTTTGCTCTGTATACTGGTAAAGTGAGGAAAAATTAAATGCAAAAATAACTCAAAAATACATTTGCATATGATTAGAATTAGGCTTTTTATCACATCTCTTGGGAACCACTAGTTACCTTGGGAGTCTGCGGAACCCCAGTTGAGAAACGCTGCTCTCGAGGTAAACCCTTGGCCTGTGCCCCTGTTTATAGCAGACAACACCCTGGGGTGCAGGAAAATAAATCATTGTCCTCGTAATATTGTTAAAATGCATTCCCTGATCACACGAAATGTGAGATTTTTTTTTTTTTATCTTGGCCATGGCAATATGATCATGAAGAAATTGCACAGGGCTAAGAGTGGAGTGTTAGTTGCCACAAAGATGTTTTTATTTATTTCAATGTCTGATAAATTTTTTTTCCAGTAATATTTAATAATGTGTCATTTTAAAATTTTTATAATAAAATGTGTGGAACATAAGAATGCTCAAATATATTGTGTTACTAATTTGCATTCCATGTTATATTAATAGAAAAATGAAATATTGTTTTTGCTGTTATTACACTATACTGTATAATATATATATATATATATATATATATATATATATATATATATATATATATATATATATATATATATATATATAATTATGTACATATTTTCATATACAGTACAGGTTTTCATGTACATGTGAGGCAAGGCTGAACACTGATATCTTCTTGAGGTTATCTCGAGATGATTTCAGGGCTTAGCGTTCCTGCGGCCTTGTCCTCGACCAGGAGGAGGCCTCCTTTTGGTTACACACCCCCAGGAAGTAGCCCATAGCAGCTGTCTAACTCCCAGGTACCTCTTTACTGCTAGGTGAACAGGTGCATCAGGGTGAAAGAAACTGACCACTTGTTTCCATCTCCACCGGGGATCGAACCCGGAACTCAGGACTACGAATCCGAAGCGCTGTCCACTCAGCCGTCAGGGCCCCTCCCTGGTTACAAGATTATTACACACCATGAAGCATTTCTGGCGAGTGTAATAATCTCGTAACTAGTGATCAGTGTTCGTAACTAGTGATCAGTGTTCGTAACTAGTGATCAGTGTTCGTAACTAGGGATCAGTGTTCGTAACTAGTGATCAGTGTTCGTAACTAGTGATCAGTGTTCGTAACTAGTGATCAGTGTTCGTAACTAGGGATCAGTGTTCGTAACTAGTGATCAGTGTTCGTAACTAGTGATCAGTGTTCGTAACTAGTGATCAGTGTTCGTAACTAGTGATCAGTGTTCGTAACTAGGGATCAGTGTTCGTAACTAGTGATCAGTGTTCGTAACTAGTGATCAGTGTTCGTAACTAGTGATCAGTGTTCGTAACTAGTGATCAGTGTTCGTAACTAGTGATCAGTGTTCGTAACTAGTGATCAGTGTTCGTAACTAGTGATCAGTGTTCGTAACTAGTGATCAGTGTTCGTAACTAGTGATCAGTGTTCATAACTAGTGATCAGTGTTCGTAACTAGTGATCAGTGTTCGTAACTAGTGATCAGTGTTCGTAACTAGTGATCAGTGTTCGTAACTAGTGATCAGTGTTCGTAACTAGTGATCAGTGTTCGTAACTAGTGATCAGTGTTCGTAACTAGGGATCAGTGTTCGTAACTAGGGATCAGTGTTCGGCACCAAGTTGTAACTACACACATTGGATATATTATATATTCTTTGTATTTTTTAATGTAGTTACTGTGGTTTTCAAGTGCAGTGA
>WNGS01169498.1:4757232-4772488 GCA_020271785.1 Procambarus virginalis
CATCACTGCACTTGAAAAACCACAGTAACACATTAACAAATACAAAGATTATAATATATCCAATGTGTGTAGTTACAACTTGGTTACGAACACTGATCACTAGTTACGAACACTGATCACTAGTTACGAACACTGATCACTAGTTACGAACACTGATCACTAGTTACGAACACTGATCACTAGTTACGAACACTGATCACTAGTTACGAACACTGATCACTAGTTACGAACACTGATCCCTAGTTACGAACACTGATCACTAGTTACGAACACTGATCACTAGTTACGAACACTGATCACTAGTTACGAACACTGATCACTAGTTACGAACACTGATCACTAGTTACGAACACTGATCACTAGTTACGAACACTGATCACTAGTTACGAACACTGATCACTAGTTACGAACACTGATCCCTAGTTACGAACACTGATCACTAGTTACGAACACTGATCACTAGTTACGAACACTGATCACTAGTTACGAGATTATTACACTCGCCAGAAATGCTTCATGGTGTGTAATAATCTTGTAACCAGGGAGGGGCCCTGACGGCTGAGTGGACAGCGCTTCGGATTCGTAGTCCTGAGTTCCGGGTTCGATCCCCGGTGGAGATGGAAACAAGTGGTCAGTTTCTTTCACCCTGATGCACCTGTTCACCTAGCAGTAAAGAGGTACCTGGGAGTTAGACAGCTGCTATGGGCTACTTCCTGGGGTGTGTAACCAAAAGGAGGCCTCCTCCTGGTCGAGGACAAGGCCGCAGGAACGCTAAGCCCTGAAATCATCTCGAGATAACCTCAAGAAGATATCAGTGTTCAGCCTTGCCTCACATGTACATGAAAACCTGTACTGTATGAAATATGTACATAATATATATATATATATATATATATATATATATATATCTATATATATATATATATATATATATATATATATATATATATATATATATATATATATATATATATATATATACAGTATAGTGTAATAACAGCAAAAACAATATTTCATTTTTCTATTAATATAACATGGAATGCAAATTAGTAACACAATATATTTGAGCATTCTTATGTTCCACACATTTTATTATAAAAATTTAAAATGACACATTATTAAATATTACTGGAAAAAAAATTTATCAGACATTGAAATAAATAAAAACATCTTTGTGGCAACTAACACTCCACTCTTAGCCCTGTGCAATTTCTTCATGATCATATTGCCATGGCCAAGATAAAAAAAAAAAAATCTCACATTTCGTGTGATCAGGGAATGCATTTTAACAATATTACGAGGACAATGATTTATTTTCCTGCACCCCAGGGTGTTGTCTGCTATAAACAGGGGTACAGGCCAAGGGTTTACCCCGAGAGCAGCGTTTCTCAACTGGGGTTCCGCAGACTCCCAAGGTAACTAGTAGTTCCCAAGAGATGTGATAAAAAGCCTAATTCTAATCATATGCAAATGTATTTTTGAGTTATTTTTGCATTTAATTTTTCCTCACTTTACCAGTATACAGAGCAAAGTCTCCTTTCAGCTGACAAAGAAATCCAATGTTTATCTAAAGTACGACCAGGAATTATTTCAAGGGTACAAAGGTTGAGAAATGCTGCCTTTTCTCAAGTGTGGCTATCTTAAAAATTGCCATGTACTGTATATCTGTTCCTGATAGCTCAAATGAAGTGCTTTGCAACCCACTCCTCTGCTGCTATTTTGTCTGGTAATGTCATCTACAAATAGTTTCACACTAACATGAAACACCAAACTGTGATTTGATAACTAAGCCTATAGCACATGATAACCTGATTGCATAGAAATCAATTACTTTAATGGGATTAGGTTAACTTTTACACCCGTGTGTGTTATAACCACATTCACATTTATACAAAAAACTAGGAGACACTAAAATTGGCATATGATGATCACCACATTATCCTGGGGATCAACACACGACAATAACCGCGCTTTAGGGATTATGAGAAAGAGCCAATGTTGGATTTTGGTCTATAGAATGTGAAAGGTTAAAAAAAAAAAGCAGACTCCTGGGGCTACTGTGAGTCAACCACAGTAACATCAGAGCAGGAAAAGTAAGTTTTAAGAGCATGTCAAATGACATAAAGCACCGCTGCAAAGATAATCATCTCTCGGGAGGGGAGGAAGTACTTTCATTACATTAAAAAGTTTGGAAAATAAATTTTAATTTACCAATATTGAACCATTAGGCATTGCAGTCTTTTGCAAAATGATAAGTCCATCACCAGCTTGTGTACGTCAGGTCAAGTTGTAATAGATCATGTAACAAATTTTGAAAAAGCCTAAGACCTTAATAAGTAAGGTTCATAAGATGGCATTCATCTCTTCCTTCAACATCTGCTCTCAAAAGAAGGAAAGAGAAAGGGGCTTAACCAATTAGTAATTTTTTATGGCAAAAGGAGCTTTTGCAGAGCATGGTACTTTTTATCAAAATAATTAGACACCTAGAATTACGAGGCTTCAAAATACCCTCGGCCTCTCAAGGGTTCGTAACCCAATCATCTGCCCAGGCAGAATATGTTGACGCTGCTCCCAACAGTCTAATAAACTAGAAATCAAGCTCAAGGGGGCACATTAGGTTAGGTGCCATTTTATCATGTTACAGATAAAGAAAAAATTTACTGCATAATTAATAACAGCTGCCCCTAAATTTGTAATTACTTTGGCAAAACACTTCCAACTTTCATGGAAATTGGTAAATAAGTACCATTATTATAAAAAATATATTTTCCCCAAGGAAATATATCTAGTTAAATATAATGGTATATACTGTACTTTACCTAATTGTTTGTACACAATACTGTGCATATATTTAAAATATAGTGTGCAATTGGTGTTAAAAGTAATGCCCATTAAAGACTACATTAATACTGGAGGTATTCAAACAATTATTTTAGTTATTTCTTGTGGTTCCAGTGTTGCATGGCCAAGTAAAGCTTATAATGTGCTAATGCCATTAATTACAATAGGATATAAATCAAACAAATGCCAATAACAATGATACGAGCATATATGCCAGTGTTTCATTACAACTTTCATAAATAACAGTGCAATAATCACTTATTTAAATATGAATATCCAAATATAACAAGTTTAATCCCTTTCAAGATAACAACACATATTGGAAAGAATTATAAAAAAAAAAAATTAATTCAAATGGGATTTCCATAACCAGTAAGTTCTTGTACTTGTCTTGGCTACATAAGATAGTTCTTGGACAGTACACATTAGATAGTAAATTGGAAAGTTCATAGATAACAAGGACATATTAGTACATGGCCTCAATAGAGTTTGTAGACCGTGGCTTCTTGATTTTCTCCATGTTCTTAGTAATCATGTCATGGAGAGTAGCATAGTGATTCCTTATCTCTGACAAAGTAATACGTAACGAAAGGTATTCTTTTCATCTAACTCCACTACAGTTCGGCGATAATCATCAATATGAGGGTACTTGGCAACCTGAAATAAAAGACGTGTTAAAATCTGTTATATAGGACTTATATTCATACAAGTTAAAATGTTACATAAGACTTATATTCATCCTCATCAAAGTTAAAATGCTATACAAGACTTGTAACAAGTGATGGAAGAACAGATCCTTCTCTATGGTAACACTGTCAGCCATCAACCACTCCTGCCAAAACTTACAACCTCTAGAGACATGTGCAAATACTGCATGGTCAATATTTACCAAGAAGTAATTACCAAAGAATGCACCAAGTTAACAAGACTATGTAGTACCGTCTAAGTTGCAAGGTATTCAAAATGTACTCAACATATTCAAGATGCCAATATAAGAACAGAAGGATATAAGGCAAATGATATCAAAGGTACTGGAATCACCAAGGATGCTGACGAGACAAACAACCCCTTCAGAAATCAGGAAAGCAGCACGCTTGAACACTTTAAAAATCAGGGCAATCGACAAGGTGGTGTAAGACTGCAAGCAGGACAACAGTGTTAGGTCATAAGGGAGCAGGAAGCTGTTCCATAAAGTGACCACGAGTCAGGTGGGTGAAACCAGTATGTAAACCTAGCCTGAGCCTAAATCATGAATCTAAAATCATTTATATACTGTATATTATATTCGCCAGAGGTCACAGGACAGAGCCTGAGGCACTCCCCTAACAACATTAACACACTGACTTAACCCAAGTTATACTAACTCTCTGTTCACTTTGGAATAGCCATGCCCGATTACAACTTCATATGACCCACAATACCATGAGCTCTATATGTAATCAGTCGTGCATGTGGCACTGTATCAAAAGCTTTGTTAAAGTCAAGATATACATCATCACACTCCTTACGGTTTCAACTGCCTCAAACTATGCTGGATTAAAAGGTAGCATATTTGCTATTTAAAATACTGTCTGAGGGACTTCCTTCCAGACACAGGTATTCACAGCAACCCTGCCCTCTGGTCTCTCCCCCGTGAGTACTATAATGTATTCATAGGCCTTTAATGCTTCCCTTTCAGCTTCAAAAATTTTAATGGTGCCTTTTTCTTCATTACCTTAATGACGTGTTACAGGTCGGGTCTGGAGTGCCTCTCCCCTATTTTCCTTGGACTACATGCTGTTGACTATGGCCGTTACATTTTCCTTCCACGGACATGCTACATGGGGGGCGTCCATGCCCCCCCTTTCATTCCCGGCAGGGTTTTTATTCATGTCTATAATGCTTTATATGATTAAAAGTGCAAGTATGTTGTCGATTCAGGTTTTTACTTGCGCCACCATACCTGGTTTCACTTACGCTACCGAAAAACTACCCCCCCCCCCTTCCTCCACAGAATCATCGGGGAGGGGTCAACCCACACCCCCCGGAACGAGCAGATCGGCGTGGAACGGCCTGCTCCCACCTGACGCAATCCGATTCAGCGGACCGCTGCCCGTTCATCCTACGAATTTGTTTTTTTTTTCCCTAGGATCCTGCTTAGGTCCCCTGCCTAACATCAGGCTTACGAATAATATGCAATATTAGGCATTTACCCACAGCTTGCGTTAGTCGCAGTCTGCCTTACCCGCGGTGTCCTAGACTGGGGAGTGTTACCCGTCTGTCATCACTTAAATTAGCCCTAGAGTGTTCTTTTCCCCAAAAATCTGTTCAGATCATTCGGCATGACCGCCTGGGCATTGCAGTCTACGTCCCCGGTGCTGTCGGTTCAAGGTAGCCCACCCACTTCTTGCCTTCAGTTCCTGCCGCTAAGGGTGAGCATGTTAGCACGCCCTTAGTTCTCTCCTAGAAAGCCGGCATCCACTGGACCTGTGGACTTGCCTATATTCTATCCGGTATCATTACTCAAGCCTTAATCATAATTGAAGTACACACTGCATGACTTCCATGACATGGCATGGCATGACACAAATATGCATCATATGCGATAAAAAATACAAATAAAACCGCATTGGAAATACATAAAACAAATATTTGAAAATATATTTGTGGCAACACCCGGTGCTTGAATGGCCATTGCGACCGTGTCTGGGCGATTCACGCTCAGGCGACCAGGCCCTGATGACGTCACAGTGCACCTTGTCCACGTCCCCCACAGCCAAAGTAAGTGGAATTTGGTATTTATTTTTACATAGACATGTTCAGGGAAGGGAATTTATCATTTTACGAAGAAAAAAGAATTTTGGAGGAACACTTTATTTCATGCGCACCGGGGGAATTTCACAATAAACTCGGCACAGCACGGTGGTTAAGGAGGGAAAGGGCCTTAGAGCATTCAGCGCGGAGGTAAGAGATATGGGCCGACCAAGACAAACGAGTGTCAAAAATTAACCCCAGAAGCTTAGCGGAATCCTTGTAAACAAGAGGATGACCTCTTGTTTACAAGAGGATGGCCTCTTGTTTACAAGAGGATGACCTCTTGTTTACAAGGATAAAGTGACAAAAAGGGACAAAGAATGACACTCTTTCGAGTAAAAGTCATAGCACAAGTCTTAGACTGAGAGAACCTGAAAGGAGAAGCAGTAGTGAGGGGGTAAAGTGTGTAGCTCTGCTGGAAAAACAATGGGCAGATACAGTACCAAATGATGTCACAATTCCAGAAAAAACATCATTGTCATTAAAATGGCATGTAATGCGGTCATTAGAATGGCATGTAATGCAAATTGAGCCATTAGATCATCCAGATGGGTTGGTACTAAAGAAGACTGTTAAAGACTCCAAGAAATCTGTCGTCATCCCATGGTACACGTGCATGTGTACATGCGCAAGAAAAACAACCAAGTTTAAGGTTGAGTTAGGTTGTGTGTGGATTTCTGAAGCATAAACAAACTGACGGAGGATAAATTGTACCCATTACCCAACATACAGGACACGTGGACACATCTAAAGGGCACTCAGTTCTTTACCACATTAGATCTGCTCAGTGGGTATCACCAGATACTGCTTGAGAAAGTCTCAATGAATTATTGCTTTCAGTGCTTTTAGTAAGCTCTGGCAGCACAAACTACTTCCTTTTGGGTTCAAGACAGCTCCTGCTGTGTTCAGCAGGTTAGTGATGAGTGTATTATCAGTCCAACAGCACTGCTGTATCTCAATAGCACAACTGTTTTGGGGAGGTCATTAGAAGAGCACACTCATAATTTGAGGAAATTGTACTGAACATTTATAAAAGCAACAAAAATATGTCCTTAACAATTGTACTATGAAGTTTTTGCCAAAAACAGGTGCGCAGTGCAGGGTTAAGGTAAATGCATCTATATTACTGTGAGAGCGCACCTATATTAATTAATGTGTATCAACCAGTTCACCTATATTAATTACTGTGTGAGTGCACCTATATTAATTACTGTGTGAGTGCACCTACATTAATTACTATGTGAGTGCACCTACATTAATTACTGAGTGCACCTATATTAATTAATGTGAGTGCTTCTATATTAATTACTGTGTGAGTGCACCTATACTAGTGTGTGTGTGCTTTATACACATAGTTATCGTTGCAAACAATGAATAGAAAGACAAGTTCTAATGGTTAAACTTACCTTTGATACAAGCTTTGCCCGTGTCATATAATAGCGTGATATCTGGTCAAAGAAGGAGGCTGCCTCAGACTCTACTGTACGTATCTCTCCCAAGGTTTCCTCTTGGATGCTTACGCCAAAATTATTTCCATCTTCAATTTTAGGAATCAAGAAGGATATCCACATTTTCAGCTGAGAAGTACAAATAAGAACACTTTTAATATTTCACATTTACAGTATAACAAACAAAAATTTAAATGAATATAGATGAGAGATTGTAAGTAAGAGTGTGAGTGTGTAATTACCTAAGTGTAATTACAGGATGAGAGCTACGCTCATGGTGTCCCGTCTTCCCAGTACTCTTTGTTATTTAACACTTTGAAACTACTGATGGTTTTGGCCTCCACAACTTTCTCACTTAACTTGTTCTAACTGTCTACCACTCTGATTGCAAAAGTAAACTTTCTAATATTTTTTCGGCACCTTTGTTTCCTTAGCTTCAATCTATGACCTCTTGTTCTTGAGAATGTCGGTTTCAGGAATTCCTTGGTCCCCCTCAACAATATCAGATGGCAGGACTGCAGCCATAGCAAAGCTACAGGATGAAGAGAAATGGACGCAGTCCGCAAATTCCACACGAGGCCCAGCCAAGTCTAAACCCAAGATGGAACCAGACAGGACTTTCTCCAATTCATCTGGAAGGACCGATGCGACCTCCGAGGAGTCAACTTCCGCGCTAAGCGACCACCGCGCTGACCAAATGAAGAAGGTCCTGGAGGATGCACTGGCTCGGAAACTGGCACCAAAGGCCCACCTCGACCTAATTAAACCAGAGCCCTGACACAACCACCCTGGGACAGCAAACACGCCCCCCCCCCCCTTCTCCAAAGCACCAACAAATCAGAAACAGGGCGGATGCCCTTTTTTCTGATCTGCAACTGGTAGAATCCACCGACAAAACTGGGTAATACAGTCCTCCAGAAATAACGGAGACGAAAATTATAAGGCCAGGGCCCAAGCAGAATTGAAAGAGAGCAAGAGGATGACCTACCGACACGCAAGACGAGAGGCAAAAAACATAGAAACTGCTACCAGGAGGATGAGAGCAAACAGCTTAAACAAGGCAGTTGATGCCTCGGCAGCCAAAACTAGAACTCTGGCTGAAGGTCCCCTACTTAAAGCCTCTACATCCTCCAAAAGCCAATCCGAGGGCAGCTCAAAAAGACCAAAGAAGTGCAAAACCGAAACCAAATGACCCCCCCCCCCAAATTCAATGTGGTCTTCTGCCACCATGGTAGTCGAAAGAACAGGGACTTAAGCGTGTAACTGCTCCAGATCCATATCAGGGGAAAGCACAGGGGCGAAAAGGCACACATTAAGCAGCACCAATGAGCCTCCAAGAACACCGGCAACACTGAGGAAACCACTTTCCACTCGAGCGTGCGGGTTCAGCAAAACCAACACCAATCTCTCAAGGAAAAGAAATGGCAGTCTGCCAGCCGAGAACGACTACGGAATCTCGAAACGCACCCAGTATGGAGAAGAAGAACCGAACTCAAAGGAAGCTGAATCCATTAATGAGGTGTAAATGGGATCTTGGTTATCTTGAGAGGATTTCGGGACTTAGGGCATCAGGGTGAAAGAAACTCTGCCCATTTGTTTCCGCCTCGGCCGGGAATCGAACCCGAGCCCTTAGGACTACGACCCCCCGAGAACGCTATCCACTCAGCCAAGAGGCCCCCGTGTCTGTGCGTGCGTGCATGTGTGCGTACGGAAGCCGGAATGATGGATAGAATAAGAAAGACAAATCATTCATCATAGACTGTACTATATGCCAACTCGTTTCTGAAGTGACAAGCAAGTCTACAGGGACCAGCAACAGCTCATGTGAAGAGTAATGGTCAAGAACTTAGTTCGAAGTGAACAGTTTCCCAATTTATTTAGGAACAGTTATTTAACAGTTTCCTAAGTTCACACAACAATTGAGGCTTGTAATACACGTATATGAAGCAATCTTGGAACCATCCTCAAGCAAATGAGCCTCCACAGTACCGAGTCCAAAGGATGGCCAACATTTACCTAGAAATAGTTGGGAAGAGTCTTGGCAACTCAAGGAATGGTCCACACAAGTGGAATCAGGTGAAGAACTGACTAGTGTTGAAATGGGAACTTCCAGTTGGATTCTTCCTTTGGAGAAGGTGATCATAAAGCTACCCTGCTACCTTTATTATCTCTGTGATGGGGCCAGGTTCTGCTTCTGGTCTCTTGTAGGATATTAAGAATTTTTGTAACTGATGAGACTTGTATGTATGGAGCTGTCTCAGTGCAGCTAGTTACAGGGAGCCACCATTTCCTCCTCCAGAAAATAGTCTTTCACTGCAATAAGCGATACTTGCCAAATGCCTTTAAGTAAGTTTTAAATCCTGTACAGTACTATCTATCCAGACACCTTGCTTTCAGAACAGGAGTTAGGGCCCAATACCTGCTGTCGTTTGGCAGCAAGAGAAGACAATGTCATCCCATGCTGTCAATCTAAGTCCATCGGGAATACTAGTACTGTACCTGCTTTCCATTCAAGACTTGGTCATCATTAGAAGTGCTATATAACTAATGATAAATATGAAGATAAAATCAGTAGAAATTTAATGAATTATTTTCATATCTGTATATTTTTTAACAAATATGCTTTATGATATAACAAGTTATGTCTTTTCATAAGTGCAAGATGTGAAATGTAAGTGAGCGAGCATGAAGAAAATAAAGTGGTGATTTTTGGTGCTACTAAAACAGAGACATCTGAATCTGTTGTTACATTTACAGAGTCCAGCAACCTCTTTAAATGTCAGAAGACATAGTTGAAAATTACATATTTGGAAACCTTCTGTCAAGCAGAAGAGGGTCACTTATTACATTGTAAATCCATTTTCCTTGTGTTGTTCATTATTGCCTAGTGCAGCCAAAGGGTTAATCATAATAAGTGTTTCAAGTTTCGAGCCAATACGCAAAGATATTTAGATAAACAAATCCATAAGGGTCGTGATGAGGGTTCGAACTTACGTCCAGGATGATCTCACATCACGGCCCTTGTGGATTTATTCACTTGATGTATCACGCTACTGTAATTGCTGTGTGTACATTTAGATAAAAATCATACAGTATCCCTTATGGAGATACCTAATTACCAGATTAGCTTCTTCCACTAGCTGACAGATGAGTGGCTTGATGGTGTCAACCATCAGTGTAATATGTGGATTGATCGGTACCGACCCTGAAGGAAGCACGAACACTTTTGCTCCTGTCACGGCATCTTCTATTCCATCAGTCATCTTTCTTTTCTTTCCAGGAGGATCCCCATCATGGCTACAAGAAACAAATGGTCATTACTATAATAAGCTAGGGAAGGACAACTTAATTTATCTTACCTCAAAATCATTTTATCATTTGCAAGTTCTTAGAATGCAAAGCTCTTAAATGTTTTATTCGCCTATATTCTACAGATCATTCATTATAGCATGTGATAAAAATGCCAAACTATGACTCCAAGTCACACATTTTAGTGTATTACTGTACTAGGTACCTGTTACCTGTTGAAGATTTCGGGGGTTAAAATTGTTTTTATCCGGGGGGTTTTAAAATTCGGGGGTTATCCGGCAAAAATTGCAGCCAGATATTTTGGGGGCAAAACTTCCCCACATCTGGATAAGAAATTCGGATAATCTGAGACTCAGCCGGATAGTGCAGCCTTCTACAGGTTCTAAATCAAGTTCAGATAACTTTCTGCCAAACTTCACCATATCCGGATATTTAGCCAGATACTGCGAACAGACATCAGGCCATTCCATATTAACCCCATACAGCAGTGGCTTTAGGTGTGGGATATGGGAGGCAATGGGGTGGGTGGTTTCAGGGTAGGGGTTGTAAGTAGGGAATGTCTGGGGAATGAGGCTGATGTGGAGGAGCCTATGATCTGTATTGTATAGAATAACCTAGAATTATGTTATAACAATTCATTACAGCAAAACTAAATATATATACCATTAATATTATAACAAATACAAATTTCTCAAAAACTGTGTTAAGGATGAAGAACGTCATTTCCTGCTAAACTTTGTGGATTTTTCTTCTGCCTGGCAGTCTATATAACGTGCCTGCCTGCCTAGAGTGGAGCCGTCCAGGCCTGGTCAAGTTAGACAGACCACGTCCTCTTGACCCTCACGTTATACCAGCGCCAAGTCATTAATCCTTTAACTGCACCAGCCAACTAAAGTCGTTCTGAGAGTTATACCATTTTTTTAATTAGGCTATATTTTAATGTTTTATAATGTTTTCATTGCTCTTTGTGTTTTGAAATGAAAATAGTTGAGTTTGGACACATTTTGGCATTAACTTTACCTGAGCATTTATTAAAAAAAGAAAAATATGTCCTTAACAATTGCACTACAAAGATTTGCCAAAAACAGGTGCGAAGTGCAGGGGTTAATGAAACATTTTCTTAAATAACTTTTTTGCTTTCATTGTAACTTTGATTATTTTTTCCCATGACTATGTCTGGTGGTAGCAGCAATGGTCCTGGAGGTGTTAAGAGGATGGTTGTGCACAGACAACCAAATACAGTTTACTCATGTCTTCTGTTGACATGTTAATTAATTTGTCATCCAACTGTGCTAATCCAGAAATTGGAAATACGTACAAGTACTGTACTGTACTGTACTGTACTGTACTGTACTGTACTGTACTGTACTGGAGGTTTATCAAAACAATTGATCATAAGAGAGGCCAATGAGCACAAGAGGCAACCAAATGCAGTTCTTATTTAGTAAAAACAGCAAACCAAGACCCTTCAACCACTGAAGCCTCACAAGCAAGCCAAGGTCCTTCAACCACTGAAGCCTCACAAGCAAGCCAAGGTCCTTCAACCACTGAAGCCTCACAAGCAAGCCAAGGCCCTTCAACCTCTGAAGCCTCACAAGCAAGCCAAGGTCCTTCAACCATTGAAGCCTCACTAGCAAGCCAAGGTCCTTCAACCATTGAAGCCTCACTAGCAAGCCAAGGTCCTTCAACCACTGAAGCCTCACAAGCAAGCCAAGGCCCTTCAACCTCTGAAGCCTCACAAGCAAGCCAAGGTCCTTCAACCATTGAAGCCTCACTAGCAAGCCAAGGTCCTTCAACCATTGAAGCCTCACTAGCAAGCCAAGGTCCTTCAACCATTGAAGCCTCACTAGCAAGCCAAGGTCCTTCAACCACTGAAGCCTCACAAGCAAGCCAAGGCCCTTCAACCTCTGAAGCCTCACAAGCAAGCCAAGGTCCTTCAACCATTGAAGCCTCACAAGCAAGCCAAGGTCCTTCAACCATTGAAGCCTCACAAGCAAGCCAAGGCCCTTCAACCACTGAAGCCTCACAAGCAAGCCAAGGTCCTTCAACCAATGAAGCCTCACAAGCAAGCCAAGGCCCTTCAACCACTGAAGCCTCACAAGAAAGCCAAGGTCCTTCAACCACTGAAGCCTCACAAGCAAGCCAAGGTCCTTCAACCATTGAAGCCTTACTAGCAAGCCAAGGTCCTTCAACCACTGAAGCCTCACTAGCAAGCCAAGGTCCTTCAACCACTGAAGCCTCACAAGAAAGCCAAGGTCCTTCATCCACTGAAGCCTCACAAGCAAGCCAAGGTCCTTCAACCATTGAAGCCTCACTAGCAAGCCAAGGTCCTTCAACCATTGAAGCCTCACTAGCAAGCCAAGGTCCTTCAACCACTGAAGCCTCACAAGCAAGCCAAGGCCCTTCAACCATTGAAGCCTCACAAGCAAGCCAAGGTCCTTCAACCATTGAAGCCTAACTAGCAAGCCAAGGTCCTTCAACCATTGAAGCCTCACTAGCAAGCCAAGGTCCTTCAACCACTGAAGCCTCACAAGCAAGCCAAGGTCCTTCAACCATTGAAGCCTCACTAGCAAGCCAAGGTCCTTCAACCATTGAAGCCTCACTAGCAAGCCAAGGTCCTTCAACCACTGAAGCCTCACAAGCAAGCCAAGGTCCTTCAACCATTGAAGCCTCACAAGCAAGCCAAGGTCCTTCAACCATTGAAGCCTAACTAGCAAGCCAAGGTCCTTCAACCATTGAAGCCTCACTAGCAAGCCAAGGTCCTTCAACCACTGAAGCCTCACAAGCAAGCCAAGGTCCTTCAACCATTGAAGCCTCACTAGCAAGCCAAGGTCCTTCAACCATTGAAGCCTCACAAGCAAGCCAAGGTCCTTCAACCACTGAAGCCTCACTAGCAAGCCAAGGTCCTTCAACCACTGAAGCCTCACAAGCAAGCCAAGGTCCTTCAACCACTGAAGCCTCACAAGCAAGCCAAGGTCCTTCAACCACTGAAGCCTCACAAGCAAGCCAAGGTCCTTCAACCACTGAAGCCTCACTAGCAAGCCAAGGTCCTTCAACCATTGAAGCCTCACAAGCAAGCCAAGACCCTTCAACCACTGAAGCCTAACTACAAAGCCAAGGCCCTTCAACCACTGAAGCCTCACCAGAAAGCCAAGGCCTTTCAACCAGTGAAGCCTCACAAGCAAGCCAAGGCCCTTCAATCAGTGAAGCCTCACCAGAAAGTCAAGAGCCTTCACCCAATGAAGCGTCAGCAGCTGGCAGTCAAAACTGAACACCTTACCAAGCTCTTGTACTGTACAGTAATTTTAGAATTGTGTTAAGTTAGGTTACGTCAATTTTCAAGAATTATTGATTTGAAGATACAGTACTGTATGCAAGATACAGTACTGTATGCAGCATTAATCAAGATGAACTACAACAAGGTAAGCTGAAGCTTGTTTTAAGTAATAGTACTGGAACATTTTTTAATTAGTGTGTGGGGAAATTCAAATTATCACCTGTGGTACAAAAATTGCAAATACAGTACATTCACTTTTGGACTTCCATGGTAAGAATTCTGCTTATCCAAATGCCAGGCTTATCTAGCGGGTGGTTCTTCCCATATAGATCGGATAAGTGAGCTCGTACAGTACTTTGACTTCCAAAACCTCTGTGCCTGAATATCAGCCCAGAAAATACATACAGTATATGCAAAGACAGCCGAGAGCTGGAAATTTTTTATCATCACGTGCACGGCAGTGGATTGCAGGCTGACAAGTCTTAATGACACTGCAGACAACCTAAGAAATACAGGCCTTGGAACAGGAGACCAAAGAGACAGAACCAACCCACAAGGAATCTACTGAGGTAGACCTGGTGTAACGAAGGTTGTGGCAAAGAGCTGCCACTGGACACAATAATGTATCCCCAAAGAAACCAACTAAGCATTAACAACCAACGAACACCTTCGGAAGCCAACCAACTTGATCTTTGCTACAAAAGAAGGAGCCAGATGCAGACAAACTGCCTACCAGGACCAAATAAACAAAAGACCTGGTGACGAAGTAGAGCATGAAGCTCACCAAACTGACATCCAGAAGCAAGAGAAACTAAAAACAAAGCTTTCAAGAAATAATCTCACACTGAAGGGAACACTGTACACCTGTACACAGAGCAGAAGGAAGGAAAGACTTGGTCAAGAGACCAAGCAGGCTCAGGCTGCACATGAGCAAGCTGGAGGTGAAACAACAAACCCAAAGTAGCATCAACCCCAAATGCAAGCTGCAGCAGCTCCTCCAGCACCGCACGATACAAGATGACAGTATTCAGAATAAGATGCTGAAAAAGAAGAAGCCAAAACAGAAACAAAAGGACCAACCACTCAGACACTGAAGAACAATAAGAGAAAGGAAGTGACAAAATAAACGCCCTGAAACCTCATATTGCTGCCTAACATAGGACCTCAGGTGAGATGCCATCAATGAAGCAACATGATCATCGAATAGATGCCAATAAAAATGCATAAAGAAGTCCAGACATGTAGTGCGGAGAAGGTAGAACCAACGAAGAACATCACCATGCCAACCCCAAAGGAGAGAGAGGGAGCTGCAGAAAAGCCCCCGTGTTCAAACACCGAGAGAGCAGCACCTCAGGAGTGACAGGTACGCTTCTAACATGGATGAAAAACTTTCTGACTGATAGAAAAATGAGGGCTGTGATCAGAGGCAATGTATCGGACTGGAGAAATGTCACAAGTGGAGTACCACAGGGTTCAGTTCTTGCACCAGTGATGTTTATTGTCTACATAAATGATCTACCAGTTGGTATACAGAATTATATGAACATGTTTGCTGATGATGCTAAGATAATAGGAAGGATAAGAAATT
>WNGS01169498.1:4783545-4810472 GCA_020271785.1 Procambarus virginalis
TTCCTCAGTCTTTGACTGTTTGGTTAGTTTATTAAACAGTTTACAAGCATGAAAACTTGCCAACTAACTTTGTTATTGTTAAAAACAGCCTCCTGGTGCTTCGGAGCTCACTTACCTGTTTAATATTGTAAACAAAGCCGCCACAGATTGAGAAAAGATCTACAGGTTCGTAAGTGCTTGCGTAACCGCTTCGTGAATCTGGCCCCGTGACTCCAGGCACCTCGAGAGAATATTGTTTGTCCGTTTCACACATTTACCTAACTATTGACTTATTCTGGATATATATTGCCTAACACAAATATATCTACTTAGTAAGGTAGATTTAGTTTCAACTGAACAAATCGAATGTTTACATTATTATTAATGTTGTTTGTATATACAGTTAGCAGGGGTGAGTCGCAGCTAATGTCAACAGGTGTTTATGGTACACGTCCACACACGCAAATGTAGTGATTACACACACACACACACACAGTCACACATTCACAGTCACACACAGTTCAGGGATGGCAGGTCCTGCCTCACGGGTTACTTGAATCTACGACCAGCAACAAAAATAAGGCAAGAAAGAGAAGGGTGGGCAGACTGCATATTTTTGGATTGTCATAAAGCCTTTGATACAGTGCCACACAAGAGGCTGTGAAAAAGCCGGAGGATGCAGGCTGGAGTGAAAGGGAAGGTACTCCGTTGGATACAGGAGTACCTAAGCAACAGGAGACAAAGAGTCAGTGTGAGGGGTGGGGTCTCAGATTGGCGAGACGTTAAGAGTGGAGTCCCGCAGGGTCAGTCCTGGACCTATACTGTTCTGATAGATGTAAAATGATCTCCCAGAGGGTATAGAATCGTTTCTCTCAATGATTTTGCTGATGATGCACAAAATTATGAGGAGGATTGAAACCGAGGACGATAGTAGGAGGCTACAAGACGACTTAGACAGACTGAGTGAATGGTCCAACAAATGCTGTTGAAGTTCAACCCAAGTAAATGCAGTACAGTAATGAAACTAGGTGGAGCACAGGAGGCCAGACACAGGATACGAAAGGAGATAAGTACCTCACGAACGGGACAAGAGAAAGATCTAGTGAGTTGACATCACACCAACCTGTCCTCCTGAAGCCCACATCAAAAAGATAACTCTAGCGGCATATGCGTAGGACTGGCTACATCAGAACGCGCTTCAGGAACATTGTGTAAGGATTCATTAGAATGCCTTGTATACCATCATGTGTAAGACCAGATCTGGAGTATTGCGCCCAGATGGAACCGTAAACCTTGTCAAGCACCAAGACGAAGCTGGAGGAAGGTCAAGAGGTATGCCACTAGACTAGTCCGAACTAAGAGGTGTGAGTTACGAGGAAAGGCTGCAGTAACTGCACCTCACGTAACTGGAAGACAAAGAGTAATGGGGAGTTATGATCTACAACATACAAAATCTCAGAGGAATCGAACGGGTAGATAAGGAGCAATTATTACACCGGGGAGGTACGCGAACAAGGGGACATCAGGTGGAAAGCTGAGTACCCACATGACCCAGAACAGTTAGAAGAATTTTTCATGTGTCAGAGTAGTTAACAGATGGAATGCATTAGGCAGTGAGGTGGTGGAAGCTGACTCCATACACAGTTTCAAGTGTAATATGATAGAGCCCAGTAGGCTCAGGAATCTGTACACCTGTTGATTGACTAGTTGAGAGGCGCAGAGAAGCTCAACCCCCGCAAGCACAAAAGGGAGTACTAGGTGAGTACACACACACACACAGTCACACCACACACCCACATATACCCCACACACACACCACACACACACCACACACCACACCACACACACACCACACACACACACACACACACCATAATATCATCCATGTGAGCCAGGTTCTGTAGGGACTTGGAGAAGCAAAATGTTTCAGATATTGAAGGATTTTTGCTGGTTATTTTGCATTTGTAAGTCTGTAGCGAAGCAGTCCAAGGGTGTGTGGTTGTGTGTGTGTGTGTGTGTGTGTGTTGTGTGTGTGTGTTGTGTGTGTGTGTGTGTGTGTTTGTGTGTGTGTGTGTGACCATCACCACATTTCAGCAATTTTCTTTCAGATAAAAACTTAAGAGATCTTGCCAGTAAATGTGGAATAGTGTGCTGAAATATATTCCCAAAGGCGTTACACAAGTCTTCCTGTATACAATGTTGTATGTCAGTGGAGCGTCACAACAGTATTCTCACCTTGAAGCATGTTCTCAAGAAGACCAAGCCGTCTTATGTAAATGAGAGAGGGAGAAGGCAGAGATGGAGAAAGAGAATATAGGAAAAGACAGAGAGAGAGAGAGAGAGAGGAGAGAGAAGAGAGAGAGACAGACAGACAGACAGACTGACAGACAGACAGACAGACAGACAGGACAGACAGAGAGAGAGAGAGATAGAGAGAAGAGAGAGAGAGACAAGAGAGAGAGACAGAGAGAGAGAGAGAGAAAGCGAGACAGAGACAGAGAGAGGAGAGAGAGATAGAGAGAGAGAGAGAGAGAGAGATTAGGAGGACAGAGACAGAGACAGTATAGATAGAGAGAGATAGAGACAGACAGAGAGAGACAGTAGAGAGAGAGAGAAAGATTAAAAAAAAAAAAAAAAAAAAAAAAAAAAGAGAGTAATAGAGAGAGAGAATATAAGAGAGAGAGAGAGAGTAGACGAGAGCGAGGAGAGAGATAAGGAAGAGAAGGAGACGAGGAAGAGAGAGACGAGAGAGAGAGACAGAGAGATAGAAATAG
Organism: Procambarus virginalis; assembly: GCA_020271785.1. Taxonomy (NCBI): domain Eukaryota; kingdom Metazoa; phylum Arthropoda; class Malacostraca; order Decapoda; family Cambaridae; genus Procambarus; species Procambarus virginalis. The sequence goes on from WNGS01169498.1 coordinate 4,786,299, forward strand.
AGGATAGAGAGATAGATAGAGGAGAGAGGAGAGAGAGACAGATACAGACAGAGAGAGATAGATACAGATAAGTAGAAGAGAGAGAGATACATACAGTAGAGAGACAGAGATAGAGTACAGAGTGAGGAGATTGAGAGAGATAGAGAGAGACAGAGATTGGAGACAGAGAGAGATACAGATATAGAGACGATAGAGAGAGACAGAGAGAGAGACCAGAGAGAGAGCAGAGAGTAGAGAGATATAGAGAGAGACTGAGAGAGAGAGAATGTCAAGACGCTTCACCATTAGACCTGACTTCACACACGTGTATCTTGTGTGCCTCACTGTCCACATGTGTCCACACCCGGGAGGCTTGTAGCTCGCCGCGTGTGTGTGTGTCAAGTTTCACACCCTCTTGCAGACGCAACCTGTCACTCAGGTTGTTCACAAGGAAGGTTTTCTGCGTGTCAACAGTGCTGGCAGTGACGGGCATGGAAGCACTCGCCTCTATACTGTAGACTAGTGTGTTCTTGTAACGTAACACAAGGTGTTGTATCACATGTAACAACACATCCTCAGTGTTTTGTGATAGATGTAACACTATACCTTGGGTCATACCACAAACATGGTATAACGAACCATTTGATGGACTACGGCATTATATTATATATTATATATATAATATATATATATATTATATATATATTATATATATATATTATATATATTATATATAATATGGTGGATGGCTGCTGGGGTGTTCACCAATACACTCCAGGTGTGTAGCAGGACTGTACACCACCACCACACTTCAAGGTGTGTAGCAGGACTGTACACCACCACACTCCAGGTGTGTAGCAGGACTGTACACCAGCACAGACCTGAAGCCAGATTCACGAAGCAGTTACGCAAGCACTTACGAACCCTGTACATCTGTCTCAATCTTTGGCGGCTTTTGTTTCCAATTTATTAAACAGTTAATGAGCTTCGGAGCACCAGAGGGACTGTTTATAACAATAACAACAGTTTGAATTGGAAAGTTTTTCATGCTTTGTAAACTGTTTAATAAATGTAACCAAAGCCGTCAAAGATTCAGGAAGGATGTACACGTTCGGGGAAGGTGCTTGCGTAACTGCTTCGTGAATCTGGCCCCAGGTTCGTAAGTACTTGCGTAACTGCTTCGTGAATCTGGCCCAGGTTCGTAGGTGCTTGCGTTAACTGCTTCGTGAATCTGGCCCCAGGTTCGTAGGTGCTTGCGTAAACTGCTTCGTGAATCTGGGCCCCAGGTTCGTAGGACTCGCCGCTTCTGCCGTTAACTGCTTCGTGAATCTGGCCCCAGGAGTCAGCTACCGGGCGACCTCCTATGTGGTAATTACCAGAGGTGCTGGTTCACAACTATTGGACGTCATCAACAACCCGCTCCAACAATGACGTCACTGTTCCAGTGCTGGTTTATAAGGGAACATCAAGAGAAAGCGGCAGTCCATTGACGATACAGCACTGGGAAGGGGTCAGGAATAAGATTTGGGATGGGACGGAGGGGAAGAATGGTGCCCAACCACTTGTGACCAAGTCGGGGATGGAACGCCGACACTTGTTTTCCCCCTTATATATGGCTTGTGGCCACATTGTTTCTTAAGTCGCCAGCCTTCAGGGACCTTCAAGACGTCTCCCCTAAGCTGTTTGAGGCAAAGTTTGAGGTGGAATATTGCCCATTTTCTATGATTTGGAGGCATAAACTATAGAAAATATTACTTCGCGGCAACACACGCTTCACTGTGTTGTTAACTAGGACCACTCACCAGGGACCACTCACCAGGGACCACACACCAGGGGACCACACACCAGGGACCACACACCAGGGACCACACACCAGGGACCACCCCCCGACCTTCCCATAAGCTGCTGACAGCCACCTAAGCTGTCTAAGAATGTAATAAGGAGTTAATGTGTCCCCGGAGCACGATAGACGCAGATATAACCCTTGCAATGTATCCGGGTAATGCTTGCAAGGTGATAGGCTGTGATAGGCCTATGTTGAGGGTATGGGAGGGGGGGGTGTGGGCAGTGAGGGAGGAGGTCCTCATACTCTGCTGCACAAATATTGATGTGTTTACATCGTGTCTGGGGCACGCTGGAGTGTGTGTGAGGGGCGCTTAGGTTGTCTGCCCGTGTGTTGGTGCGGCTCTGTCACCCCTACTGGTCTGTGTCACCCCTGTCTGGCATGTGTCACCCCTGTCTGGCATGTGTCATCCCTGTCTGGCATGTGTCACCCCTGTCTGGCCTGTGTCACCCCCTGTCTGGCCTGTGTCAGGTGGCCTTCTCCACCACCTGTCGACCCTCTCTACCACCACTGCTCCCTAGTATACTTACCTAAATGTTGCACTGTTGCTCCCTAAATGTTGCTCTGTTGCTCCCTTAATGTGTTACCTTCACAACTGGAGAAAGTGACATACTTGAGTGAGAGGGATCTTGGGTTCCCCGACACCCTCCGCCGCTCGTATTAAATCAAATGACAATGTATGAGCCCAGGGCATCACCATGGGCATCACCAGGGCCCAGGGCATCACCAGGGCCATAGGCATCACCATGACCCGGGACACTCCCAAACACCTACCCAGACCCCAGACCAGGCATGATCAGCCTCACAACCTCACCATAACAACAAGGCTCCAGTACCTCTCTTCTCTATTCAGAATCACAACTAAAAATAATACTTCAGAGACAGCTGAGAGCCGCAAAGCTCTGTGGAAAGGAAGCCACGTTATTAGGACGTTTAATAAGATGTTTCACCACAAAGGCAACACTGCCGAGACACAGCTAAGCTGGCAGTTCCTAAGATCTTACACATTAATCTTAATTGAAGGATGCAGAGGCACACGGAGCAGAGAGGGAGACTGGTGAGTGTTGGGTACCTGATGCAGGCCGGCGGCCGGGCACCAGCCTTCATGTGGGTTACCGCAGGGGTAAGTCTGCCCTTGGGAGTTGTCCTACCCGGGCCTCGGTGGGTCATGCCGCCTTCCTTCCCTCCCCCAGCTTCCCTCACCCCCTCCAGCTTCCCTCACCCTCCCCAGCTTCCCTCACCTCCCCCAGCTCCTCCCCTCACCCCTCCACCCCCAGCTTCCCTCACCCTCCCCCAGCTTCCCTCACCCTCCCCCAGCTTCCCTCACCCTCCTCCAGCTTCCCTCACCCTCCCCAAGCTTCCCTCACACCTCCCCCAGCTTCCCTCACCTCTCCTCAGCTTCCCTCACCCTCCCCCACTTCCCTCACCCTCCCTCCAGCTTCCCTCACCCTCCCCCAGCTTCCCTCACCCTCCCCCAGCTTCCCTCACCCCTCCAGCTTCCCTCACCCTCCCCCAGCTCCCTCATCCCCCGCTTCCCTCACCCCAGCTTCCCTCACCCTCCCCAGCTCCCTCACCCTCCCCAGCTTCCTCCTCCCCCAGCTTCCCTCCCCTCCTCCAGCTTCCGCTCACCCCTCCTCCCTCCCTCAGCTTCACTCCCCTCCCACTTCCCTCCCTCCACCAGCTTCCCTCACCTCCCCCAGCTTCCCTCACCCTCCCCAGCTTCCCTCACTCCCTCCCCAGCTTCCCTCACCCTCCCCCAGCTTCCCTCACCTCCACCACGTCACTCCCCCTCCCAGCTTCCCTCACCCTCCTCCAGCTTCCCTTCCCTCCCCGCACCTCACCCTCCTCCAGCTCCCTCACCCGCCTACCCCCAGCTTCCCCCGCTACCCCTCAACTCCCCCACTTCCTCCCTCCTCCAGCTTCCCATCACCCTCCCCCAGCTTCCCTCACCCTCCTCCAGCTCCCTCACCCTCCCCAGCTTCCCTCATCCTCCCCCAGCTTCCCCTCCCTCCTCCAGCGTCCCTCACCCTCCCCCAGCTTCCTCACCCTCCCCCAAGCCTCATCCCCCCCCCACCCCACACCCATAGTTGGTGTTCAGCTGTAAATCCCCCAAAGTATTTTATATGTCTATATCATGCCTCAGCATGTTCCCTCCTCTTCTTTTGCAATGTTTGGTGCAGCTCAGTTGTGGTTCACGCCCCACCCCTCACAGTTCTGGGCCGAGCTTCGTTCGTACAATGTCTCTACCTTTTCAAGGTTCCTTTTGTGCTTTTTGTGATGGTGCTATAGGATGCGGCTGCATACTCTAGAACTGGTCTCACGTAGGTGCTGCACAGTCATGTAAATGCTACCTTATTTAAGTTTCCTGAAGAGATGTTGTGACGTTGGTTAGTATAGTGTATCTATATGAACCTCCGGGGTAGGCCAGGTGTCGATATCCATGTCCGAGGCCAGATGCACGAAGCAGTTACGCAAGCACTTACGAACCTGTAAATGCTTGCGCTTGCGTGCCCCTGTAACCTTTTCTCAATACACACAAAAATCACAATTGCGTGATGCATCAAATGAACAAAACCACAAGGGCCGTGTCGAGGATTCGAACCTCGTCCGAGAGCATCCCAGACGCTGCCTTAATCGGCTATTGACATAGCTCGAGTGCATGGGAGGAGTTGTGTAAAACCCTGGTTTGTGCCTCGGAGAGCTGCAGGATCAGTAAGTTCAGTAGAACTTGGGTTTTCAACTCCTTTTGACCATGTCGTAGCTGTCGATAAGGCAGCGTCTGGGATGCTCTCGGATGCAGGTTCGAATCCTCGTCACGGCCCTTGTGGATTTGTTCATCTTTTCTAAATCTTGGCGGCTTTGTTACAATTATTAAACAGTTAATGTGGTCGGAAGCACCAGGAGGCTCTTATAAACAGTAACAAAAGTTGATTGGGAAGTTTTCATGCTTGTAAACTGTTAATAAATGTAACCAAAGCCGTCAAACATTGAGGAAATATGTACACGTTCGTAAGTACTTGCGTAACTGCTTCATGAATCTGGCCCCAGATCTTTCCTCTAGTTGTTATAGGGAAGTAACTAGAGAATAGCTTAGTTTCCGTTCATCATGTCCCGTCCAGTTAGTCTCCTGTCACCTCACTCTCATATGTGTCACCTCACACTCATATGTGTCACCTCACACACATATGTGTCACCTTACACTCATATGTGTCACCTCACACTCATATCTGTCACCTCACACTCATATCTGTCACCTCACACTCATATGTGTCACCTCACACTCATATGTGTCACCTTACACTCATATGTGTCACCTCACACTCATATCTGTCACCTCACACTCATATCTGTCACCTCACACTCATATGTGTCACCTCACACTCATATGTGTCACCTCACACTTGCTGACGTCAGGTCGGGAGCCAGTTGTGAGGTCTGCACTACAACTGGTCAGGGTCATCTTGCAATATTTGACTATCTTCATCTGTGTCTTCTCATTAGTGTGGCTTAGTCTGCCGACTATGGACGTACAGGACTCGTCTGTTCCAGTTATGTTAGTTGAGTAGTCCCGTACATGTCACTGTGAACATGTACGGGACCTGGCACCGGTCCTTGAGGCACTCCGCTTGTTGCTTTATGCCAGTGTGTGTGTTGGGGGGGGGGTCTGTGTGCATGTGTGAGGGGGTGTGTGTGTGTGCGTGTGTGTGGGGAGGGTGTAGTAATCTGTGCTGTACTGTATCAAAGGCTTTGGGCAGTCCATAAATATGCAGTCAGCCAATCCTTTTCTGTCCTGTCTCATCCTTGTTACTTTATCAGAGAATTCCAGAAGATTTGTTAGGCATCATTTCCCTTGTTTGAACCCATGTTGGTGTTTGTTTACAACCCAAGTTTTCTCTTAGTGTGTAACTAGTCTTAACCTGGTTATTCTTTCACGCACTTTACAGGGGATACATGCCATTGATATTGGTCTGTAGTTAAGTGCCTCTTCTCTATCTCATTCCATGGAAACTGGCATCCAATATCTCGCAGATTTCTTTGTCAACAGGTGTACAGATTCCTGTGCCTACTGGGCTCTATCATATCTACATTTGAAACTGTGTATGGAGTCAGCCTCCACCACATCACTGCCTAATGAATTCCATTTATTAACTACCCTGACATGGAAAAAAATCTTTCAAACGTCTCTGTGGCTCATCTGGGTACTAAGTTTCCACCTGTGTCCCCTTGTTCGTGTCCCACCCGTGCTGAAGAGTTTGTCTTCGTCCACCCTGTCAATTCCCCTGAGAATTTTGTAGGTGGTTATCATGTCTCCCCTTACTCTTCTGTTATCAGGTCACGTGAGGTTCAGCCACTTTGGTCTTTCCTCGTAGCTCAGTCCTCTCAGTTCCGGGACGAGCCTGGTCTGTGTGTGCGCACAGACCAGTCCACAAAAAGAATGTTTTTTCATCTTCACATCAAACTAACCTTGAGCGTTGGGGAGTGTTTGATCGCCAGGATTAAATCAACATGGGGGGGTCGGCGACCCCCCCATGTTAAACGTGCTCCCCCCACTCCCCCCCCCCCACTCTCCCACGTCATTATCAGCATGTCCCAATTTCCCGCCCCCTGGGAGCCGGCCTCTTTGTCCAACTGACTTCTAATGGACACTTGACTGAATCTAATTTACATTAATCATATCTAGAAATGTTTCGCCGTGGATGAGTCCTCCCTCCCTGTATGTGGGAGAGTCCTCCCTCCCTGTATGTGGGAGAGTCCTCCCTCCCTGTATGTGGGAGAGTCCTCCCTCCCTGTATGTGGAGTGTCCTCCCTCCCTGTATGTGGGAGAGTCCTCCCTCCCTGTATGTGGGAGAGTCTCCCTCCCTGTATGTGGGAGAGTCCTCCCTCCCTGTATGTGGGAGAGTCCCCTCCCTGTATGTGGGAGAGTCCTCCCTCCCTGTATGTGGGAGAGTCCACCCTCCCTGTATGTGGGAGAATCCTCCCTCCCTGTATGTGGGAGAGTCCTCCCTCCCTGTATGTGGGAGAGTCCACCCTCCCTGTATGTGGGAGAGTCCTCCCTCCCTGTATGTGGGAGAGTCCACCCTCCCTGTATGTGGGAGAATCCTCCCTCCCTGTATGTGGGAGAGTCCTCCCTCCCTGTATGTGGGAGAGTCCACCCTCCTGTATGTGGGAGAGTCCTCCCTCCCTGTATGTGGGAGAGTCCTCCTCCCTGTATGTGAGAGAGTCCTCCCTCCCTGTATGTGGGAGAGTCCTCCCTCCCTGTATGTGGGAGAGTCCTCCCTCCCTGTATGTGGGAGAATCCTCCCTCCCTGTATGTGGGAGAGTCCTCCCTCCTGTATGTGGGAGAGTCCTCCATCCCTGTATGTGGGAGAGTCCTCCCTCCCTGTATGTGGGAGAGTCCTCCTCCCTGTATGGGAGAGTCCTCCCTCCCTGTATGTGGGAGAGTCCTCCCTCCCTGTATGTGGGAGAGTCCTCCCTCCCTGTATGTGGGAGAGTCCACCCTCCCTGTATGTGGGAGAATCCTCCCTCCCTGTATGTGGGAGAGGTGTCCATCCTTCCCTGCCCCCTGTCACAGCCTGCCCCTGTCACAGCCTGCCCCTGTCACAGCCTGCCCCCCTGTCCCTGGCGACCACAACACAGTTCCAGACAGGGTGACGGGTAGTTCGTCTTTATAAAGTGGATCTTGTGGTTCAGCAGCCGCCTGACTATGACGGGTATGGCCCTACCGTCTCTCCCCCCCCCCCCACATGTCATCAACTCCTATTTTCTCCATCCATAACACCCTCCCTCCCTCCGCCCTGGCCCGCCTCTCCCTCCCCTCCGCAGGCCGGGGTGTTATAAGTAACTTTCCACTTAGCGATTGGGTCCATCAGAGCTGGCATTTTACGCTCGAGGTGCGCCATTAATCGCTAGATGGCGCGCAAGACCTGGTCATCACGCTGGCCCAACTCTTGGCCTTCCCGGCCTGGTACTTCTTACTCATTACTCACTCACAACTTACACACACGCACTCACACACACACACACACACACACACACACACACACACACACACACACATACACACATACACACTACACACACACACACACACAAACACACACACACACACACACACCACACACACCACACACACCACACACCATACACACACACAACACACACCACACACACACCACACACACCAACACACACCACACACCACACACACACACACACACACACACACACACACACACACACACACACACACACACACACACACACACACACACACACCAAGAAGGAGACATGAGAAGCAACAGAAGAAAGTGAGTCTCAAGGCAATGTACACTAACATGGATGAGGTTACAAATAAAACAAATGAACTCGGAGAATGGGCATGAGAAAAACCCAGACATAATAGCACTCACAGAAACAAAGCTAACGAGAACCATAACAAATTCAATGTTCCCAGAGGACTATTGTGTTGCGAGGAAAGAGAGAGAAGGAAGAGGTGGTGGTGGGGTAGCCCTGCTGGTCAGAAAAGGCTGGAGTTTTGAGGAGTTGGTTGTTCAGGGATGTGAAGGTTTCAGTGACTACATAACAAGTACAATTGCAACTGGAGGACAAAAAATTATAGTCGTAGTCATATATAATCCACCACCAAATGACAGAAGACCCAGATAGGAATATGATAGAAACAACATGGCCACCATTAACATAATAGAGAGAGAAGCTTCCGTTGCTAACAGGAATGGATCTGGACTACTAATCATGGTAGATTTCAACCATGGGAAGATAGATTGGGAGAACAGAGACCCGCATGGAGTACCAGAAACATGGAGAGCTAAGCTGCTGGACGTGGCAACAAGAAACTTTCTAAGCCAGCACATCATGGAACCTCCAAGAATGAGAGGAGAAGATGAACCAGCAATGCTTGATCTGATATTTACCCTAAATGAGTGGGATATAAGGGAAATCAAGTTGGAAGCAACCTTGGGAATGAGGGATCACAGTGTATTGAACTTTGAGTACCTGGTAGAGCAAGGAATTATCCCCCCCCCCAACAAAGAACTAGGAAACAAAAGGCTGTCATACCAAAAGGGGAATTACGAGGAGATGAGAAGTTTCCTAAGTGATATTCCATGGGACACAGACCTAAGAGCTATGTCTGTACAAGATATGATGGACTATGTCACCCAAAAGTGTCAGGAGGCAGTAAGCAGTTACATCCCGGCCCAAAAGGAAAAATCCGAGAAGCAACAGAAGAATCCATGGTATAATAGGGCATGTATGGAAGCAAAGAAACTGAACAAAAGGGCGTGGAGGAACTTCCGGAATAACAGAACACCAGAAAGCAGAGAGAGATACCAGAGAACCAGGAATGAGTATGTCAGGGTGAGAAGAGAAGCAGAGAAAAATTATGAAAATGATATAGCAAACAAAGCCAAGACCGAACCAAAGCTACTCCACAGTCACATCAGGAGGAAAACAACAGTGAAAGAACAGGCAATGAAACTTAGAAGAGGTGAGGACAGATATACAGAGAATGACAAAGAGGTGTGTGAAGAACTCAACAAGAGGTTCCAGGAGGTCTTCACAACAGAACAAGGTAAAGTCACTGTGCTAGGAGAAGGTAGTAAACCAGGCGGCCTTGGAAAGGTTCGAAATTACAAGAGATGAGGTCAAGAGACACCTGTTGGATCTGGATGAGAGAAAGGCTGTTGGTCCAGACGGGATCTCACCATGGGTATTGAACGAGTGTGCAGGAGCACTTTGCTTGCCACTCTCCATAGTGTACAGTAGGTCACTGGAGACGGGAGACCTACCAGAAATATGGAAGGCGGCTAATGTGGTCCCAATATACAAAAATGGCGACAGACAAGAGACACTGAACTACAGGCCAGTGTCCTTAACTTGTGTACTTGTTGCACAAGTTAAGTCTCAGACTAGTACCCGAGCTGAGAGGTATGAGCTACGAGGAGAGACTACGGGAATTATACCTCACGTCACTGGGAGACAGAAGAGTTAGAGGGAACATGATCACCACATACAAGTTTCTTAAAAGAATTGATAGGTAGATAAAGACAGGCTATTAAAGTTTAGATAAGAGCCCAATAGGCTCCAAAATCTGTATACCAATTGATAGGCGGGACCTAAGAGCCAAAACTCAACCCTCCGCAAGCACAACTAAGTGAAAATAACAAGGTGATTGCAGGACCTCGCGGGCGAGCGGGCAGCGTTCGTGATTCGCAGCCCACGGACTCGGGTTCGAATCCTGGCCGAAGCAAAATCAAATGGGCAGAGGCTTCTTTCATCTGATGCCAGAAGAAGAGAGAGAGAAGGAGAGAGAGAGGGAGAGAGAAGGAGAGAGAGAGGGAGAGAGAAGGAGAGAGAGAGGGAGAGAGAAGGAGAGAGAGAGGGAGAGAGAGAGAGAGATCGGACTCAGCATTAAACTAGAGAATGTGGGGTCAAAGAGGCAAGAGTTCGATCCTGGAGGTACAAACATATCATACAAATAGTAAGTAAATACACACACACACATGCAGACACACACACTTATACACACTTCAGAACAACACACCAGAGACCAGAGGGCCAGAAATGAGTACCTCAGTGTGAGGAGAGAAGCAGAGAGGCAGTCTGAAAGCTCCAGCAAATAAAGCCAAGACTCAACCGTGACTGTTATACAGCCACGCCAGGAGGAAGACAACCCTGAGAGAACAGCTGATGAAACTGTGAAAGGAGAGGATGGGTACACAGAGAATGACAAAGAGGTATGTGAAGAACTCAACAAGAGCTTCCAGGATGTCTTGACGATAGAGCAAGGAGAAATCCCTGAACCAAGACGGGTGGCGATACACCAAGCAGCCTTGGAAGATATTCAAATTACCAGAGATGAGGTTAGGAGGTCTCTGTTATCTGCTAGAACTGGACGTGACTAAGAGTGTTGGACCTGACAAAATCTCAAAATCAGAATCTAAGGTATGAGCTACGAGGATATATTACTGAAACTGCACCTCCAGACACTGAAGACTGAACCGTTAAGAAGACATGATTACCACCTCCAAAATTCTCAGATGAATTGACTGGGCAGATAAAGAAACTATTTAAGACAGGTGGTTCAGGAACAAGATGACAAAGGTGGAAACTCCTTGGATGTTATAATGAATTTTTTCAGTGTCAGAATAGTAAACAAACGGAATGCATTAGGGAGCCGTGACAGCTGAGTGGACAGCGCTCGGGATTCGTTGTCCTAAGGTCCCGGGTTCGATCCCCGGTGGAGGCGGAAACAAATGGGCAGAGAATCTTTCACCCTAATGCTCCTGTTCCCTGTTCACCTAGCAGTAAATAGGTACCTGGGAGTTAGACAGCTGCTCCAGGCTGCTTCCTGGGGGTGTGTAACAAAAAGGAGGCGTGGTCGAGGACCGGGCCGCGGGGACGCTAAGCCCCGAAATCACCTCACGATAACCTCAAGATAACCTCAAGATAATTCTTTGACTGTGCCTCAAGGATGACTGGAGGGGAAGGCATAGACGCGTGGTATTCCAAAGATTATCCAAGGGTAACTTTGGCCTTGTAGATATTTCCAAGAAGGAATGTAGAGATAACACGAATGGACTCAAGGCCGAGAGGAAACCCATTGTTGGTAAGTCGCAATATGAGCCTTGTTGTGGTGCTGTGTCTTGCTCACACAGCTATGTGAGCAATGCTCGCGTGACCCCACACATCCTGTGAGTAGCCCACACATCCTGTGAGTAGCCTGCACTCCCTGTGAGTAGCCCACACATCCTGTGAGTAGCCCACACATCCTGTGAGTAGCCCACACACCCTGTGAGTAGCCCACACATCCTGTGAGTAGCCCACACATCCTGTGAGTAGCTCACACACCCTGTGAGTAGCCCACACATCCTGTGAGTAGCCCACACATCCTGTGAGTAGCCCACACACCCTGTGAGTAGCTCACACATCCTGTGAGTAGCCCACACATCCTGTGAGTAGCCCACACATCCTGTGAGTAGCCCACACACCCTGTGAGTAGCCCACACATCCTGTGAGTAGCCCACACATCCTGTGAGTAGCTCACACACCCTGTGAGTAGCTCACACATCCTGTGAGTAGCCCACACATCCTGTGAGTAGCCCACACACCCTGTGAGTAGCTCACACATCCTGTGAGTAGCCCACACATCCTGTGAGTAGCTCACACACCCTGTGAGTAGCTCACACACCCTGTGAGTAGCCCACACACCCTGTGAGTAGCCCACACACCCTGTGAGTAGCTCACACACCCTGTGAGTAGCCCACACATCCTGTGAGTAGCTCACACACCCTGTGAGTAGCTCACACACCCTGTGAGTAGCCCACACACCCTGTGAGTAGCCCACACACCCTGTGAGTAGCTCACACATCCTGTGAGTAGCTCACACACCCTGTGAGTAGCCCACACACCCTGTGAGTAGCCCACACACCCTGTGAGTAGCCCACACATCCTGTGAGTAGCCCACACACCCTGTGAGTAGCCCACACACCCTGTGAGTAGCTCACACACCCTGTGAGTAGCCCACACACCCTGTGAGTAGCCCACACACCCTGTGAGTAGCCCACACATCCTGTGAGTAGCCCACACACCCTGTGAGTAGCTCACACACCCTGTGAGTAGCTCACACATCCTGTGAGTAGCCCACACATCCTGTGAGTAGCTCACACACCCTGTGAGTAGCTCACACACCCTGTGAGTAGCCCACACATCCTGTGAGTAGCTCACACACCCTGTGAGTAGCTCACACACCCTGTGAGTAGCTCACACACCCTGTGAGTAGCCCACACATCCTGTGAGTAGCTCACACACCCTGTGAGTAGCTCACACACCCTGTGAGTAGCTCACACACCCTGTGAGTAGCCCACACACCCTGTGAGTAGCCCACACACCCTGTGAGTAGCCCACACATCCTGTGAGTAGCCCACACACCCTGTGAGTAGCCCACACACCCTGTGAGTAGCCCACACACACTGTGAGTAGCCCACACACCCTTGAGTCGCCCTAAACCCACTTTCCTTTTATTCAAACCAATATAATATCTGCATCAAGAATACAATGTTATAAACAACACCTGAATTAAATAGATATACACATAAAGAAGCGTAACGTATTGTCAAGCTGGTGTATGTATTATTGTCAAGCTGGTGTATGTATTATTGTCAAGCTGGTGTATGTATTATTGTCAAGCTGGTGTATGTATTATTGTCAAGCTGGTGTATTATATTTCAACTAATGCCCAAGGCATTGAGAGTTTGGTAGTGGTGTTGAACTGACAGATGTTCAACACCTGTCACGTCGTCGTGTTGATTCCTGCCACACATCTGTTGTGTCGTGGAGTTGTGTTAATAGCTGCTGGACACCTGTTGCGTCATGGTATGTGGTGCTGACAGCTGCTGGACACCTGTTGCGTCACGGTATGTTGACAAGACACCAGTTGGATGTCCCGCACCCACACACACCTGTTATTTGTGTCACAAAAGAGAGCGAGAGTTCCAAAAACGTTTGGTGAGAGTCCTTCGGCAACAGCCAGAGACGCAAACTTTCTCCCAGACATCAAAGGCTAAGACAACTCTCGAGTGAAAGTCGGGAGAAAAGGCTGAATTCTCCCACACTGAAGAAAACTTTTCGTTAACTCTGTGGAAGCCAAAGGTCTTGCTTTTTGGCTTCCTGCTTCCATGCTGGTCCAGAAGCCAGCTTCCAGGACCTTGCCTCACCCACTTGACAGCTTCCAGGACCTTGCCCCACCCACTTGACAGCTTCCAGGACCTTGCCCCACCCACTTGACAGCTTCCAGGACCTTGCCCCACCGACAAGATAGCTTTCAGGACCTTGTCCCACCCACTTGACAGCTTCCAGGACCTTGCCCCACCCACTTGACAGCTTCCAGGACCTTGCCTCGCCCACTTGACAGCTTCCAGGACCTTGCCCCACCCACACGACAGCTTCCAGGACCTTGCCACACCCACACGACAGCTTCCAAGACCTTGCCCCACCCACTTGACAGCTTCCAGGACCTTGCCCCACCCACAAGATAGCTTCCAGGACCTTGCCTCACCCACTTGACAGCTTCCAGGACCTTGCCCCACCCACTTGACAGCTTCCAGAACCTTGCCCCACCCACAAGATAGCTTCCAGGACCTTGCCTCACCCACTTGACAGCTTCCAGGACCTTGCCCCACCCACTTGACAGCTTCCAGGACCTTGCCACACCCACAAGATAGCTTCCAGGACCTTGCCTCACCCACTTGACAGCTTCCAGGACCTTGCCCCACCCACTTGACAGCTTCCAGGACCTTGCCACACCCACTTGACAGCTTCCAGGACCTTGCCTCACCCACTTGACAGCTTCCAGGACCTTGCCCCACCCACTTGACAGCTTCCAGGACCTTGCCCCACCCACAAGATAGCTTCCAGGACCTTGCCTCACCCACTTGACAGCTTTCAGGACCTTGCCCCACCCACTTGACAGCTTCCAGGACCTTGCCCCACCCACAAGATAGCTTCCAGGACCTTACCTCACCCACTTGACAGCTTCCAGGACCTTGCCCCACCCACTTGACAGCTTCCAGGACCTTGCCACACCCACTTGACAGCTTCCAGGACCTTGCCCCACCCACTTGACAGCTTCCAGGACCTTGCCACACCCACTTGACAGCTTCCAGGACCTTGCCACACCCACTTGACAGCTTCCAAGGACCTTGCCCCACCCACTTGACAGCTTCCAGGACCTTGCCCCACCCACTTGACAGCTTCCAGGACCTTGCCCCACCCACTTGACAGCTTCCAGGACTTTGCCCCACCCACACGACAGCTTCCAGGACCTTGCCACACCCTGAGGCTGGCCTCAAGAAGTACCCAAGAGAGAACAACTGTCAGTTCATTTCCCAAACCCGAGGCCAGCCACCACCTGCCTCACTCCTCCAACTTTGAAGAGAGTTTAAACAATATTATACGAGCACAGATTAAAGACGGCTGAGTACTCGACTCACTCGGGCCGCAGCACTATTTGAGTAACGCTCCAGAGTGCCGGGTGAGGCTGAGTGAAGCAGGAGGACTCATAAGAGCGGGAAGAAGGACTCCACAAGAGACGCAGCAGATAGGCAGCGTTGCTCTACTAGAACAGCAGCTTCCTGCGCTGGTACGCTGCAGTATGATGGGTCAAGTTGTCAAGAATGAGAGATCGTGTGTGTGTGTGTTTATACCCACGAGAGTTAACACAGTGGCTGCAAGGACCTCGGCGGGTTCCGGAGAGCCAAACAACTCCCACTAAAAATCTTGCCAAATAAAATTAAGGTGATGGATCGAGCGGTCGTGTGCAGGAGACAGAGGAAGGAAGAGAAGGAAGCAGAGACGGAAGTTGTGTCAGGAAGGAGGAGCGGAGAGAGCGAGGGATGACTCCAGGAGTGGCCCTCTACCCTCCACCACGTGTAGTGTGCAAGGAAGCTGGCTCCGCTCATCCCCTGCCTCTCCGGACGCTCAGATAATGCCTCACGCACCCCAGAGACCCCACACACACTCCCCTAATACAACCCAGATCCTTAAGACACAAATGTGTCTTAAGGATGTTGAGGAATTAGTCGAACGTATTTAGTTTTTGCCCAGGAATAACACTTTCAATTATATGTGAGCATCTTGGTGGTGGGTATGGAAGGCAGAGGTTTTTGTTGGTGGGGAGGAGACGAGGTAATGTATTAAGATGGTAGTCCCAACAGCTGCACCCAAGCTCAGAGTTAAGATGGGTGTGTGTACTCACCTAGTTATACTCACCTAGCTGTTCTCACCTAGTTGTGCTTGCGGGGGTTGAGCTCCCGCCTCTCAACTATCAATCAACAGGTGTACAGGTTCCTGAGCCTATTGGGCTCTATCATATCTACACTTGAAACTGTGTATGGAGTCAGCCTCCACCACATCACTGCCTAATGCATTCCATCTGTTAACTACTCTGACACTGAGAACAATTTCTAATATCTTTATGGGTCATTTGGGTACTCAGCCTTCACCTGTGTCCCCTTGTGCGTGTACCCCCCGTGTTAGATAATATGTCCTTATCTACCCCGTTAATTCTCCTGAGAATTTTGTATTTTGTAATCATAACTCCCCGAATTCTTGTCATCCAGTTACGTGAGGTGCAGTTACTGCAGCCTTTCCTCGTAACTCACACCTCTTAGTTCTGGAACTAGTCTAGTGGCATACCTCCATACCTTCCTGCAGCTTCTTCTGGTGCTTGACAAGGTTTAGATTCCATACTGGAGCTGCAAACTCTATGATCGGTCTTACACATGAGGTATACAAGGCTCTAAATGAATCCTTACACAAATTTCTAAAGGCAGTTCTGATGGTAGCCAGTCTTACATACGCCGCTGGTTATATTCTTTTGATGTGGGGCTTCAGGAGGCAGGTTCGGTGTGATGTCAACTCAAAGATCTTTCTCTGTCCCCTTCGTGGAGGACTTAGTCTCTTTTGATACCCCTGTGTCTGGTCTCCTGTGCCCTCCACCTAGTTTCATTACCTTACATTTACTTGGGTTGAACTCAGCAGACCATTCCATCAATTTGTCTAGGTCATCTTGTAGTCTCTTGCTATCTTCCTCGGTCTTAATCCTCCTCATATGTTCTGTATATTTATCAAACATTGAGAGGAACGAGTCTATTCCCTTTGGGAGATAGTTTATATATATCACAAAGAGGATAGGTCCAAGGACTGAACCCTGTATTCACCTAGTTGTATTCATCTAGTTGTGCTTGCAGGGGTTGAGCTCTGGCTCTTTCGGCCCGCCTCTCAACTGTCAATCAACTTTTTTTTTCCACACACACACACTTCCTCCCCTCCCCCCCCCCCCCAAGGAAGCAGCCCGTAGCAGTTATCTAACTCCTAGGTACCTATTTACTGATAAGTGAACAGGGGCATCGGGGTGAAAGAAACTCTGCCCATTTGTTTCCGCCATCGCCAGGGATCAATTCCCGGAACCTAGGATTACTAATCCCGAGCGCTGTCCACTCGGCCACCAAGTCTGTGGGACTCCACTAGTGACATTTCGCCACTCTGAGACCTCAGAGTGACGAAATAAAAGGGAAGAACCTTCCCTTTTATTCCTGCCTGCATCTCCAGCTTATGCACTAGTCTCCTATAGGGTACTGTGACAAAGGCTTTCTGGCAATCCAGAATATGCAGTCTGCCCACCCTTCTCTTGCCTGGTCACAGAATTCAATTATTCCTGTGAGGCAAGATTTGCCATCCCAGAGCCCATGCTGGTGATGTGTTACAAAGGTGTGTGTGTGTGAGAGAGATCCCAGATATACCTTGCCTTTTTGATAAGATAAAGACCTCGGTATTTTCAATTTATATCTATAGGAGTGTGTACTCACCTATATGTACTCACGTAGTTGTGTTTGCAGGATCGAGCATTGACTCTTCGATCCCGCCTTTCGAGCATCAGTTGTTTACAGCAATGACTCCTGTCCCATTTCCCTATCATATCTAATTTTAAAATTATGAATAGTATTTGCTTCCACAACCTGTTCCTTAAGTGCATTCCATTTTCCCACTACTCTCACGCTAAAAGAAAACTTCCTAACATCTCTGTGACTCATCTGAGTTTCCAACTTCCATCCATGTCCCCTCGTTCTGTTACTATTCCGTGTGAACATTTCATCTATGTTCACTCTGTCAATCCCTCTGAGTATTTTATACGTTCCTATCATGTCCCCCCTCTCCCTTCTTTCTAGTGTCGTAAGGCACAGTTCCCTCAGGCGCTCCTCATACCCCATCCCTCGTAGCTCTGGGACGAGTCTCGTTGCAAACCTCTGAACCTTTTCCAGTTTCTTTATATGCTTCTTCAGATGGGGAATCCATGATGAGGCGGCATACTCTAAGACTGACCTCACGTGTGTGTGTGTGTACTCACCTATTTGTACTCACCTATTTGTGCTTGCGGGGGTTTAGCTTTGGCTCTTTGGTCCCGCCTCTCAACTGTCAATCAACCGGTGTACAGATTCCCGAGCCTACTGGGCTCTATCATATCTACACTTGAAACTGTGTATGGAGTCAGCCTCCACCACATCACTGCCTAAAGCATTGTGTGTGTGTGTGTGTGCGTGCAAGGTTGGAGGACCAGACGCCCGGGGCTACCCTCACTCAACTCCTAAAGGATGAATGGTCTAAGATGCTGTCGTAGCAATGTTGGTCTGATTCAGTCATATAAATCAAGGTACCAGAAGACAAGTCACAACAGAAAACCCCCACACACAGTCGAGAGGCTGGACCAAAGAGCCGGAGCTCAACCCCCGTAAGCACAACTAGGTGAATACACCCCCCCCCCCACAAAATCGTTAAAAAGGGGGTTGGCAGAGTCCCTAGAATTCTTCTGTTGGAAGTGAAGGGGAATCGAGTATTAAATGGAAATATCTGTCTGTCTGTCTGAGGTGGGAAGCCAGATGGAGAAGAGTGGGGGGGGGGGAGATGTGGGGAAACTGCCTCGTGGGATTTATTGATTTATTTACAATTTAGTAATTTATATTAATTTATATGGTAATTTATTTATTACGTGAATTTGTTTCAATAGCGGTTTGTGTGATGTTTAAAGTGGACTGAATGAGTTCATTCCCAGAAATCGTTTTCAATACAAGCGGTGGAGGGGGGGGGGGCATATTATATGTATATTGTCTATCAGTCGAAATTATCGATTTGTAGACATTCACTACAACGTTACTAGATGTTAAGACTACAAATGATTAGTAACTAAAATGATAACAAATACAGCTTATCTGTATAGTTGATTATGTCCTGGACAAGCCCGTATGAACACTGATGAACACACCAACCGGTATTCCTGGTGGGTGAGGCGCCATCATGTCTTACTTGTTATACAAGGTAATTATTATTCATTCTTTTTCAGGTTGTCATGGATTACCTGCCGGAAGTATACACCGGAACTAATGCAAATTAACATGCAAATAACAATGTATTAATAATTCTGGAATACATTACTACGTGAGGCTTACCCAATTTTAGGGGTACAAGTGGTTGGGCACCATTCCTTTCCCCCGTCCCATCCCAAATCCTTATCCTGACCCCTTACAAGGCTATAAAGCCTAATGGCTTGGCGCTTTCCCCTCATATCTCTACCCCCTCTTACCCAAGTGTGGGTGCTCACACACGCGGCAGAAGATCAGTAAATTTACAGTACATAAGAGCGCCTGTAATATGTTAATTACTGTACGGATACAGTGCCTTCGCTGGTAACGATCGTGTCAATGTGTGGTGATGGAGTTGTTCAACAATAACTTGTTGTTCCTCGAGTTACTGAGCGTTCAACACGACACATTCTAACTGTCTAGGGATAAAATGTCTACTGCCTTGCTGGCGAGGAGTCACAACCTGGCTGAAGAAGCTTGACCAGGCCACACACTACAAGGTGAAGGGACCACGACGTTTCGGTCCGTCCTGGAAACGTCTGAAGTCGCTTGAGAATAGTCCAGGACGGACCGAAACGTCGTCGTCCCTTCACCTTCTAGTGTGTGGTCTGGCTACTCCCTTCTCTCTCCTTCCTGCCTCGGCTGTTCTTCTGGGGTCAGATTCACGAAGCAGTTACGCAAGTACTTACGAACGTGTACATCTTTGCTCAATGTTTGACGGCTTTGGTTATATTTATTAAACAGTTTACAAACATGAAAACTTGCCAATCAACTGTTGTTATTGTTATAAACAGCCTCCTGGTGCTTCCGAGCTCATTAACTGTTTAATAATAGTAAACAAAGCCGCCAAAGATTAAGAAAAGATGTACAGATTCATAAGTAACCCGTCCTCGACTCAGGTCCATTCCAACCAGCAGCCCGTCCTCCAAACAAAGACCCAAACGTCCATTCCATGCACCCGCCAAACTTCCTGTTTACGAATGAAAAACGGTTTATTCACGACTCAAATGATGACGTTCGAACATTATTAGTAAATGGTGTCGATTTTTTTTAAGGAGAAAGGAGGGGGGGGGGGGAGACAGACTGTCCCGAGCACCGCCGGGTAACTCATCTAGTGTCAATATGTAACTAATAAAGGAAGCACTCTGCTGCAGTAGTGGAGTTAGTGATGCCATCCACTTCCAGAACACAGGAGACGAGGACTTCGAAGACAAACCAAAGACAGAGCCACATGTGTACTTTAGAAAGTTACGCCGCCTACACGGTGCCAGGCTGCTACACACAGTGCCAGGCAGCTACACACAGTGCCAGGCTGCTACACACAGTGCCACACAGAGGTCTGGTGAACATCTTAACCAGAGAGAAGAACGTAGATTCTGCGCGAAAGATTACAGCTTCGTCTCGCTAACGACCAATTGGTCAAGAATGACCACATTAATTAATCTTAAAGGACCCCAAACAACCCTGACCTCGTCTGAAGAAACGAGGTAATTTGGGGCTCGAACGAGCGCGCAATTCCGTCTTATTGAGCGCCAGTAGAGAGTTTAGTGAGGTGACTTAACCGCAACAAATGAGATTTAGATTCCATGGCGACCAAATTAGTTTAAGCGGGAGGGAAACTACCCTTAAGGTAGGCAAGCAGTCGTTAGGTAGGGCACCGTGGACACGTCTGGGGGGGGGGGCTCTGGGGGGGTGAGGGGCCCATGGGGGGAGTATAAGATGGCGGATAAGAGTGTGTGTGTGTGTGTGTGTGTGTGTGTGTGTGTGTGTGTGTGTGTGTGTGTGTGTGTGTGTGTGTGTGTGTGTGTGTGTGTGTGTGTGTGTGTGTGTGTAGTGTGTGTGTGCTTGCGGGGGTTGAGCTCTGGCTCTTTGGTCCTGCCTCTCAACTGTCAATCAACAGGTGTTCAGGTTCCTGAGCCTATTGGGCTCTGTCATATCAACATTTGAAACTGTGTATGGAGTCTATGGCTGAGTGGACAGTGCCCTATGATTCGTAGTCCTAAGGTTCCGGGTTCGAACCCCGGTGGAGGAGGAAACAAATGTGCAGTTTATTTTACCCTGATGCATCTGTTCACCTAGCAGTAAATAAGTACCTGGCAGTTAGACAGCTGCTACGGGCTGCTTCCTGGGTGGGGGTAACAAAAAGGAGGCCTGGTCGAGGACCGGGCCGCGGGGACGCTAAGCCCTGAAATTATCTCTAGATAATCTCAAGATAGATAACCACCACATAACTGCCTAATGCATTCCATCTGGTAACTACTCTGACACTAAACAAAGTTATTTCTAATGACACTCTGGCTCATTTAAATACTCATTTTCCACCTGTGTCCCCTTATGCGTGCCCCTTGTGTTAAATAAAGTATCTTTATTTACCCTATCAACTCCTCTGAGAATCTTGTAAGTGGTGATCACGTCTTCCCTAAGTCTTGTGTGTTCCAGTGACGTGAGGTTTAGTTCCCGTAGTCTCTCCTCGTAGCTCATACCCCTCAGCTCGGGTGGCAAACCAATGAACCTTCTCCAATTCAGTCTTGTCCTTGATGAAATACGGAAATATTGACGAAATGCATGCTGGAGCTGCATACTCCAGGATTGGTCTGACATATGTGGTATACAATGATGTGAATAATTCCTCACACAAGTTTCTAAGGGCAGTTCTTATGTTAGCCAACCTGGCATATGCTGCTGATGTTATTATCTTTATGTGGGCTTCAGAGGACAGGTCTGGCGTGATATCAACCCTCAGATCTTTCTCTCTTCCTGAAGGATGAAGGATTCCATCTCCCAGCTGTTACCTTGTGTTGGACCTCCTGCTCCTTACGCCTATCTTCATCACGTTACACTTGCTAGAGTTAAACTCTAGTAGCCATTTGGCATCGTCAGCAAACGTTGAGAGGAATGAGTCTACACCCTCTGGCAGATCATTTACGTATATAAGAAACAGGATAGGACCGAGTACAGAGCCCTGTGGGACTCCACTATTGAACATCACGCCAATCTGAGGTCTCACCCCTCACTGTAACTCTCTGCTTCCAATTGCTTAGGTACTCCCTTATCCACTGGAGCGCCCTACCAGTTACTCCTGCCTCTTTTTCCAACTTATGCATGTTACGGACCCGAGTCCATCGTCGGACCACGGAGCAGTGACGACCACGCCATCTGTGAGTCTGCTCCCGAAAACCCCGCACCATGGACAACGCCATCTAGGGACGACGGACGGTGCCGGCGAGTAATGCTAGATTCTCGTCCTGGTGGCTCGTGAGGTAGCTAGTGCTGACCTCTGGTGAGGTGGTGCTCAGAACATCAGCACCATCTATTGAACTAGAGACTGTGTTTGTGTAGCCAGTAAGTGACGTTTCCTAGTGACCCCATGTAAAGTCGCCAGTACTGATGACGTGTTGATTTTCAGAGGCGACCTAGGACAGTGGTGAGATACATGGAGTCAGTCTACCCAAGGCAGCCAAGGTCTCTTCGCCCGTCTGCTTTGAAGAAGCTGTGAGCCGCCCCTGGACGAACTCTATTGAGAGAGTTATAGCCTGCCTGAAGTGTGGCAGTGTCGGGAATCGCCTTATCTGGGGCTGGCTGGGGGAAGAGACTACCCCACTGTGGTGCTTATTGAGGAGAGTGACCAGCGTGTCACCTGAGGCTCCTGCCTAGGGCTAGGCCCCTAGTATAGGTCGTGAAGTGGCCTTAACAGCGAGGCTGATGGTACCTGCCAGCTACGGGCTGGATCGTGGTTGAAGGCCATCACGACGAAGCACCCAGTGGGACGGAGGTCTGGCTGGCCTGTGGCCAGGGTAGATTCGTCACGATCATCGTGGGTCCATTGTGGGCCACGGACGAAGGAATCGGAGTTAATTCAAGTGCGCGCCGCCAAGTGCCCAGTGTCTTCTGAAGAGGACAACGTTGTACATAGATTTGTGTAGTAATACTTCCCGTGAGTGTCCTTATACGTGTGGTGGTGGGAATATATATTTAAGTTTACAAGTGTATTTGTGTACCCTTCCCGTGCTTTAAAATTGCATTACGGAACACCCCCCTTGAAAGCCTCTACTAACTTGGGGCCGGATTAACAGAACTCTACTACCATCGGAGAAAGAACCTGGTTGCGTCCCAGTTGGGGCCGTAACAATGCATCAGCCTTTTATGGGGTACTGCACCAAAAGCGTTCTGACAGAACAAGAAAATGTAGTCCGCCCAACCTTCTCTTTTTTTTGTTTAATGCTTAAGGCCCGGTCATAGGATTCTATTAAACCTATGAGGAACTATTTGCCATCCCTGAACCCATGTTGCTGGTGTGTTACGAAGTCCTTCTCTCCAGATGTGGTACAAGCTTTCTTCTCACGATCTTCTCCATCACCTTGCATGGTGTACAAGTTATGATCACTGGCCCGTAGTACAGGGCCCTCCCAGTCACCCTTTTTGTATACCGGGTCTACTTTAGCTGTCTTCCAACTCTCAGGCAGGTCTCCCGTTACCAGTGACGTGGTATAGACCATAGTGGCACGCAAAGAGATTCTGCTCCCTCTTTTAGCATCCATGGTGATATTTCATCAGGTCCAACACTCTTAGTCACGTCCAGTTCTAGCAGATAACAAAGACCTGCTAACCTCATCTCTGGTAATTTCATTATCTTCCAAGTCTCCTTGCTTTATCGTCACCCCTCTTAGCTCCGGGATTTCTGCTTGCTCTATTGTCAAGACCTCCTGGAAATTCTTGTTGAGTTCTTCACACTGTGAAGAACTCTTCATTCTCTGTGTACCCATCCTCTCCTTTCTCGGTTTCATCACCTATTCTCTCAAGATTGTCTTCCTCCTGGTGTGGCTGTATAACAGTTTTGATTGAGTCTTGGCTTTATTTGCTATGTCATTTACAAACTGCCTCTCTGCTTCTCTCCTCATACTGAGGTAGTCATTTATGGCCCTCTGGTATCTCTCTCTCTGCTCTCTGATGTCCTATTATTTCTGTAGTTTCTACACGCCTTTGTGCTTAGCTGCCTTGCTTCCTTACATGCATTACTGAACACGGGTTACCGTGGTCTTACCTGTTCTTACCTGTTTTTTTTTCTTCCTGGGCGAGATAACCCTGTGTTCTGCCTCCTGACACTTGAGGCTGACGTAGTCCATCATGTCTTGTACACACTTCTCTCTGAGCTCTGTATTCACCTAGTTGTGCTTGCCGGGGTTGACTCTGCTCTTTCGGCTCGCCTCTCACTGTTACTAACTACTTTTTTTTTACCCACACCACACACACACACCAGGAAGCAGCCCGTGAAAACTGACTAACTCCCAGGTACCTATTTACTGCTAGGTAACAGGAGCATCAGGGTGAAAAACTCTGCCCATTGTTTCTCGCCAGCGCCGGGAATCGAACCCGTGACCACAGGATCACGCGTGCAGCGTGCTGTCCAGTTAGCCACCG
>WNGS01169498.1:4830391-4840517 GCA_020271785.1 Procambarus virginalis
CACGTGTCTCACCTAATGTCTATTATATTCCCTATTTAATACCCCCTATCATCCTCGTTCACCCACTTGCAGCCTTCACTCATGTCACCTATATAAACTGCAGAAGACTCCTATTATCATCCAGTCTATACCCAATGTATCCACTTACACCCTTCAATCACATCACTCCATCAATATACAGAAGGGCCCTATAAATATACTCCCTTATCAAGTCCATTCATCTGCTGGTTCACCATACTCTTCACCTATTTCCTCACCTTACTCATCTACACCCGATATTTATAGTGTGCAGCCAAAGATCATTTATTGATCATAGGAATGACTGAAACAGTCACCCTACCATTCATGTGAAACACAGGCGACAACACAGTAAGCGTTCACCTCACTCCCGTCAGTATTAAATGTCTCCCCCCCCCCCCCCGAGCACTGGATCATTACTCGCCGTCCTGTTGAAGTCTCCAAAGCCTACACCATACATATATATATAATTTATGTTGTTCAATATGACCGAAAGGAAAATATTAATAATTTTAACACGAATCTTCTCAATATTTCTTACGTTTTTCATCAATGTCGAGGGTAACTGAAAAATTAACTCACCAAAATTCATTGTTTACATTTTTATTTTTGGTCTGACGCCTAAAAGTGTTTCGTAAGGGCTTCTTACATTCTCAAAGACTTGTTTATACATAACAAATATCATGCCCATATGCGTTTTGACTGAGGTGATATGACACAAATGTTTTGGGTGAGGTGGGTATAAATTGGGTATGAAAACTTAAGAATGAAAGTAACTACAGAAGGCCTATTGGCCCATATTTTCTGTTGCTGTTTCTATGTTCGTTCGGGGATTTTGAAGTGGGTAGAATATAGTTATGCATTAATTGGCTGTTGATTGCTGGTGTTGACCTTTTGATGTGTAGTGCCTCGCTGATGTCGAGTCTCCTGCTATCGCTGTATCTATCGATGATTTCTGTGGTGATGGTCTGGTTGTGGGAAGAGATTAAATGTTCCTTGATGGAGCCCTGTTGTTTGTGCACAAACATTTGCAGGGAGGACAGTGTCAGGCAACAGTGTCAGAGCAACAGCGCCAGGCAGCAATGCCAGGCAGCAGTGCCAGACAACATCACCAGACAACATCACCAGACAACAACACCAGACAACAGCACCAGACAACAGCACCAGACAACAGACCAGACACACACCAGACAACGACCAGACAACAGCACCAGACAACATCACCAGACAACATCACCAGACAACAACACCAGACAACAGCACCAGACAACAGACGACCAGACAACAAAGCACCAGACAACAGGCCACAATGTAACACATTCCTGTAGGCGGTGGTGGGAGTGATGGAGCGTACTGGTGGTAGGGCGTGTAGGGTGGTGAGTGATGGAGCAGTGTAGGCGGCGGTGGGAGTGATGGAGCGGTGTAGGCGGTGGTGGAGTGAGTGAGGGCAGTGTAGGCGGCGGTGGGAGTGATGGAGCGGTGTAATGATGAAGGGGAAGGGTGAGAATATGATGATGATGATGAGAACAACATAAGATAATGATGAGAGTGAGAGAGGGAAGATAAGGAGCTCAGATGGCACACTGGTGGCAGCCAGTGTCCCTAACCATTTGGCGAGAGGAGGATTAGGTTCCCCACCCACACCCTCGCCAAGCTGCCCCGCCCCGCCACGCGCCGCAGTACCCGCCCCACGCTGGCGCACAGCGGCCACGCCAACTGGACCAGAACCTGGACGCCCACCAGCTCAGCCACTGCCCCCACACCCTGGAACGCCACGCCTGCCCCCCACCGCCTGGACGCCCACCGCCCACGCCCACACACCCTGCGACACAGCGGCGCCCCACACGCCTGGACCACGCCCACACACGCCTGGACCCACGCCCACACACGCCTGGAACCACGCCCACACACGCCTGGACCACGCCCCACCCTGGACCCGCCCACAATGCATAAACATTGTTGCTGCACGTCCTTGTATTTCCACCATTCAGATGGTGAGTCCCACTCCAGAGTCGCCTGCCTGCGGCCGTGTTAAGGGCGCTCACTCATACTGGGAAATTGCTTCTTTCTCGTCTGGCGAGGCATGGGTGGCTGTGAGGACTGGTGGAGAGTGTGTGTGGGGGAGGACAGTGTGTGTGGGGGAGGACAGTGTGTGTGTGGAGGGTGAGGACATGGTGAGGAAGTGTGTGGGGGGAGGACAGTGTGTGTGGGGGAGGACATGTGGTGGAGTGTGGGGGTGAGGACAGTGTGTGGGGGAGGACAGTGTGTGTGTGGGAGGACAGTGTGTGTGTGGAGGACAGTGTGTGTGTGGGGGAGGACAGGTGTTGGGGGGGACGGACAGTGTGTGGTGGGGAGGAGGTGGGGTGACAGGTGTGGGAGTGTTGGGAGGAGGTGGACAGGTGTGGGAAAGTGGGTGGGGGGGTGTGAGGGGGAGCAGTGTGTGTGGGGGAGGACAGTGTGTGTGGGGGAGGACAGTGTGTGTGGGGGAGGACAGGGTGGGAGAGTGGTGGGGGAGGACATGTGGGGGTGTGGTGGGGGAGGACATTGTGTAGATGTGTTTGGGGGAGGACAGTGTGTGTGGGGAGGTGTGAGGGGGGAGACAGTGTGTGGGGGAGGACAGTGTGTGTGGGGGAGGACGTGTGTGTGGGGGAGGACGGGTGATAGTGTGTGTGGGGGAGGACAGTGTGTGGGGGGGAGGGACAGTGGTGATGGGGGGAGGACAGTGTGTTGGGGGAGGACAGTGTGTGTGGGGGAGGACAGTGTGTGTGGGGAGAGGACAGTGTGTGTGGGGGAGGACGTGTGTGTGGGGGAGGACAGCTGGGGGATGTGTGTGGGGAGGACAGGTGTGGGGTAGGACAGTGTGTGTGGGGAGGACAGTGTGTGTGGGGGAGGACAGTGTGTGTGGGGGGAGGACAGTGTGTGGTGGGGGAGGACAGTGTGTGTGGGGGAGGACAGTGTGTGTGGGGAGGACAGTGTGTGGGGGAGGACAGTGTGTGTGGGGGAGGACGTGGTGGGGGGAGGACAGTGTGTGTTGGGGGAGGACAGTGTGTGTGGGGGGAGGACAGTGTGTGTGGGGGTAGGACAGTGTGGTGGGGGAGGACAGTGTTTGAGGGGGGAGGACATGTGTGGATGGTGGGGGAGGACAGTGTGTGTGGGGGAGGACATGTGTGGGGAGATGTGGGTGTGGGGAGGACAGTGTGTGTGGGGGAGGACAGTGTGTGGGGGAGGACAGTTGTGTGTGGGGGAGGACAGTGTGTGTGGTGGGAGGACATGTGTGTGTGGGGAGGACGTGTGTGGAGGGGACAGTGTGTGAGGGGGGAGGACAGTGTGTGTGGGAGGAAAAGTGTGTGGAGGATGACGTGTGGGAGGAGGACAGGTGTGATGGGGGGAGGACAGTGTGTGTGTGGGGAGGACAGTGTGTGGGGGGAGGACAGTGTGTGTGGGGAGGACTGTGTGGTGGCGGAGGACAGTGGTGTGTGTGGGAGGACAGTGTGTGGGGGAGGACAGTGTTGTGGGGAGGCCTGTGTGTGTGGGAGGACAGTGTGTGTGTGTGGGAGGACAGTGTGTGGGGGGGGAGGGACAGTGTGTTTGTGGGAGGACAGTGGTGCGGGGAGGACAGTGTGTGTGGGGGAGGACCTGTGTGTGTGTGGGAGGACAGTGTGTGGGGGGGAGGACAGTTGTGTGTGGGGGAGGACAGTGTGTGGGGGGAGGACAGTGTGTGTGGGGGAGGACAGTGTGTGTGGGGGAGGACAGTGTGTGGGGGAGGACAGTGTGTGTGGGGTGAGGCCAGTGTGTGTGGGGGAGGACCAGTGTGTGTGGGGGAGGACAGTGTTGTGTGGGGGAGGACAGGTGTTGTGGGGGAGGACAGTGTGTGTAGCGGGAGGACCAAACGTGTGTGTGGGGGAGGACAGTGTGTGTGGGGGAGGACAGTGTGTTGTGGTGAACATTGTGCAGGTTCCTCACTTGCTTCTCATACATAGTCCCATATGTAGTTTACTAATAGTGCCACTTGATGTTAGGCTTAACGTGGGCTCCAAGTAAATAGGAGATCCTGCATGGTTCCTCCTACAAAGGCCTTCTGAATTTTCATTTTCTTATGTTCGATATGCGATCTTAGCTAGAAATAATCTTTGAAAATGGGAAACAAATTTGAAAATGGGTTTAAATACGCTATCACAGAAAACGTACTTGTTGTGGGAAGGATGACGTCATTGCACATTAGAGATGACAGAAGGCAGTCCTTTAATCCCTATGGTATAATATAGAAAATGGGAATAAATATGAAAAGGATTAAATACGCTATCACTATTGCTGTGAGGCTCCAGGGCCGATCAGCGGGTCATGCGTGCAGTCGGCAAGTACCATGAGCAGACATGTTGGGACCCGAAAGATGGTGAACTATGCCTGGCCAGGATGAAGCAAGAGAAAACTCTGGTGCAGGTCCGTACCGTGCTGGGGTGGCCCTGGGGTGGTGGGGTGGCCTGGGGGTGCTGGGTGGCCCTGGGGGTGGTGGGGTGGCCCTGGGGGTGGTGGGGTGGCCCTGGGGGTGGTGGGGTGGCCCTGGGGGTGGTGGGGTGGCCCTGGGGGTGCTGGGGTGGCCCTGGGGGTGCTGGGTGGCCCTGGGGGTGCTGGGGTGGCCCTGGGGTGCTGGGGTGGCCCTGGGGTGCTGGGGTGGCCCTGGGGGTGCTGGGGTGGCCCTGGGTGCTGGGGTGGCCCTGGGGGTGGTGGGTGGCCCTGGGGGTGCTGGGGTGGCCCTGGGGGTGCTGGGGTGGCCCTGGGGGTGGTGGGGTGGCCCTGGGGGTGCTGGGGTGGCCCTGGGGTGGCTTTGGGGTGGTGGGGTGGCCCTGGGGGGGTGGGGTGGCCCTGGGGGTGCTGGGTGGCCCTGGGGGTGGTGGGGTGGCCCTGGGGGTGCTGGGGCGGCCCTGGGGGTGGTGGGGTGGCCCTGGGGGTGGTGGGGTGGCCCTGGGGTGCTGGGGTGGCCCTGGGGTGGTGGGGTGGCCCTGGGGGTGCTGGGGTGGCCCTGGGGGTGCTGGGGTGGCCCTGGGGGTGGTGGGGTGGCCCTGGGGTGCTGGGGTGGCCCTGGGTGTGCTGGGGTGGCCCTGGGGTGGTGGGGTGGCCCTGGGGTGCTGGGGTGGCCCTGGGGGTGCTGGGGTGGCCCTGGGGGTGCTGGGGTGGCCCTGGGGGTGCTGGGGTGGCCCTGGGGGTGGTGGGGTGGCCCTGGGGTGCTGGGGTGGCCCTGGGGGTGTGGGGTGGCCCTGGGGGTCTCTCTCTTTGTGTGTGTGTGTGTACGTACTTACCTAGTTGTACTCACCTAGTTGTGCTTGCGGGGGTTGAGCTCTGGCTCTTTGGTCCCGCCTCTCAACCGTCAATCAACAGGTGTACAGGTTCCTGAGCCTATTGGGTTCTATCATATCTACACTTGAAACTGTGTATGGAGTCAGCCTCCACCACATCGCTTCCTAATGCATTCCATTTGTCAACTACTCTGACACTAAAAAAGTTCTTTCAAATATCTCTGTGGCTCATTTGGGCACTCAATTTCCACCTGTGTCCCCTAGTGCGTGTGCCCCTTGCATTAAATAGCCTGTTTTTATCTACCCTATCAATTCCTTTGAGAATCTTGTATGTGGTGATCATGTCCCCCCTAACTCTTCTGTTTTCCAGCGACGTGAGTTTTAATTCCCGCAGTCGCTCCTCGTAGCTCATACCTCTCAGCTCGGGTACTAGTCTGGTGGCAAACCTTTTGAACCTTTTCCAGTTTAGTCTTATGCTTGACTAGATATGGACTCCATGCTGGGGCTGCATACTCCAGTATTGGTCTGACATATTTGGTATACAAATGCAGGCGATGAGTGACAATAACGTGGCTAAAGTATGTTGACCAGACCACACATTAGAAGGTGAAAGGACGACGACGTTTCGGTCCGTCCTGGACCATTCTCAAGTCGATTGTGTGCAAAGTTCTGAATGATTCTTAACACAAGTTTCTAAATGCCTTTCTTATGTTAGCCAACCTGGCATATGCCACTGATGTTATCCTCTTGATATGGGCTTCAGGGGACAGGTCTGGCATGATATCAACCTTAACCTCTCTCTCTCTCTCTCTGACTCTAGAAGAGTTTAAAGTGTATGTGTGTAAATCGCCAAGAAATTAACTCTTGATGAACAATGTAACTATATCAGACTACAATGGAAGGATTAAGAGAGGAATTTCCTTAAGTACTTTCGTATTTAATAATATATCTTCATAAGGATGGATTTACAGTTCAGTGAGTGTGGATATATAGGCAGTAAGAGGTGAGGTACAATGTCTTTAATGAGATAATGGGATATTAATAAGATATAAGTGAGATAAATGTGTATCGATGATCCCACTCAAATCGCCTTTTAATAGGTCAATCAAAATGAATCTATATTATACAAACTACTGCTAATGTTCAAATTACATGGTTTTGTAATCTGTATTAAAGCAGATTCAGTAATGTTCCTATTGAAAGTACTTTTACAATTCGTTAATGAAGAAGCCATCTGCCAATTACTATGGAGAGAACTTTGTGACACATGGACAAACAAAGCATTAGACAATTGGCCATGTCTTAGAGTATTTATATTGCGAAATTCTACATTTCAAATCTTTGGATGTGTGAACAACATAGAACTGTTATAGTGTTTACAAGGTATTTTGTAAATGACTCAATTATCACTATGATGACTGTTTCTTATTAATAGTTGTTAATAACGGAGGTAATAACTTCTTGAGAGATGAGATGGTTTCGGGGCTTTAGTGTCCTCGCGGCCCGATCCTCGACCAGGCCTCCACCCCCAGGAAGCAGCCCGTGACAGCTGACTAACACCCAGGTACCTATTTTACTGCTAGGTAACAGGAGCATAGGGTGAAAGAAACTCTGCCCATTCCTTCTCGCCGGCGCCCGGGATCGAACCCAAGACCACAGGATCACAAGTCCAGCGTGCTGTCCGCTCGGCCGACCGGCTCCCTTGCTCATCAATTAATAAATTATGTATTACCTCTGCTGATATTATTGTCAATCTCGTTGTGTGTAAAAGAATGCAAATTTACTTTTAATAATGAGTATTATTTACAGACTTTCGGAATGGGAATGGGGAATGCTTTACCAG
Organism: Procambarus virginalis; assembly: GCA_020271785.1. Lineage (NCBI taxonomy): Eukaryota > Metazoa > Arthropoda > Malacostraca > Decapoda > Cambaridae > Procambarus > Procambarus virginalis. Next base: position 4,837,547 of record WNGS01169498.1, read on the forward strand.
CAGAGGTTTGTATAACTTAGATCCATTTTTCATCGTTCAGTTAAAGGGCAATTTGAGTAGGATCATTGATACCCATTTATCTCACTAATACTATATTAATATGTCTTTCTCTCATTAAAGACATCGTACCTCACCTCTTTCCTGCCTATATATCCACACTCACGGAACTGTAAATCCATCCTTCTGAAGATGTATTATTAAATACGAAAGTACTTGGGGAAATACCTCTCTAATTTAATCCTTCCTTCGAGATCCGACACAGTCAAACCAAAAAGGAAGACCATATTATATATATGTAGTCTGACATTTTGAGACCACTATATATATATATATATATAATATATATATATATATATATATATATATATATATATATATATATATATATGATTCATTCCAGTTCATCACAGCAATCCTAAGCCAATAAGGCGTCTGGAACTTCAACTAACTGGGCCGAGAATTACTGTTGGGGTGAATTCCGTTTAATGATAACGAGATGAACAAGCAGAGGGAGGGAGAGTTGGAGGGAAGGAGGAGGAGGAGGAGGAGGAGGAGGTGAGAGGGAGGGGAGGAGGAGGAGGGGAGGAGGGGAGGGGAGGAGGCGAGGACAGAGAGTGGAGGTGGGGCGGGGAATAGTGAGATGGAGTTTTTAAAGATGGAGTGAGGGAAAAAAAAAGGTTAGGTGCCCTATGGAATAGCTTCCCTACATGGTGCCCAGTGGGTGATGGGCACTCCAGTCCCCTGGCAGTGCCTGCCAGACCCTGGCAGTGCCTGGCAGTGCCTTACAGTGCTTCTTGTAGGCTTGCGTCCTTGGCTACACAACTCCTCAGGCGCTTCAGGTCACATAATGTGTGGTCTGATGCCTTCATTCCCGCCTCTTAACTTTCCAAGAGGCGACGATCACCTCGTTTGGTCCCCCCTCACGTCGCTGGCCCGCGCCCCTCGTCTCTGCTGGACCATCTTCCCTCCCACTGGCCTCTGCTGGACCATCTTCCCTCCCACTGGCCTCTGCTGGACCATCTTCCCTCCCACTGGCTCTGCTGGACCATCTTCCCTCCCACTGGCCTCTGCTGGACCATCTTCCTCCCACTGGCCTCTCTGCTGGACCATCTTCCCTCCCACTGGCCTCTGCTGGACCATCTTCCCTCCCACTGGCCTCTGCTGGACCATCTTCCCTCCACTGGCCTCTGCTGGACCATCTTCCTTCCCACTGGCCTCTGCTGGACCATCTTCCCTCCCACTGGCCTCTGCTGGACCATCTACCCTCCCACTGGCCTCTGCTGGACCATCTTCCCTTCCCACTGGCCTCTGCTGACCATCTTCCCTCCCACTGGCCTCTGCTGGACCATCTTCCTCCCACTCTCCACTAGGTCCATTAAGAGGTTCCATCTGGGAGGGAACTTCAGACTTAACTGACCCCGTCTCTCATCACATAATCACACGATACCTTTGTTTTACCTGAGCCATCGCTTGGGGCTTTAGTGTTTCCTCCCCTCTCCACACCCACTGATCTTCACTTAATACCACTTATGATACTTTTACTGCTCTTGTGGGTCCTCCTGGTGTTGAGTCCTCTTGTGGGTCCTGGTGTTGTGTCCTCTTGTGGGTCCTGGTGTTGTGTCCTCTTGTGGGTCCTCCTGGTGTTGTGTCCTCTTGTGGGTCCTGGTGTTGTGTCCTCTTGTGGGTCCTCCTGGTGTTGTCTCCTCTTGTGGGTCCTGGTGTTGTGTCCTCTTGTGGGTCCTCCTGGTGTTGTGTCCTCTTGTGGGTCCTCCTGGTGTTGTCTCCTCTTGTGGGTCCTGGTGTTGTGTCCTCTTGTGGGTCCTCTGGTGTTGTGTCCTCTTGTGGGTCCTGGTGTTTGTCCTCTGTGGGTCCTCCTGGTGTTTGTCTCCTCTTGTGGGTCCTGGTGTTGTGTCCTCTTGTGGGTCCTCCTGGTGTTGTCTCCTCTTGTGGGTCCTGGTGTTGTGTCCTCTTGTGGGTCCTCCTGGTGTTGTCTCCTCTCTTGTGGGGTCTGGTGTTGTGTCCTCTTGTGGGTCCTCTGGTGTTTCTCCTCTTGTGGGTCCTGGTGTTGTGTCCTCTTGTGGGTCCTCCTGGTGTTGTCTCCTCTTGTGGGTCCTGGTGTTGTCTACTCTTGTGGGTCCTGGTGTTGTGTACTCTTGTGGGTCCTGGTGTTGTGTCCTCTTGTGGGTCCTGGTGTTGTGTCCTCTTGTGGGTCCTCCTGGTGTTGTATCCTCTTGTGGGTCCTGGTGTTGTCTCCTCTTGTGCGTCCTGGTGTTGTGTACTCTTGTGGGTCCTGGTGTTGTCTCCTCTTGTGGGTCCTGGTGTTGTGTCCTCTTGTGGGTCCTGGTGTTGTGTCCTCTTGTGGGTCCTGGTGTTGTGTCCTCTTGTGGGTCCTGGTGTTGTCTCCTGAGGGGTCAAGTGGGGACCTGAGGACAGGTACCTGTCCCTCGACAGGAAGACAGGACCTGAGGACAGGTACCTGTCCCTCGACAGGAAGACAGACCTGAGGACAGGTACCTGTCCCTCGCTGATTTAAATATAAGAGTTAGGAGTGGAGGAGAAGCCTTGGAGCCCGGCCGGACACCTGCCACATTTGCCCCAAACTTTGTGGACGAGGAACTCAAGTGGGAATTAAACCACAAAGTTTTATTAATGCTACTTTTCGTCTTTCTCACAACAACGCAATTAAAAGTGTGTGCGTGTGTTAGGAGGTTGGCGGACCTCAGGAGGCAGCCAGTGATGATTACTGGAGGTTGACTTGAGGTTATCTTGAGATGGTTTCGGGGCTTAGCGTCTCCGCGGCCCGGTCCTCGACCAGGCCTCATTTTTGTTACACCCCCCCAGGAAGCAGCCTAGCAGCTGTTTAACTCCCAGGTACCTACGTACTTCTAGGTGAGCACGTGAGTAGGTAAGCTAAGGTTAATTAATCAATAGGGAAGCACCAAACCGGGAACGAGTTATGTAGCAACATGAA
>WNGS01169498.1:4852380-4862635 GCA_020271785.1 Procambarus virginalis
CGCCACATCACAAACACCGCCACATCACAAACACCGCCACATCACAAACACCGTCACATCACAAACACCGCCACAGCACAAACACCGCCACAGCATAAACACCGCCACAGCACAAACACCGCCACAGCACAAACACCGCCACAGCACAAACACCACCACAGCACAAACAACCCACGTCACAAACACCACCACACTGCACACCAACACATCACAAACATCCCCACAACACAAACACCACCACACCTGTACTCCACCACAGCACAAAACCACCACAGCTGTACACCCACCCAGCACAAGCACCACCACAGCTGTACACCCACAGCACAAACAACCACCACAGCTGTACACCACCACATCACAAAACAACCACTACAGCTGTACACCACCACATCACAAACAACCACACAGCACAAGCACCACCACATCACAAGCACCACCACATCACAAACACCAAGAGGTGTACCTCACTGTCGGTGTTCATTAACTAAGAGTTTCCATGTAGTGGTGTTGAACACTAGTGTGTACTGTTGCTGGGTCTGGAGTGTTGTGGTGGCCTAACCACCTGACACACCCAGCCTGGTGACACTGTGTCCAGTGTCCTGGGTGTTGCTGCCTGTCCCCACGAGCCCCACGAGCCCCTAGGTGCCTGCATTTGCCCCCAGTTGCTCTCAGGAGCCCCAGGAGCACCCAGGTGCTCGCAGGAGCCGCAGTTGCTCTCAGGAGCCCCGGCAGTCCTCGGGTGCTTCCAGGAGCTCTCAAGTGCACCCCAAGAGCTCTCAGGTGTCCCCAGGAGCTCTCAGGTGCTCCCCAGGAGCTCTCAGGTGCTCCCCAGGAGCACCCAAGTGCCACCAGGTACCCTTTAGTGTGTCAGGGCACCACGGAAGCAGTTAGCAAGAGGGAAAGGACGATGGGAGAGCTAGCTGTGCCCCACTACACCAATAACTAAGTCGTTTTAACTGTCAAGGTGGTAAGAAGGTGTAAGGTTTGTAACAAGGGTACAAGTCACAACAACGTTGTACTTGCTGGTGTGTTCAGTCCAGCCTCTAACATGGGAATACTAACAGCTAGTTACTAATATCCCAAATAATCTAAGAGCCGCAAGTGTAACTAAAGAAGCTAACCTCACCTCTCCCAAGCACTCTAGGCCTAATTTACGCTATCCTAGGCACAATATAGTACAAATTAGGCATAAGAATGTTTCAGTGTTGCTTTGGTTTTGCCTTTCGTGTTCTCTACAATATTAATAATACGAAACGGGAACTTCTTGGGGGTCGAACTCAAAATTCAAATTCGAAATTCAAAATTCAAAACTGCCAAAAATTCAAACTGTCTTTGTTTGACAGCGTTGAGGAGGCCAACCCCGACAGTGTACCCCACAACCTCGCCCCCGCCCCCCACAACCCCCGAGCTGGACCACTTACCTCTGAAGAAGTTAGTTGAGGTTGAGTGAGTGAGCCGAAGAAGAAGGCTGGAGTGGTGCTGGGAGAGCGCGCGGGAGGAGCGACCTGACGGCGTGGCGGCTGGCGAGCGTGTGGTGGGAGCAGGCTGGTGGGCGTGTGGTGGGAGCAGGCTGGTGGGCGTGGGCGGGCAGCAGGTCACAACACCGTGTGGCGGCAGAGTGGTGGGCGGGGTGGTGGTCCTGGGCGTGGAGTAACGTCTTCCATGTTGGCGTCCCGTCACGCTCTTATACCCGCCAGGCACCGCCCCCGTGCCCAGGACCACCACCCCGCCCACACTCTGCCGCCACACGGTGTTGTGACCTGCTGCCCGCCCACGCCCACCAGCCTGCTCCCACCACACGCCCACCAGCCTGCTCCCACCACACGCTCGCCAGCCGCCACGCCGTCAGGTCGCTCCTCCCGCGCGCTCTCCCAGCACCAGCTCCAGCCTTCTTCTTCGGCTCACTCAACTCAACCTCAACTAACTTCTTCAGAGGTAAGTGGTCCAGCTCGGGGGTTGTGGGGGGGCGGGGGCGAGGTTGTGTGGGGTACACTGTCGGGGTTGGCCTCCTCAACGCTGTCAAACAAAGACAGTTTGAATTTTTGGCAGTTTTTGAATTTTGAATTTCGAATTTGAATTTTGAGTTCGACCCCCAAGAAGTTCCCGTTTCGTATTATTAATATTGTAGAGAACACGAAAGGCAAAACCAAAGCAACACTGAAACATTCTTATGCCTAATTTGTACTATATTGTGCCTAGGATAGCGTAAATTAGGCCTAGAGTGCTTGGGAGAGGTGAGGTTAGCTTCTTTAGTTACACTTGGCGGCTCTTAGATTATTTGGGATATTTAGTAACTAGCTGTTAGTATTACCATGTTAGGAGGCTGGACTGAACACACACAAGCAAGTACAACGTTGTTGTGACTTGTACCCTTGTTACAACCTTCTTACAACCTAATGACAGTTAAAACGACTTAGTTATTGGTGTAGTGGGGCACAGCTAGCTCTCCCATCGTCCTTTCCCTCTTGCTAACTGCTTCCGTGGTGTCACTGACACACTAAAGGGGTACCTGGTGGCACTTGGGTGCTCCTGGGGAGCACCTGAGAGCTCCTGGGGAGCACCTGAGAGCTCCTGGGGAGCACCTGAGAGCTCTTGGGGTGCACTTGAGAGCTCCTGGAAGCACCCGAGGACTGCCGGGGGCTCCTGAGAGCAACTGGCGGCTCCTGCGAGCACCTGGGTGCTCCTGGGGCTCCTGAGAGCAACTGGGGGCAAATGCAGGCACCTAAGGGCTCGTGGGGGCTCGTGGGGACAGGCAGCAACACCCAGGACACTGGACACAGTGTCACCAGGCTGGGTGTGTCAGTGGTTAAGGCCACCACAACACTCCAGGACCCAGCAACAGTACACACTAGTGTTCAACACCACTACATGGAAACTCTTAGTTAATGAACACCGGACAGTGAGGTACACCTCTTGGTGTTTGTGATGTGGTGGTGCTTGTGATGTGGTGGTGCTTGTGCTGTGGTGGTTGTTTGTGATGTGGTGGTGTACAGCTGTAGTGGTTGTTTGTGATGTGGTGGTGTACAGCTGTGGTGGTTGTTTGTGCTGTGGTGGTGTACAGCTGTGGTGGTGCTTGTGCTGTGGTGGTGTACAGCTGTGGTGGTTGTTTGTGCTGTGGTGGAGTACAGGTGTGGTGGTGTTTGTGTTGTGGGGATGTTTGTGATGTGGTGGTGTGCAGCTGTGGTGGTGTTTGTGACGTGGTGGTGTTTGTGCTGTGGTGGTGTTTGTGCTGTGGCGGTGTTTGTGCTGTGGCGGTGTTTGTGCTGTGGCGGTGTTTATGCTGTGGCGGTGTTTGTGCTGTGGCGGTGTTTGTGATGTGACGGTGTTTGTGATGTGGCGGTGTTTGTGATGTGGCGGTGTTTGTGATGTGGCGGTGTTTGTGATGTGGCGGTGTTTGTGATGTGGCGGTGTTTGTGATGTGGCGGTGTTTGTGATGTGGTGGTGTTTGTGATGTGGTGGTGTTTGTGATGTGGTGGTGTTTGTGATGTGGCGGTGTTTGTGATGTGGCGGTGTTTGTGCTGTGGTGGTGTTTGTGATGTGGTGTTTGTGCTGTGGTGGTGTTTGTACTGTGGTGGTGTTTGTGATATGGTGTTTGTGCTGTGGTGTTTGTGATGTGGCGGTGTACAGCTGTGGTGGTGTTTGTGCTGTGGTGGTGTTTGTGCTGTGGTGGTGTTTGTGCTGTGGCGGTGTTTGTGATGTGGCGGTGTTTGTGCTGTGGCGGTGTTTGTGCTGTGGTGGTGTTTGTGATGTGGTGGTATTTGTGATGTGGCGGTGTTTGTGATGTGGCGGTGTTTGTGATGTGGTGGCGTTTGTGCTGTGGTGGCGTTTGTGCTGTGGTGGTGTTTGTGCTGTGGTGGAGTTTGTGCTGTGGTGGTGTTTGTGCTGTGGCGGTGTTTGTGCTGTGGCGGTGTTTATGATGTGGTGGTGTTTGTGCTGTGGTGGTTTGTGATGTGGCGGTGTTTGTGATGTGGCGGTGTTTGCGCTGTGGTGGTGTTTGTGATGTGGCGGTGTTTGTGATGTGGTGTTTGTGGTGTCGTGTTTGTGATGTGGTGGCGTTTGTGATGTGGCGGTGTTTGTGATGTGGCGGTGTTTGTGCTGTGGTGGTGTTTGTGATGTGGTGGTGTTTGTGCTGTGGTGTTTGTGATGTGGCGGTGTACAGCTGTGGTGGTGTTTGTGCTGTGGTGGTGTTTGTGCTGTGGTGGTGTTTGTGATGTAGTGGTGTTTGTGATGTGGTGGAGTTTGTGTTGTGGTGGAGTTTGTGTTGTGGTGGCGTTTGTGGTGTGGTGATGTTTGTGATGTGGTGGTGTTTGTGATGTGGTGGAGTTTGTGCTGTGGTGGTGTTTGTGCTGTTGTGGTGTTTGTGCTGTGGTGGTGTTTGTGCTGTGGTGGTGTTTGTGCTGTGGTGGTGTTTGTGTTGTGGTGGTGTTTGTGCTGTGGTGGCGTTTGTGATGTGGTGATGTTTGTGCTGTGGTATTTGTGCTGTGGTGTTTGTGCTGTGGTGGTGTTTGTGATGTGGCGGTGTACAGCTGTGGTGGTGTTTGTGATGTGGTGGTGTTTGTGCTGTGGTGTTTGTGCTGTGGTGTTTGTGCTGTGGTGGTGTACAGCTGTGGTGGTGTTTGTGCTGTGGTGTTTGTGCTGTGGTGGTGTTTGTGCTGTGGTGTTTGTGATGTGGCGGTGTACAGCTGTGGTGGTGTTTGTGCTGTGGTGGTGTTTGTGATGTGGCGGTGTACAGCTGTGGTGGTGTTTGTGCTGTGGTGGTGTGTTTGTGCTGTGGTGTTTGTGATGTGGCGGTGTACAGCTGTGGTGGTGTTTGGGATATGGTGTTTGTGCTGTGGTGGTGTTTTGTGCTGTGGTGTTTGTGATGTGGCGGTGTACAGCTGTGGTGGTGTTTGGGATATTGGTGTTTGTGCTGTGGTGGTGTTTGTGCTGTGGTGTTTGTGATGTGGCGGTGTACAGCTGTGGTGTGTTTGGGATATGGTGGTGCTTCTGCTGTTGCTGGTCCATAAACCACAGTTTCCCTCCCCCCCCCCCCCCGCTCCACACCCAGGTATGCAACAGGTACTAATGACCCGCCGAAGGAACCACACGCATCAATAACCCAAACATCCTAAGTGGCTCCCTTCACCTTCATGACGTGGAACACAAAGACCATTCAAACATCCCTCACACAACTTGAACAATTCCTGTACTCGTCTAAACCGGACCCCCGCCCCCCCCCCCCCCAGTCATGGTGGCAGAGTCCTGGCTCACTCCCAAACATAATCCTATTTTCACATTGATCTACAGAGTGGAGAGACCTGATGGTATGGGAGGGAGGAGGGCGGTGTTCTCTTAACACGCTGTAACATTACGTGTAAACCTGTAACACTCATTTTGTGTACGGTAAACTGGACACTTTAGCACGCTTATTACCCTACAATGGTACACATGTCTGTTTCCTCCGGCGTGTGTACCACTCTGGCGGCACAATGAAAAATGAACTGGATTTGTGTGTTGACTAGTTACGACACCCGATCATTGTTACAGGCGATCTCATTGGTAACCACCTCACATGGAGCAGAGGGACCCAGAACACTGTGGCTACGGGCCCATGTCACATATTGGACCTCCAAAGTCTATGTACAAGGCGGGTAATCAGATAGTATACTAATTCGAACGAGTGTCCCACAAGGCTCCATTCTAAGCTCAACCCTTTTTGCTGCCTTCTTAGTCTATTTACCAGACACCCATCCTGTTCACCACTAGGTGTAGGCTGATGATTTATTAACACTGTATTATTCAGACAATATCCTACCTAATACAGTCTCAACAATGCAGACAGTACTTGACCACCTGATTGTTTGGACGCAACAATGGGCCATCCAAGTTAGAACTGCCAAAACTTGTTATCAGATCTTCACTAGACTTGCTCATCTACCCACCCTCACAATACACAACACTTTCATCCAACAGTACGAGAACATAAATACCTCGGCATGCACTTAGACTCGCCCGCAATTACCTAGAGAGCACACATTCAACACCTTAAACAGACGACACAACCCCGACTCGCTATCTTAAGCCCTCACTGGGGAGCACACCATGAAATCTTGCTCCGCTTCTATACAACCTACATTCGCAGCCATCTAGACTATTGTTGCCAGTCATATGCATCGGCTGCGCCCACTAACCTACAGAGCCTCGAGGTCATACAAAACAATGACATGCGACTTATATGTGGCGCAATGGGTTCCACTCCTATCCGTGTGCCAACTATCTGTCACTCTGTACCACTGCTCACCAGACACACCCATACAGATCAACAATTAACCCAACAGTTAACCCACATAACCCCCGCTTCCCAACCATTCACTCGCAACCTTTCCTCACACGAGCTACAAATAACCTCAATATAGACCTCTCTCTACTCCAAGACTCTGAGACCCAACTTACTGTTCCCCCTATTCCACCTTGACTTTATACAACTCAAGACAACATTCCAAAGTCTGCACCAAACTCAGCCATAGCCTCAGCCTCTGTCTCAACAATGAAACATTGCTACCCAAATACCACAGCGATTTATACAGATGGATCTCGCATCATCATGAACAACGTTCCCTCGGTCACTAGCGCTGTATGGATACCGGAATACCATCTCAAGCAGGGATGGCCGTTACCAAACCAACTATCTGTTTACACAGCTGAATTATATGCCTTATATCAAGCTTATATGGCGCCTGACAGCTGAGTGGACAGCGCTCGGGATTCGTTGTCCTAACGTTCAGGGTTCGATCCCCGCCTGAGGCGGAAACAAATGGGCAGAGTTTCTTATACCCTGACTCCCCTGTTCACCTAGCAGTAAATAGGTACCTGGGAGCTAGACAGCTGCTACGGGCTACTTCCTGGGGGGTGTGTAACAAAAGGGAGGCCTGGTCGAGGACCGGGCCGCGGGGACGCTAAGCCCCGAAATCACATCAAGATAACCTCAAGAAGCTCTCCAAATAATCATAACATTACCAGTTGGGATATATACAGTCTGTAGAGACTCCAAGAGTGCAATTCAAGCAATTACAATTACGAGTGCAATTACGTACTCCTCCATAACGTGCAGAGAGTTTACCCATGTCTTCAACTTCATGAACATCGATTGAGCGGCTATGACACCTCTATCCAATGCGGTCCCAGCGCATTGTGGTATTCTCCATAATGAACTAGTAGATCAACTAGCCAAAGCGATGCACAACACGCCTCACATTACCCTTCATCCAATTCCTCATGTTGCACGTAAAGGAGCCTTCACAAATACCATCACCCAAGGTTTTGCGACGAAATGGAAAACGTGATGCTCACATTTGTACTATGGGTCGATTAAAAAGAAATGGGAAACTTGGAAAAATGTCAGATATAAAAGCAGAGAAATTGACCAAACCGGCAGTACACAGCTGTAAGTACAGAACAGACATCAACGAACTCTGTATCCACTGTCAGGTGCCTGAAACAATCAAACACTTCCTCCTTCACTGGTTCCAACTTCACAGTGCCAGAGAAAACTTCAAACAAGTATTTATCGCACTTAAAATACCTTTTACCATCAAGTATATATTAGGAGGCGGTGACTACTCCTTCCATGAAAAATATCAAATAGTCAAAGCGCTGGCTAAATATCTCCAGTCGACCAACAAACTGTGTCACATGTGACCTGCGCCACATATATACCTGGCGCCACCAACAGCCAAACACAGACAACAACTGCCTCGTCACAACACCAAGGATCAGCTGACGCCATCAACACAACCTCCCGCCCTACAGTGTGGCAAGTCTCCCTCTAACACACGCCTCTGTGCAGTCGCAGCTCCTCTGTCTACACCACAACACAAACATTTTAGAAACCTGGTCCTTGTCCACACTGACGCGTCTCCCCAGCATGTGTACTGGTGCAGACATCGGCAGGATAAACCCATCATGCAGAGTGCACCAACAACCAAGAAGGAGGGAGCCCCGGCCTCTGACGAGCTCCATTTCGTGTGCGCCCTCACTATCTTTCCGTTATCTTCAGACGCAGAAGCGGCGCAGCCTTGGGGCCACGATGCAGAGGAGTCATTACGGAAAGAAACACTCATGGCGTATGAAACACTGCATATAAGAAAACACTGAGGTAGGCGACCTTGCATATGTAGATGGGGCGCCACCTTGCAGGAGCCGCGAGCCACAGGCTTACCTGTTGAAGTCACCAGTGACGGTTGTGTTGCGACGCTGAGCGTGGAGTGGGAGAGTAGAGGCTCAGCAGGAGAGGCAGCACACCTCTCACTGAGGAGAGGGCAGTAAGGAGGCAGGGGTGAGAGCAGCATGTACCTGCCCGCCCTGAAGAGGAGGGCGTCAGCAAGCACCTGCTCATTGCTCTCCAGGACATAAATATTCCGCTCTTTAGATTATTGTTTGGTTGTGTTCTCAGTGGCGTGTGAAGGTGGCCGTGGTCCAGGACACACTGGCCATGTACACCTGGCTGGGATTACTGTCAAGAAGCTACAGGAAATAGCACCTAAACTTGAACCAAAACTTTGACAGGAAATACCATCGAAGAGCACGTGTCCACCAGCCTTGACACACTCTCGTCACATCATAGACGAAGGAACCTAAAAGATTCGCATCATTTCTACAACGCCAGTGTCGTTTGGGGGTAGACTCCTTTGTTTTGCTTTGTTGCGCATATAGAGATGCACATGTTCACAAGTCTCTCAGATGGTGGGAAGGAGTTTCACTTTCTCGTAGCTGGAAGGGGAACTATAAGAAAGCGCCAAGTCATTACGATTATATATCACTGGGAAGGGGTCAGGATAAGGATGTGGGATGGGACGGGGGGAGGGGAAAAAATGGTGCCCAACCACTTGGATGTTCGGGGATTGAACGCCGACCTGCATGAAGCGAGACCGTCGTTCTAGTGTAACACTGTTTTGTCCTCTCGGTAAGATCTCTCAAGATATTTATATAACTACGGCTACAAGAAATGCTGTGTACACTTTGTAAACTAAGGCACAAGACAGTCAAGAATACAACAGTTTTACCACGCCAGGTAAACTTTAATGACAGTTTACAGTGATTCTGTAATGGTTATGGTTGTAATTGGTACATGTACAACGTGGCCACACTGGGGGCATGTACACGGTCCTATGTAACGCCTCTAGTATATGTGGGACACACTGGTAAAAACGTCGATCCGTGCACAAGACACCATAAATATAACACAAGAACTAACAAGCTTTTATTGCACTGATTATTCCTGCAACACGTCAAGCTGACTGGAATCATTTTCAGAATATTCATGAATATATAAATAAATGATTTAATTAAATGTAACAGAATATTGTTGTATAATGAACAATGTAATGTAATCCCAGCATCGTAATCTCTTACAGTTAAGATTATGATGATTTACCTGTCAGGTGTTTGTGTATATTCTCAGCTTTTATAGTTGTGACAACAGTGTAAACTTTTATTATGATAAACCAAAAGTGTTGGGAACATTATCATTATTACTTACCTACTTGTCGGGAGAGATCATGAGCAAGTTGATGGTCCTGCTCTTAATGATAGTAAATTGTCAATACTGTTATCTGGTTTTGTATCGTTTCTTTACTGGTTTGTACCACATTTATGGTAATGATGTCCTGGTAGAGTCCTAGTTGATATCGTTATCATATATATGACCCGTACCGGCATACACAAGATTAGAGAGTTGACAATCTACTTCAAGAGCCAGAGGACTGGTACGGTCCTCACCATGAACTCTCCCGACACCAAGTGAAACACCTTTAAAGAGACGAGTGTCAACTATGTCTTCACATGTGCACTTTGGCATTGTCAGCCCCAATGATCTCAATATATAGACAAGACAACATCTCTTTCAAGGCGGCTGTCAACACATAAGCAAAGCTCCGTCCAAGAACGCCGTTTCTATACACAATCAGACCATCACCTCAAATGGTGATGGTCTGAATGATCGTCGACAAATACAGTGACACAGGAGATTAAACATCGACAAAGTATAGCACATCACACACCTTGAACTATCAACACCCAACTAACACTTGGGTACACCCATAGTCAAGTAGGTAACACCTTACATCATCTCTCCCTCTTTGGTTATGTATTATGATTTTCAAGCTAACTTGTTTGCATTTCTCTCCTCACACCAAATGTAAAAATGAACTTTTGGAAAGTAAATTTGTCAACATTCTTCACAAGTAAGGAAAAGCATTAAAGATAGAGAGAATCGTTC
>WNGS01169498.1:4893280-4910893 GCA_020271785.1 Procambarus virginalis
CAAAAGCAGTATTTTAACCCTCCTTGAGAGAGAAGAAAGGACAGGAGACAGGAGAGAGGATACACACACCCCACACACACAGAGACATAGAGAGAAGAGACAGAGAAAGAGACGACAGAGAGAGAGAGACACAACAGAGAGAAAGAGAGAGACAGAGAGACAAGAGAGAGAGACACCACACAGAGACCAGAAAAGAGAGAGAGACACAAGAGAAGGAGACAGAGAGAGAAACATAGTGAGAGACGACACACAGACAGAGACAGGAGAGAAGAGACCGTGATAAAGATAGGCGCACACACACCACCACACACACAGGGACACACACACACACACCACACACACAACAAATCAAACACATTCCACCATACACACTCATATAAACTGGACATGATGGCTCTGTCTGTCTGTCTGTCTATATAGCCCGCGGTAGCTTGCTGTATATTGCTATAGCCCGCGGTAGCTTGCTATAACCCGCGGTAGCTTGCTATAGCCCGCGGTAGCTTGCTATAGCCCGCGGTAGCTTGCTATAGCCCGCGGTAGCTTGCTATAGCCCGCGGTAGCTTGCTATAGCCCACGGTAGCTTGCTATAGCCCGCGGTAGCTTCCGGTAGCCCGCGGTAGCTTGCGATAGCCCGCGGTAGCTTGCTATAGCCCGCGGTAGCTTGCTATAGCCCGCGGTAGCTTGCTATAGCCCGCGGTAGCTTGCTATAGCCCGCGGTAGCTTCCGATAGCCCGCGGTAGCTTCCGGTAGCCCGCGGTAGCTTGCGATAGCCCGCGGTAGCTTGCTATAGCCCGCGGTAGCTTGCTATAGCCCGCGGTAGCTTGCTATAGCCCGCGGTAGCTTGCTATAGCCCGCGGTAGCTTGCTATAGCCGCGGTAGCTTGCTATAGCCCGCGGTAGCTTGCTATAGCCCGCGGTAGCTTGCTATAGCCCGCGGTAGCTTGCTATAGCCCGCGGTAGCTTGCTATAGCCCGCGGTAGCTTGCTATAGCCCGCGGTAGCTTGCTATAGCCCGCGGTAGCTTGCTATAGCCCGCGGTAGCTTGCGATAGCCCGCGGTAGCTTGCTATAGCCCGCTGTAGCTTGCTATAGCCCGCGGTAGCTTGCTATAGCCCGCGGTAGCTTGCGATAGCCCGCGGTAGCTTGCGATAGCCCGCGGTAGCTTGCTATAGCCCGCGGTAGCTTGCTATAGCCCGCGTTAGCTTGCTATAGCCCGCGGTAGCTTGCGATAGCCCGCGGTAGCTTGCGATAGCCCGCGGTAGCTTGCGATAGCCCGCGGTAGCTTGCGATAGCCCGCGGTAGCTTGCGATAGCCCGCGGTAGCTTGCGATAGCCCGCGGTAGCTTGCGATAGCCCGCGGTAGCTTGCGATAGCCCGCGGTAGCTTGCGATAGCCCGCGGTAGCTTGCGATAGCCCGCGGTAGCTTGTGATAGCCCGCGGTAGCTTGCGATAGCCCGCGGTAGCTTGCTATAGCCCGCGGTAGCTTGCTATAGCCCGCGGTAGCTTGCGATAGCCCGCGGTAGCTTGCGATAGCTCGCGGTAGCTTGCGATAGCCCGCGGTAGCATGCGATAGCCCGCGGTAGCTTGCGATAGCCCGCGGTAGCTTGCGATAGCCCGCGGTAGCCCGCCGCTGCGGCCTAAAATTTAAAATTTGGCAGCCTTAAACCCTGATTTTTCTACAACATCCTGATGTCACATCACAGGATCACATATTAGGTGGTCACATCTCAGAGGTCACACCTCCAGCATCACATCTCAGAGGTCACACCCCCAGCATCACATCTCAGAGGTCACACCCCCAGCATCACATCTCAGAGGTCACACCCCCAGCATCACATCTCAGAGGTCACACCCCCAGCATCACATCTCAGAGGTCACACCCCCAGCATCACATCTCAGAGACACACCTCCAGCATCACATCTCAGAGGTCACACCCCCAGCATCACATCTCAGAGGTCACACCTCCAGCATCACATCTCAGAGGACACACCTCCAGCATCACATCTCAGAGGTCACACCCCCAGCATCACATCTCAGAGGTCACACCCCCAGCATCACATCTCAGAGGTCACACTCCCAGCATCACATCTCAGAGGTCACACTCCAGGGTCATGTTCCAACGTCACATCATAGGGTCACGACACACGGTGCCCATCCCTGTGTCAGATGTCAGAATCACATCTGAGGGTCAGATATCAGGGCCACATCTGAGGGCCACGAGGCCATCTGGAGGGTGAGGTAGGTGGCACTTGAGGGTCAACGGAGCAGAGGCAGCGATAACGACTCTCGAGGGTGACAAGACTCGGGAACGAGACACCAGCTCGTCTTCAAGGAGGGGAAAGACAGTTGGTTTTTCCTTAAAACTAAAATTCGAGTGTTGACATCAGAGCTAAAAAGATGAAAATGTATATATGCTGGTTAGCACTGTGTATGTGTGGCCACGTCTGTGGCTCAAAATAATAATAATAATAATAATAATAAACTATTTCTGTCTTTTTTAAACTAGGACTAAGGTTTCATAAGGGCTCTCAAAAGGCATATCTAGAGAGAAAGTGCAAGCAAGAGCTGTTATACCCTTCCTCAGCTTATCTGAAGCCTGCTCCTATGGACTTCTTTGTTTAATGAAAATGTATAATAAAACTATCACATAGGGAACTGTTGTAAAGGAACTATCGTACAAGGAACCTCCTGAAACTGCAAGAAAGAGCTGGAATTCTGCCTCACCTCACTTGAAACCTTCTCCTAGAGACACATTTATTTCATGAACCTGTTGTATGTATCAATAGGAATAAACTATATTTATTAACAACATTAGGTAACAATCATATAAGGAACAGAATGTTCCCATAGCAAGCAGTGTAGCAGAGCCTTCATGTGAACAGTTGACCTGATCTCTCGTGTGTCAACCTGTTCAGCCAACACGTTCCAGACGCGAGTCAGCCTAAAGTGAATGATCGCTGATGGAGTGATGTTCTTGAGAATGGCAGTTCCAGCATGAGAGTGTTGAGGGTTGAGAGCCTAGTGCTACGGGTGCCAACTACTGGTTGTCCACGGAGTTGGGCCAGTTGCCGAACTTTGAGCATGTTTGCCTTGTACATAACAGTCTGATGAATGATGGGGCAGGCAATTCAGGAGAGGTTTGCATTCTTTAGATGGGAGCGAAGTTGTGCTTCATATAATGTTTTGCAGCCGCTGCTGTCAAGAAGGTGTGAGATACGCCGTGGAGCTGTAAGTTTCCTGGCTGCCTTTTGGGCTAGGTTAAGCACGTGACTCTTCATTGTCATTGAAGAGTCGAACTTTATTCCCAAAATGTTAATTTCATCTGTGATCTCTAAGTGTTTTGCAACCATTTGCAAGCTTCTCTGATTTGCTGCGTGCAGTCACGTTACCATCATCGCTTGTGTCTTCTCAGCCACAAATGTGATCTGGCATCTCCTGCCCCAGGTAGACATCACTGAAAGTTGGTGATTGATGATTCTTGCAGCAGTTGGCATTTCTTCCTTTCTGTATGTGAAGGTTAGAGTGCAGTCATCAGCATAGCCTTGAGCTTCAGGGATGAGATGAAGTAGATCGTTGAAATAAACATTCCACAGCAGAGGGCCAAGCACACTACCCTGGGGAACGCTGGCACCAATTGAGTAACTATCGGATTTTGCTCCATTGAGGACTACCCTTAGAGTCCGTTCTTGAAGGTGGTCTTTTATTAACACTAAGATGGAGCCTAAGATGCCTAGTGCTTGACGATTCACTTCTAGTTCAGAGTGCCAGACCCGACCAGCGGCTCCTGCTGTGTCTAGAGCAACAACACAGCTGATCTTGGACTCGTCCAGTGACTGATGCCACACTGTGGAGAGATTTAGCAAGAGATCAGCAGCAGATCGACCTTTTCCAAAACCATACTGTTGATCACAAATTAGCTGTTGATGATCAAAAAATTATATTATTTGTTGAGCGATTAATGATTCGAGAATTTTACCAGTAAGGGAGAGGAGTGACACTGGTCTGTAGTTACCAACTACTGAGTGGCTCTTGCTTGTGTGTACTGGAACAACGTCTGCCTCCTTCCATAAGGAGGGCCACCTTCCTTGAGCTAGGCAGAGAAGGAAGAGACACGTGAGAGGTGGAGCCAACAGGTCAACGCAGCTGCGTAATAGTCTTGGACTGACCTTATCTGGCCCCTCAGCTGTGCTTGTGATAAGCGTGTTAAGGAGATGGAGAACTTCAGCCTGCTGTATAACCCGTTCATAACCCGCTTCACTTTACTACACATGACACTTTAAGTCAGGATCGTTATGACTGTAGTGGTGGTCCGTTCATTACTACAGACTTCTGTTTCATTATAAAAGATTCCGAGTCGTTATATTAAATTCCAATTCGTTATAACCTGTGACATTGGAAAAGTGAGTCTAAGTCTTTATGCCAAACTTGCTGGTACTGTTAAACTTGCTTACTTATAATTTATCTATTTCGATCGAAATCTTTGTCGAATCTGGCTTTATTGCTGTGGCTGGAGGTGGCTTCCACAGCTTCTTCCTTCAGTGTGTTGCACTTGTTGACCGACAGTACAGCGTATGAGTGTTTCCTCACATTCCCTCCACTCATTTACTCTTACCCTACTTTCTACCTACAAATTACCCTACTTTCTACCTACAAATTACCCTACTTTTTTTAATTATTATGAGGCTGTCCTTTTCTATCCCTTTCAGTTTCTTGTACGTTGTAATCATCTCCTGTGCTTCTGCTATCGTCTAGGCTTGTGACATCTGGGGCAATTGACCTGTCCTCACAGCTCGGGCCTCTTAGATCTGGCACCAGTCTTGTTGAAAACCTCTGTACCTTTTAAATGTTGACTTTATACCTCACAATGTTTGGATTCCATGCCGGTGCTGTATATGCTGGTGCTGGTCTAACAAATGTTGTGTAGATTGCCTTCAACGAGTCCTGATGTAGATTTTTAAACATTATTCTAAAGCTTGACAGTGTGTCACGTGCCGCTGATGTTATCCTGTTTGCGTGTGCTTCCATTCTTTGTGCTGGAATTATCCACCTCCAAATCTTTCTTTTCGTTTCATGTACTTGTGTTCCCCCTTATGGTGTCTCTTGGTCTCATTGTTCCCTTCCCCATTTCCCTTCCCTTGTACTTGTTGGGACAGAATGCATACAACCACTTATTTAGCCCACTCCTGGAGCGCAATAAGGTCCTTCTCCAACTTCGTGCCATCCTGCTCTGCTACCACGTTCCTCACCACCTTTGTGACATCTGCAAACACCGACTTGTACAAGCTCACTCCCTCAGGCGGGTCTTTCATATAAATGAAGAAGAGCAGCGGTCCGAGGACCCCGCCTGACGGGACGCCACTTGAAACATTCCTCCTAGTGTGAGTCCTGCTGCCTGTCTGTCATTTATTTCCTTACCTAGTTCAGTGTTGTACCAGTTGTGCCTGGCTGCTTCTTCATCCTCTACACTCTCCTGTCCTGAGGAATAGTGGTAAGTGCTCTTTGATAACGGAGGATGAACCGGTCTACCTAGCCTTCTCCTCCCTGTCTACTTATAGTAACAGTCATAGAACTCCATCAGAATTAATACCTTCCAGAATGAAAATGAAGAACAAGCCCGCATGGAGAACAATGCAATGAACAAGGCAGTAACATATCTAGAACGAAGCGCAAGGATCTCAAGTGACTACAGACCGGCACTGCAAAGTCTCAAAAAAAGGTCAGACAGGAAACAAAGTGATATTGAACCAGGGAAGAATGGCCAGGTTCCTGTGGATCCCGCCTCATAGTGCCACCTGTGGAAACGTACGAGCAGATGTGCTGGCCGCTGAGGCTGCCGAAGGAGACCAGGTTGAATATTTCATCCCCGAGACCCTGTTACCAGCCAGGGGCGTCATCACACATCACCGTAACAAGGTAGCTGAGGACAAGAGCGTGGGAGAAGAGGTCAGTGAGTCTGCACGCTGCAACAATGAAGTCGCAGCCGACAACCTCAGTCGTTCTGGACGGAAGGAGGTGGCCGGAGGTGGGAATCTGTAATTGCAAGAATTCGATTTGGATGTAAGTGCCCCTGGAGATTCGGGATGGAAACAACAGCTGAGCAACGACGTAGCAGCATCTGCAACATGAGTGAAGGACATCATCTTGAGCACTACCTGAGAGATTGTGCCCATTTAGGAGACATTAGTACTATTTGTAGTATAATAAACACAGTATTGATTGTGTTAGGATAGCACGTGTTGTTGAATATAGATACTGATCTTACAAGATTTCCACACAATGCACTTGCAAGATAACGCTTGCGGGTGCAAGATTGGGTTGTAAGGTTTTAATCCCTTGTTTTACTTGCGAGAGAGTCTGTTCACTTGAGAGAGTTAAGCAAGTCCCAGCTGTGTCTGGGTACAAGTGACAGCGTGAACAACCAAGCAAGCTTTCTTCCTCTCGGGGAATGTTCTACTCGATGCTACGTCAGCGCCACTCACGGGATGAGTGGCGCTGACAACAAACCAGCTCTCTGAGGCAAAATTAAATTAAAAACGAACCAAAGTTTATTAGGCACGATTTTCTTTTTTTTTCAAAACCAATGCTGATGTTTTGTGATAAAGTTGGCCTTCTCTAAGTGCTCTATCTTTCCTGTTCATTGCAAACGATGTTAATTATCCGTTTGTATGTTGCTGTGTTTTATACGCCAGCTGGATGTAAACAGAGCGCGCGCAGGACGCCGCCTCGCTTGTTATAGTACTGCTAGTCGAGCATCAGTATAAATGTCATTAATATCAGTAACAAACAATGGCTTTATGAGCACCTTACACCTGCGACCAGCCACACGCCATGAACCACCACACTGGCGAACACGATAAAAAGTGAATGCAAGTAATTGTCCAGCACCAACCACGAGAAGATGACGCCATTTCACTCCTTGGAGGCGTCTCCAGCAACGCCTGGTCTGTGCTTATCGTACTCAAGCTGTGTACTCACGAACACAAGCTGTGTACTCACGTACTCAAGCTGTGTACTCACGTACTCAAGTAAGCTTTTGTTATCATTCCCAGTCAGAATATAATATTTCACCCTCCCCTGGTGTGAGTTATTCTTCGTTCTGGGACACTCGGGACTAACACTAGAAGTATGGCATGGATTACAAGGTAAACCGGAAATCACATTAAGAAGATATCAGGCTTGAGGCATTTATGGGGCAAGGCAAAATGCCGAGTTTAGACGAAAATGGCGACAGCGGAAGGCGGTCTGATGAAGAAGGATGGATGACGTCACCATTAGCCAATAGGAGGCGGCGGGGCCGTGACGTGGAAGCATATGAGGGTCGTTGATTGGCTGAAACCTCACTTGTGTGTGTGGGAAGGTAGAAGGTAGAGACACATTTCGCTGCCCTTCAGTTTTCAGGTGAGAATTCTACTTGTCACAGCCAAGAAGGTGGCCCGTGGCCAGTGAGAGAAGGAAGAGGAGCAACAGAAGAGGGCGCAGCTGGTGTGTCTGCCACTGTTATATGCCGCGAAGCAGCCTACGACCAGTGCCTTTGTAGCCAAGCCCACAGGTCGTGCCTGGAGAGCGTTCGTGAACCCAGCAAGACGTTTCCCTGGACGTTCCCGCCCAGTGAATTAGGACGGAGTTGTTGGGTGTGCCAGAGCACGCGTGCCAGTGATCAACGCCCACACACAAGTCCACCAAGAAGACGCCAGAAGCCGCCAGGGGTTTTGAGGACATCCGCAGGGGAGGAGGAGGTCCCCGGCGCCATGTTGGTCTAGGTGACGAGGTCCCCGGCGCCATGTTGGTCTAGGTGACGAGGTCCCCGACGCCATGTTGGTCTAGGTGACGAGGTCCCCGGCGCCATGTTGGTCTAGGTGACGAGGTCCCCGGCGCCATGTTGGTCTAGGTGACGAGGTCCCCGGCGCCATGTTGGTCTAGGTGACGAGGTCCCCGGCGCCATGTTGGTCTAGGTGACGAGGTCCCCGACGCCATGTTGGTCTAGGTGACGAGGTCCCCGACGCCATGTTGGTCTAGGTGACGAGGTCCCCGGCGCCATGTTGGTCTAGGTGACGAGGTCCCCGGCGCCATGTTGGTCTAGGTGACGAGGTCCCCGACGCCATGTTGGTCTAGGTGACGAGGTCCCCGACGCCATGTTGGTCTAGGTGACGAGGTCCCCGACGCCATGTTGGTCTAGGTGACGAGGTCCCCGGCGCCATGTTGGTCTAGGTGACGAGGTCCCCGACGCCATGTTGGTCTAGGTGACGAGGTCCCCGACGCCATGTTGGTCTAGGTGACGAGGTCCCCGACGCCATGTTGGTCTAGGTGACGAGGTCCCCGGCGCCATGTTGGTCTAGGTGACGAAGTCCCCGACGCCATGTTGGTCTAGGTGACGAGGTCCCCGACGCCATGTTGGTCTAGGTGACGAGGTCCCCGGCGCCATGTTGGTCTAGGTGACGAGGTCCCCGACGCCATGTTGGTCTAGGTGACGAGGTCCCCGGCGCCATGTTGGTCTAGGTGACGAGGTCCCCGGCGCCATGTTGGTCTAGGTGACGAGGTCCCCGGCGCCATGTTGGTCTAGGTGACGAGGTCCCCGGCGCCATGTTGGTCTAGGTGACGAGGTCCCCGACGCCATGTTGGTCTAGGTGACGAGGTCCCCGACGCCATGTTGGTCTAGCAGACGACACGCCCTGACACCCACCCTGGAGGGAAGAGAGTGTCGCTGACTGTGGCCAGTTCTGTGCTGTGGAGCACAGTCCAGTAGGTCCGAGTGTTACACAGTGACTGCCGTAGCCAGTGTGTGTAATAAAAGATAGTTTATATGACAGTACTGGACGCTGGAGTGCCATTGTCAGAGAGGACCAGCAGCCGGGCGCCGCACCGCTGACCACACAGTAATAACAAGCTTTCAAGGTGTGACTGATGAAGATAGTCACCCAAGAGGTGTCGCGGGGCATCTATACCCCCCGTAAGTGGTAGATTTTTGGAGTGAATATTGTCTTTGGTCGGGAAAAACTTTCAAGATTGATTGATAAAGATTAGCAGTGCGCCTATAAATATAGCCTCGGGTGAGAGCCTATATTTATATACACGCAATATAATTAGCTTTTGTTAGAACCCAACCACTTGGGCTGGACGGTAGAGCGACGGTCTCGCTTCATGCAGGTTGGCGTTCAATCCCCGACCGTCCAAGTGGTTGGGCACCATTCCTTCCCTCCATCCAATCCCAAATCCTTATCCTGAACCTTTCCCAGTGCTATATAGTCATAATGACTTGGCGCTTTCCCTTGATAATTCCATTTCCATTCCATATCATTTGTTGTAGAGGATTATTTTTTAGTTACGAGGCATTGCAGGATTGAGTACAATCCTGGTGGGCGGGAAGATCGCTGGGCGCCGAGTAAGGAGAGGCGCGACAAGGTATAATCTCTCACCACCGTGCAAGTTGCTGTCCACCTCATTAGTGGAAGACTCCACAATCCACAATCCACAATCCACAATCTATTTGTTTGGTTGCTTTTGCACTGCGCTTGGCTGTGTGTGTCTGACGAGGTGATTGGAGGGTAGAGGTTCTAATTGTCTTTGTTATTTATAACGTTGGTGAGCATCGGACCGACATTCAGACCCAATGTGACCGTGGGGTGAGGGGCCGAGTGTGGTGGTGGATAGATGGCCACAACCCCGAGGCCAGGAGTGTGGTGGTGGATAGATGGCCACAACCCCGAGGCCAGGAGTGTGTTGGTGGATAGATGGCCACAACCCCGAGGCCAGGAGTGTGTTGGTGGATAGATGGCCACAACCCCGAGGCCACGAGTGTGGTGGTGGATAGATGGCCACAACCCCGAGGCCAGGAGTGTGGTGGTAGATAGATGGCCACAACCCCGAGGCCAGGAGTGTGGTGGTGGATAGATGGCCACAACCTCGAGGTCAGGAGTGTGTTGGTGGATAGATGGCCACAACCCCGAGGCCACGAGTGTGGTGGTGGATAGATGGCCACAACCCCGAGGCTATACTGAGGATATACTATAATATATTATAGGACTGGATGATCTCTTACTGTGAGAGACTATTAAGCTGGATTATGTCAGCTGCGGTCGACTCGAACTTGCGGTCTCTCGAGTACAGGAATAGTATACTAAGTATACTATTAATACAGTATAGTGTTAATATATATAGTATGATAGAGTATATTATTAATACTAAGAATAAAATATTTAGAGGGATTGAGAAGGTGCAGGAAATGTTTACAAGGAATAGCAACAGAACAAGGGGCCACGGGGTGAGGCTTGAGACTCAGATGTGTCATAGAGATGTTAGGAAGTTTTATTTTAGCGTGCGGGGAGTGAGTAAATGGAATGGCCTAAAGGAGCAGGTTGTGGAGGCTAACTCCAGTCATAACTTTAAAAGCTGGTATGATAGGGAGATAGGTCAGGAGTCATTGTGTTAGACAACCAATGGCTAGAAAAGTTGGGTCCAAGAGCTAGAGCTAGATCCTGCAGGCACAAATAGGTGAGTACACGCACACGCACACACACACACACACACACACACACACACACACACACACACACACACACACACACACACACACACACACACACATCCAGGCGGGATCCAAGAGTCAATGCTCGATCCTGCAAGCACAAATAGGTAAGTACACACACACACACATACACACAGGAGACCAAAGGGACAGTACACAATGAAGGGGAACAGCCTACCTGTGACGACGCGCGAAAGAGACTTGGGTGTGGACGTAACACCTAATCTATCTCCTGAGGCACATATAAATAGGATAACGACAGCAGCGTACTCTACACTGGCAAAAGTTAGAACATCATTCAGAAACCTAAGCAAGGAGGCATTTAGGGCTCTTTACACTGACTACGTGAGGCCAGTCTTAGAGTATGCCGCCTCATCATGGAGTCCCCATCTGAAGAAGCATATAATGAAACTGGAAAAGGTTCAGAGGTTTGCAACGAGACTCGTCCCAGAGCTACGTGGGATGGGGTATGAGGAGCGCCTGAGGGAACTGTGCCTTACGACACTAGAAAGAAGAAGGGAGAGGGGGGACATGATAGGAACGTATAAAATACTCAGAGGGATTGACAGAGTGGACATAGACGAAATGTTCACACGGAATAGTAACATAACGAGGGGACATGGATGGAAGTTGGAAACTCAGATGAGTCACAGAGATGTTAGGAAGTTTTCTTTTAGCGTGAGAGTAGTGGGAAAATGGAATGCACTTAAGGAACAGGTTGTGGAAGCAAATACTATTCATAATTTTAAAACCAGGTATGATAGGGAAATGGGACAGGAGTCATTGCTGTAAACAACTAATGCTCGAAAGGCGGGATCCAAGAGTCAATGCTCGATCCTGCAGACACATATAGGTGAGTACACACACACACACACACACACACACATACACAGGGTGTATGTGTATGTATTGTAGGGTGGGCAGACTGCATATTTTTGGATTGTCAGAAAGCCTTTGATACAGTGCCACACAAGAGGCTAGTGCGAAAGTTGGAGATGCAGGCTGGAGTGAAAGGGAAGGTACTCCGGTGGATAGAGGAGTACCTAAGCAACAGGAGACAACGAGTCTGTGTGAGGGGTGAGGTCTCAGATTGGCGAGACGTTACAAGTGGAGTCCCGCAGGGGTCAGTCCTTGGACCTATACTGTTTCTGGTATATGTAAATGATCTCCCAGAGGGTATAGATTCGTTCCTCTCAATGTTTGCCGACGATGCAAAAATTATGAGGAAGATTGAAACAGAGGATGATAGTAGGAGGCTACAAGATGACCTAGATAGACTGAGTGAATGGTCCAACAAATGGCTGTTGAAGTTCAACCCAAGTAAATGCAAAGTAATGAAACTAGGCAGTGGAAACAGGAGGCCAGACACAGGATACAGAATAGGTGATGAAGTACTTAATGAAACAGACAGAGAGAAAGATCTAGGAGTTGATATCACACCAAACCTGTCTCCTGAAGCCCACATAAATAGAATAACGTCTGCGGCATATGCGAGGCTGGCTAACATCAGAACGGCGTTCAGGAACCTGTGTAAGGAATCATTCAGAATCTTGTACACCACATATGTAAGACCAATCCTGGAGTATGCGGCCCCAGCATGGAGCCCGTACCTTGTCAAGCACAAGACGAAGCTGGAAAAAGTCCAGAGGTATGCTAGTAGACTAGTCCCAGAACTAAGAGGCATGAGTTATGAGGAAAGGCTGCGGGAAATGCAACTTACGACACTGGAAGACAGAAGAGTAAGGGGGGACATGATCACAACCTACAAATCCTCAGGGGAATTGACCGGGTAGACAAGGATGAACTATTCAACACTGGAGGGGCGCGAACAAGGGGACACAGGTGGAAGCTGAGTACCCAAATGAGCCACAGAGACGTTAGAAGGAACTTTTTCAGTGTCAGAGTAGTTAGTAAATGGAATGCACTAGGCAGTGATGTGGTGGAGGCTGACTCCATACACAGTTTCAAATGTAGATATGATAGAGCACAGTAGGCTCAGGAATCTGTACACCAGTTGATTGACAGTTGAGAGGCGGGACCAAGAGCCAAAGCTCAACCCCGCAAGCACAATAGGTGAGTACACACACACACACACACACACACACACCACCACACTGTTAATGCATGAGACATTCATTTATGTAAAACAAAGAAAATATTTGAAATTATCCAATTCGTAATGTTATTAATTATTTTATGAAAAGAATAATGTCTTTAAATTGACATCATCATGACTCAAAATATATCAACCCTTTTTCTCGTTGTGAAATGTGAACTTTTTCAGTAATGCTCTGACGGGAGATGAATTCAAAGTTCAAGTGCAAGTATGTTTATTGAGACAAGGAAAAAAAAATCATCTCAAAGGGATAGAGTAGCTTAGGCTATTTCTACCCCTCTATCCTGCCGTGGCCCGGACGGTGGATGAATTGTCATGTAGATTACTATATAAAAAGTTAAATATACGAGGATACAATTTGTTAGTCTGGCAATAGATAACATATAATGAAGTCAAATTCAAGGTTTCTTCCACATCTTTGATGGAAGAATCATAATTGGTAGATAATGTCCTGATAAACTCTTTACTCTTGACAGTAAGCGAAGGTTCTGTATCTCGCCCAGGGCCCAGATTCACGAAGCAGTTACGCAAGTACTTACGAACGTGTACATCTTTCCTCAATCTTTGACGGCTTTGTTTACATTTATTAAACAGTTTACAAGCATGATCAGTCAACTGTTGTTATTGTTATAAACAACCTCCTGGTGCTCCGAAGCTCATTAACTGTTTAATAATTGTAAACAAAGCCGCCAAGATTGAGAAAGATGTACAGGTTCGTAAGTGCTTGCGTAACTGCTTCGTGAATCTGGATCTTTGGTTCCTTAGTGCCATGGAAGAGAATTTTCAGCAGACTCTGAAATTGACAGCAGACTCTTTGAAATTGACAACAGACTCTATGACACTGACAGCAGATTCTTTGAATTTGTCAACAGACTTTAAAATTGAAAGCAGAATCTTTGAAATTGACAGCAGGCTCTGAAATTGATGTGTTTTGTGAACACAGTGAGCGCCACACTGCACCACCAGGCTGGGGAAGTGAACGCAATAATAATAATAACATTAACAATACTTTATTATGCATTTAATGATGCAAATTAATAAATACAGAACGGACCGACTAACTTGGGTGAGTATGCTAGGCTTGGAGTCTACTCCCAGAACTCAGCATACCTCTTAATATTTATATGTTTTCTTACGTCCATTTTGGAGTCTGCAAAATCAAAGATGAAAAATGCATACATTTGCATGTATGAATGAATTCTTCATACATGTTATTTGCTTGTTATAAAGTTACCCACTTTTGTATACATAAATTATATTAAAATGTATAATTTCATGGTCTGGGCATCATGAATGTATAAATATGTGTATGATTATGTATTATTTTTGAGTACTGAGAAGAGGTTCATCAGTTGAGAGCTGAGAGACAAGTTAGTCACTATATACGGTGCCCTGGTGATGTGTCCCTGCTTATTGCCCTGCTGGTGATGTGTCCCTGGTGATGTGTCCCTGGTGATGTGTCCCTGCTGGTGATGTGTCCCTGCTGGTGATGTGTCCCTGCTGGTGATGTGTCCCTGCTGGTGATGTGTCCCTGCTGGTGATGTGTCCCTGCTGGTGATGTGTCCCTGGTGATGTGTCCCTGGTGATGTGTCCCTGCTGGTGATGTGTCCCTGCTGGTGATGTGTCCCTGCTGGTGATGTGTCCCTGCTGGTGATGTGTCCCTGGTGATGTGTCCCTGCTGGTGATGTGTCCCTGGTGATGTGTCCCCTGCTGGTGATGTGTCCCTGGTGATGTGTCCCTGCTGGTGATGTGTCCCTGGTGATGATGTGTCCCTGGTGATGTGTCCCTGGTGATGTGTCCTGGTGATGTGTCCCTGGTGATGTGTCCCTGCTGGTGATGTGTCCCTGGTGATGTGTCCCTGCTGGTGATGTGTCCCTGCTGGTGATGTGTCCCTGGTGATGTGTCCCTGCTGGTGATGTGTCCCTGGTGATGTGTCCCTGCTGGTGATGTGTCCCTGCTGGTGATGTGTCCCTGGTGATGTGTCCCTGGTGATGTGTCCCTGGTGATGATGGTGTCCCTGCTGGTGATGTGTCCCTGCTGGTGATGTGTCCCTGCTGGTGATGTGTCCCTGCTGGTGATGTGTCCCTGCTGGTGATGTGTCCCTGCTGGTGATGTGTCCCTGCTGGTGATGTGTCCCTGCTGGTGATGTGTCCCTGCTGGTGATGTGTCCCTGGTGATGTGTCCCTGCTGGTGATGTGTCCCTGGTGATGTGTCCCTGCTGGTGATGTGTCCCTGCTGGTGATGTGTCCCTGCTGGTGATGTGTCCCTGCTTATTGCCCTGCGTGATGTGTCCCTGGTGATGTGTCCCTGGTGATGTGTCCCTGGTGATGTGTCCCTGGTGATGTGTCCCTGGTGATGATGTGTCCCTGGTGATGTGTCCCTGGTGATGTGTCCCTGGTGATGTGTCCCTGCTGATGTGTCCCTGCTGGTGATGTGTCCCTGGTGATGTGTCCCTGCTGGTGATGTGTCCCTGCTGGTGATGTGTCCCTGGTGATGTGTCCCTGCTGGTGATGTGTCCCTGGTGATGTGTCCCTGCTGGTGATGTGTCCCTGCTGGTGATGTGTCCCTGGTGATGTGTCCCTGCTGGTGATGTGTCCCTGCTGGTGATGTGTCCCTGGTGATGTGTCCCTGCTGGTGATGTGTCCCTGCTGGTGATGTGTCCCTGCTTATTGCCCTGCTGGTGATGTGTCCCTGGTGATGTGTCCCTGGT
Source organism: Procambarus virginalis (assembly GCA_020271785.1). Taxonomy (NCBI): domain Eukaryota; kingdom Metazoa; phylum Arthropoda; class Malacostraca; order Decapoda; family Cambaridae; genus Procambarus; species Procambarus virginalis. The sequence continues at coordinate 4,908,626 of WNGS01169498.1, forward strand.
GATGTGTCCCTGGTGATGTGTCCCTGGTGATGTGTCCCTGGTGATGTGTCCCTGGTGATGTGCCCCTCGTGATGTGCCCTGGCTAGTGGTGCCCTGGCTAGTGGTGCCCTGGCTAGTGGTGCCCTGGCTAGTGGTGCCCTGGCTAGTGGTGCCCTGGCTTATGGTGCCATGGCTAGTGGTGCCCTGGCTTATGGTGCCATGGCTTATGGTGCCATGGCTAGTGGTGCCCTGGCTAGTGGTGCCCTGGCTTATGGTGCCATGGCTAGTGGTGCCCTGGCTAGTGGTGCCCTGGTGATGTGTCCCTGGTGATGTGCCCTGGCTAGTGGTGCCCTGGCTAGTGGTGCCCTGGCTTATGGTGCCATGGCTAGTGGTGCCCTGGCTAGTGGTGCCCTGGCTAGTGGTGCCCTGGCTTATGGTGCCCTGGCTAGTGGTGCCCTGGCTAGTGGTGCCCTGGCTTATGGTGCCATGGCTAGTGGTGCCCTGGCTAGTGGTGCCCTGGCTAGTGGTGCCCTGGCTTATGGTGCCATGGCTAGTGGTGCCCTGGCTAGTGGTGCCCTGGTGATGTGTCCCTGGTGATGTGCCCTGGCTAGTGGTGCCCTGGCTAGTGGTGCCCTGGCTAGTGGTGCCCTGGCTAGTGGTGCCCTGGCTTATGGTGCCATGGCTAGTGGTGCCATGGCTAGTGGTGCCCTGGCTAGTGGTGCCCTGGCTAGTGGTGCCCTGGCTTATGGTGCCCTGGCTAGTGGTGCCCTGGTGATGTGCCCTGGCTAGTGGTGCCCTGGCTAGTGGTGCCCTGGCTTATGGTGCCCTGGCTAGTGGTGCCCTGGCTAGTGGTGCCCTGGTTTATGGTGCCATGGCTAGTGGTGCCCTGGCTAGTGGTGCCTGGCTAGTGGTGCCCTGGTTTATGGTGCCATGGCTAGTGGTGCCCTGGCTAGTGGTGCCCTGGCTTATGGTGCCATGGCTAGTGGTGCCCTGGCTAGTGGTGCCCTGGCTAGTGGTGCCCTGGTTTATGGTGCCCTGGCTAGTGGTGCCCTGGTGATGTGCCCTGGCTAGTGGTGCCCTGGTGATGTGCCCTGGCTAGTGGTGCCCTGGCTTATGGTGCCCTGGCTAGTAGGTGCCCTGGTGATGTGCCCTGGCTAGTGGTGCCCTGGCTAGTGGTGCCCTGGCTAGTGGTGCCCTGGTGATGTGCCCTGGCTAGTGGTGCCCTGGTGATGTGCCCTGGCTAGTGGTGCCCTGGCTAGTGGTGCCCTGGTGATGTGCCCTGGCTAGTGGTGCCCTGGCTAGTGGTGCCCTGGTGATGTGCCCTGGCTAGTGGTGCCCTGGCTATGGTGCCCTGGCTAGTGGTGCCCTGGTGCTGGCTAGTGGTGCCCTGGTGATGTGCCCTGGCTAGTGGTGCCCTGGTGATGTGCCCTGGCTAGTGGTGCCCTGGCTTATGGTGCCCTGGCTAGTGGTGCCCTGGTGAGCACCCCCCCCCCGTCACTAGACTTTTACACACAATATTTGTCACATTATACATTACGTACTTGCTTTTAGCTTGCCAAATGAGGTTAGTTAATTATTCTTCCTCTCATGTTGGTGTCAAATGTGAAGGGTAAAGTTAGGGAATTGTTGGAGGCTTAGTGACGAGGCTGTTGGCTGGGGCCGTGACGCAGGCAGACAGTTCCCTGTTTCTACCACACAGGTACCTGCTTGGTTCCTGCTTGGTTCCTGCTTGGTTCCTGCTTGGTACCTGCTTGGTTCCTGCTTGGTTCCTGCTTGGTACCTGCTTGGTTCCTGCTTGGTTCCTGCTTGGTTCCTGCTTGGTACCTGCTTGGTTCCTGCTTGGTTCCTGCTTGGTTCCTGCTTGGTTCCTGCTTGGTTCCTGCTTGGTCCTGCTTGGTTCCTGCTTGGTTCCTGCTTGGTACCTGCTTGGTTCCTGCTTGGTTCCTGCTTGGTACCTGCTTGGTTCCTGCTTGGTCCTGCTTGGTACCTGCTTGGTACCTGCTTGGTACCTGGTTGATGGGGCTGATTGATGATTCTCAATCGACTTAAGAATGGTCCAGAACGGACCGAAACGTCGTCGTCCCTTCACCTTCTAGTGTGTGGTCTGGCCAACGTGCTGGGAGTTTTCTACTCCCCAAGCCCGGCCCAAGGCCAGGCTTGACTTGTGAGAGTTTGGTCCACTAGGCTGTTGCTTGGAGCGGCCCGCAGGCCCACATACCCACCACAGCCCGGCTGGTCCGGCACTCCTTGGAGGAAACTATCTAGTTTTCTCTTGAAGATGTCCACGGG